>OX155959.1:16472952-16816775 GCA_944548615.1 Micropterix aruncella
ATTACATTACAGAAATAATTCGGATAAATTGAATGCCATCTATTAGTATATCTAAACTTAAAGTGCGTAATTATTACGCAATGAATCCTGCAAGCCAAATTGAAAGTTGACACCTTTATGTAAATAATATTAAAATAACAAGAGCTATGATTTAAATATTCGATTGTTAATAAATTATTATTTTATAGAGCGTCATCTACAGTGCTCCGCCATACTGTTATACTACAAAAGTCACCATACTGAACATAATAATCAATTTTAGGAACTATGAGTGCCATGCTCATGTATTTATTATCATTTTTGATTATTATTATTATTATTGCTGTTGTTATTTTTGGTATTTGCTTTAACTAAATTTATTAATTTATTAAATATATTATAACTATATATGCAGTAATACGTTAGTATAATGTTATTTCATTATTTAATATCACATCTATAATACCTATATTTTTACGTTATACTTATCATTAGGTTAAAAAATCTATTATTAATAATATATAAATATAATATTACTCTTATATTACTATTATATTATATATTTCTTTAGACACGGCAGCTATTAGACAAACTTTACAATACTACTTCCTCGAGACAGGCGTAAGCCTAGTGAGGCAGTATAATCCACATGGGCCTGTACCTTTTTTTATTAATGATTAGTTAAGAGCTTGACTTATTTCTACTTCACTACTAGGTTTAATTAATAGTTAGTAATTAATTAATTATATGTTATGAATAAATAAATAAATAAATAAAATCTATACGTTGATTTTCGTAGTAAAATACTGGTTTCCAATTTGTCAAGTCTTTGAGCAATCTAATACGCTATATATAACCAATGTTAATCAATGCAATAAATAACAAATGGTAATGGTTATATATATAACCAATGGTGCTAGTGCTTCGAATAGGACATCGCATACAACACGCCCCTTGAATCCCGCTTAAACTTCCTAAGATATTGGTTCGCTCTTCTCCATGTTTGCTCCCGGGCAGAGTGCTAAGTTGATGACGTCACATAAGGAGGGGTCTCCCTGGGGCGACGCGTCCGCCCAAGTTGGCCGAGTTGACGGTCTCTAGCCGGGTGCGAGTTCTCATTTGCTTCGCCGGCCGCGCGCGCTGCCGCGCTGAGCTGCAGCCGACTGGAAAGCGCTACGCGGCGCGCTTCGAACTTATCGGAAATGCGCGAAATTGAACGCGAATACCGAATATTAGATATTTATACATTCAGTAAATTTCTCTTATTAGATTTTTAAAACCTAATCAGGTTTTCAAGTTGTCTCAGTGCTAAAGGCACAGAGTTTCATATTCGGGCCGCCTGCACTGCAAAAGACTTGGACATAAAAGTTGATGAATACTTGCCCTCATTGTCCATATACGACTACTGAGAAAGAGAGTAAAATAAAGTACCTTGGAGTTGTTGTAGATGATAAGCTCAACCTGAAGTACCACATACAGGATACTGCATCAAAAGTCAGCCAACTTATCCACATATTTAAGGTACTAAGGAGTGTAATCTCAAAACCCTTAATCAAAACCATCTATTACGCTTTAGTCAATAGTATACTATCATATGGGATCCTTGGATGGGGTGGCGCGTCACTTTCGCCTCTAGATCCCTTGATTAAGGCTCAAAAGTCAATAATTAGGGTAATCAATAAAAAGCCTTTTAGATTCTCCAGCGACCACTTATTTAAAGAATTCCGAGTACTAGACATACGCCAATTATACGTGAAAGTATCAACAATATTTTATTACACCCACACAGAGCGGCATATGATTAAATCTCACACTATCAGAACACGCGCAGTTACAGCCATGCAACATGATGTCCCCCTTAAGAAAACTAAATTCGCCCAACGACATTTTTCTTTTCTAGCTGTCCAACTATACAATACATAGAATAAATTCGGAATTAAAACTGAAGTTAGATACCATACGAGGAAGAAAAATTATGACGGAATGGTTGATTGAGCTAGGAAGGAACGAAACGAAGAAATTAGTTAATTAGTAATAGAATTTCTACAAATTTTAATTGTTTTAATTTTAATTGTTTTTTTTTTATATAATAATTATTTAGTAATTTGATTAGATACATCTAAACAATATTTTATAAAGTCTGCCTTAGAACAGGCCCTGGCCTAGTTAGGCGACTTTTATTAATTACTCTATCTCCTCGAGAATCAGTTTTTTGCTAACGTCTCATATATATATACAACATGATATGGTAAACTGTACAAACGAACTTGTGCAATACTATAAATAAATAAATAAATAAAAATAAATAAACTAGCTGCGCCCAGCGGTTTCACCCGCGTGGCGATGGAAAATTGTGATAATGATGATAGAAAACGATATATCTTTATAAATTATAGCCTATGTGTTATTCTGATGTGTAAGCTATATTATTGTAAAGTTTCATCAAAATCCATTCAGTAGTTTTTGCGTGAAAGAGTAACAAACATCCATACATACATACAAACTTTCGCGTTTATAATATTAGTAGGATAGCCTATGTGTTATTCTGACGTGTAAGCTATATTATTGTAAAGTTTCATCAAAATCCATTCAGTAGTTTTTGCGTGAAAGAGTAACAAACATCCATACATACATACAAACTTTCGCGTTTATAATATTAGTAGGATAGTGCTGTATAAGAATACCTAACTACATAAAATTACTCCTTATATGTATAGAATATATGTATAAATGTATATATGTGTATGTATATGTGTAGATGTATATGTAATATGTGTATGTGTATATATGATTATTTAATATTATTATGTATATTATGTTACTAAAATATGCTAAGTATATCTAAAATTTGTGTAAATATAGAGCTACCACATAAAGTAATGCTACATTATGTTACACTTACCAACTAAAAAAAAAAGGACAAAAGAATACATCAAAGTCTACCTTAGTACGGGCATCACTCCGGATTTTAATGTTATTAATCTAGTATTATAAATGTGTGTGAAATATTAATAAATAAATAAATAAATAAAATAAATAATGAGGTATAGCCAGTAATAGATTTTTCTCGAGAGTGTAATGGAGGGCCATGAGATAAAGCGGAGGGAAGAGATTATACAAATAAGAAGGCATGTTTGAATGAAGTATATAAAAGAGTAAGGTAGGTAGGTGAAAATCCAGACATCGTCTAATGGGGAGCCACTCCATTTGCCTACAAAAGATCGATATGTGATAAAAACATCTTCAGGGAATAAACAAATCGAATATACGTGTTCTGCATCCTTTCCAGTTTATTATGATAGGTATTATGATATTAAGATGTGAAAATTCTGCTCTTTGGTGCATTATCTACAGCTTCAGACGTCATCATTTGTGTTCCACGTGAGCTGTTTGCGAAACAGCAGAATTCGCGCGCACCACATTCCGCCGTCGCGCGAGTAATTTAGCGAGCGCCCGTCGCCAAGTTTTCGACCGCAAAGTTGCGAGTCGCGGGCGGTCACAAGTTGCAAGATCGCGCCGTCCTCTTCCCGCGCGGAAACGAACGGCGCGGGTGCGAGAGGGACGCGTTGCGCGCCTTTCGCAGATGGAAAAGTTGCAATTGTACGGGGTCACGAAACTTGCCACATAAATCGACCGCTTCATGCGAATCTGCCACCGGCTCTCTCGACTTTAGCCGAGAAAATAATTATCCGCAAGCGGATAAAGACAAGCTCCGCGGATTTTGAAACCGCGACTTTCGTCGAGCGTTAAAACCTCACGCGGTAAAATCGGCTTTGAAACCTGTATAATAAACAGGAAGTGTATTTTTTAGTAAAGGAAAGAAAAACAAGTATACTCGGACGCATCGTAAACAACAACATGAAATCAAATCAAATCACAACGACAATTAATGCACAAATGATCTAAAATTGATCTAAAAATCTAAATTGATCTGAAATTCATTAGCATTTTTTCAATAATTACCCATTCATTAATAAACTATTTCTGCGTCGACCTATTTCTAACGTAGTGACGTGTGTAGGTGCTTGAAAGATCCTACATAATGCCCAGATAACAAAGTCTTCAATAGTCATAAAATAAAAAGAAAATGAACAAGTAAATATATTAAAAAGGATAAAAACACGACTGCTGTTACAGAAAGTGAAATATTGAATTTATAGTTATTTTTGTTACGTTTTTTATGAAAAATTTGTGGTTTATGTATTTATGCATATAGATAGATGTATATTTCGGAATGTACTCAATACTAAACCAGACCTTTCATTTGATACTAAACACGTTATATTTATGTTAATTGATTGATATTTGGACATTTGGACATTTAGACAACTACTCACTTGATATATGTACAGTTAATGTACACTATGACACTCGGGATGACATAATGACTCTAATCGGGTTCGGCTTTGTGTTTTATGGGGAAAATCATGGCCATGATCTTGCTTGGATTAGCAGACAGACCCTTGGCCTGGCACCAGTCTTGGGTAGTCTGAAATGCTTTGTCCATGAGTTCCTTAAGCATTGATAGGTAGTTTCTTCTTACCACTATAGCCACGTCATCCGCATAGCCGTAGACACAGAAGCCTTGGTATTGTAGATTTGTTAGGAGTTCGTCTACAACGATGCTTCACAAGAGGGGGGAGATGACTCCCTTGTGGACAGCCCTTGGCCGGGATTCCCGTGAGGGAGGTGTTGCCTTGATAGACGGTCAGATTCCTATTTGATAGCATACATGTCCATATCTATATTTTGTAGTTGCATATGATGTAGTGGCAAATGCTCCTTCGATGTCCAGGAATACTTCCAGAGCGTAAACTTTCGCCGCTAACTGTGTCTCTATTGTGCTCACCAGGTGATGTAGGGCAGTGTCCGTAGATTTGCCCTCCCTATAGGCATACGGAGCATCAGCAAGCGGTTGAAGGGCTAGGTGGTTGGTTTTTTAGGTAGCTCTTCAGTGTCTCCAGGGATTTCAGAAAAAAGTAATAATTAAATTTCTTAGGAATAATACTAGTATTGATTAACAACATAACCAAAATTATGAATTTATAACAATCAAAATTGTTAGCAAATTGTACAAATAAATAAATCTAATTATTATTAAAACCAACATTAAAAAACAGAATCAGGAATCAATATTCAGAATCAGGAATCAATATTAAAAAAATACAATCAAATAATATTAAATAATCGAAGTCAAAGTAATGCAATAAAAGACAGAAAATGAATTTAAAGAATTGAAAATAGGTTTACAATTCACAAATGAGCCTAAATCAAAAGAATAAAAATCTATTGCAGAGAATACAATGTATTAAATGTATTAAAATTCCTAAACATGCTCCTGTCATGAGAGAGTTCTAACTAGCGATCACCCCGATCCACTTTCCCGAATATTCCCTCAATTATCGCGTCGGCCATAAAACACGCGTAAATCCGCCGCGGAGACGCGAGCAGCGGACCAGCACAGACGTGGATTATATGTTTGCGTCTGTAAGCGGAATAAATCACCGCTTATCCCCGGAACGTCATGCCGTATTTCTTCCCGCGCGGGATGATTCGCCTGACAAACGCGCGAGCGCGGTCAAGGTGGGATATCGCGAATGTTGATGGGTTATTGGCGAGGGTTTTATTGGACATTGTGCCATTGCGTTTGGATGTCACGGTCGTGGAGTTGGGAATCTCAAAAAGTATTAATTTACGCAACGAAATTCGTATTAGGTCCTTTTAACAGAAGTTGTGGATCTACAGAGATTTTGACGCCACAAAAAATTGTGTGTGAAACACTAAATAATCAAATTATTGAACCTATAATTGATATTTTCTTAAATTCTTTATTTATTATTATTATTATTTTTAATAAATGACTATTATTAGGAAACTTAGTCTTTTACAACTATGACTATTTTTAACTGGTCATATTTATAGTAATTATTTAAACTTTTTTATTTGTTATTTTGAAATTTTCATTGCAGTGATCATCTTTTTATTAATTATTAACTATGTATTAAATAATAATGAATATTTAGATTTTTTACCGTATACACAGACTTTTTAATTTGACTATGTTTATAGAATATCCTCTGAAGCACAAGCTTTGCTTAGTTGGGCGACATCGGACATTAGGTAAACATCATAGCAATAATTGTTTATTTTTTTGCTCTAGATTTAGTAATTTAGTTATATAATATTTTATATAATGATTAAATTGTAATATATTCATAGTAAATTGCGTTGATATTATCCATGCGGTTTTGCCATTTTAATGAAAGTTAGTTAAAACTTCTGTAAAGCTCTGGGGTAAAACTCTGCTGTAAAATTCGAGGGCTGGTTAATGCCTCGTGGTCAGAAATCAATTAATCAATCAATTAATGTTTTGAGGCGTTTTTGACTACTCCTAGGAGTTCATTGTCATCGAATTTATGTACTTCCGTAAACAGTAGAAGTTTATTGGAGAAAGGTATGGCGAGGAAAGTGGATGGCGAAAAAACTCGCTTCTCAAAAAAAGCTTTTCCATATTTGTCAAAGATCTCAACACTACACATTTTTAGTAAGTGTTGTGTCAAACGGCAAGAAAATGTAATGGATATCAAAGGCATCGGATGCCATATTCCAAATTAACGCGAATTTTCAACTTTACCATAAATTGTAGACACCAAAATATCCGAGCAATAACAAACAACAGAAAGAAAATAAATAACTGATTATGAAAAAGGAAAAACATGGCTTAAAATTAAAATTTAATTTAGGTTGGAATTCCAAGTTTAATTTGCGGGTGTCATTGAACGGCAAAATCAAACAAAAATGAAATTAAGTAAGCAAACGTATTTAATAAACTAAAAAAGAATTTCTGCCGTACATCATATTTTGCAATACAATACCGAGTAGCAGTCTTTGCGTTTTGAGCCTCTGAGCCACGAATAAACACCTGCTACCAATTTTCCGAACGTAAAGAAGATTTACCGCTCGGTTCGACGCTTCTCTCCTGAATAATTCCGCATTTTCATGAGATAATGCATGGACGCCTCGCGCGGCGCCCTACTAAAAAACTTCCTTTCAACTCGCGAAACAAAAACACCCCGTCAAAAACATTATAAGGATTTGTTGCGGCGGCTTTTCAATTAGGAGTTAGATATGTGCACAACCAGGCTCATCGAATGAAAAGTTATTATTTCGTCGACCGACGCTGTACGCAAGAGCTTATTAAGATGTGTGCGCACTCTAGGGCTCGAAGTCTGGATCAAAATAGTATGTAAAATTACTATCACAACACACTCGCCTTACCATTACATCACTCTTCTGTTTACACGTACTTTTTTACGGTCCATTCTGCTCGTTTATGGAATCAGAAAGAAACGGTTGTCACTTGACCGCATTAAACATACCCACTGAAAATAAACGGCCGAATATAAGACCGCACCAATTGTGTTAAACTTGTGGTTTTGATGCCGGAAAATCGGCGATCGTTTATTTCATATTTCGCTCCAACGCATTGCTCTGTCTCGTTCGCCTGAACTAATTTCCAATTTTAGTTCTCGAAGAAACGCAAACAGGGCCAATATTTACGATTTTCAGCTTCGATTTTCAAATTAATAATTTTCTACCCATAAATTTAAAGTATTAATTATTGAACAAGTAAGCCACTTCATATATTAAGAAATAGCTTCCAACAAAGTTAAAGAAATTGTTCTTAGGATTCTAAGATATTGTTTTCCATTCTAGCTTTACTAATAGCGGAGTTATGAAGTACATTTCCGGATTATAACATTTTTAATTCAAAACCTGATGATGTCGAAAAGAGACGTCAGCAAGAGTTGTAGGCAACGTCCTGAGAATTCTGTCACCTTTTTTTCAAGGACCCAGTATTGACGAATTTATGTATTATCCCTGCTAAAATCGTTTCTAAAAAGCGCTTCTCTTATTGAAGAGTAAAGGGCGTCAGCGGCGCAGCACACCTCTTGGGTCATTTGGGTAATTAGAAGTCTCATTGTTACTATAAGTGCGGCATTATCTTACATAAACATTTCAAATGGAAACCGATAGAATTAAGTTGGTTCGAGTGTATTCCACATTGGAAATGTATGGTAGCATTGCATTTGTTTGCAGGTTTTCAACCGGTTTGCCGCGGCACAATGGTGTGCCGCGAGTATCCTCCTGGTGTGCCGCCAGGTTTTTGAGTTATTCTTTATCAGGATTGCAAAATTTTATTGCAAAATTAGCTTTCGTGACAATTTTTTTTATTATCTTAATAAATTAAATGCAAATATGCGGGGGCGAAATGAGAATATGCCGTTTTCATTTCATTATTTGATTTGTTTTTTTTAACGTGTCCGGGCTTTTTAGGACATGTCTTTCTAAAAATATGTGGCCTGGATGGCCTTATCGTTTGTCTCTTGTAGATACTGGTGTGTGATGAGAAGTTGACAGTTGTGGGCAGGATCGGAGGTGGTCTTCATCCTGCAGCGTTCCACATATGCACATAGGGTTCTCTGTTTAGCCCCAGCGAATGAGATTAGCTCGGCATCTTGTCACACCCACCCTCAGTCTGTTGAGACTGCGCCAGGTGGTGTAGGGGAGACGGGACCCCTGAGCTATCTGTTCCTTAACATCCTCGCCAAGTGAAGCCCTCCATTGATTTATACGATTCGATGCGAAACTCCCATGGAGCGGATGTATTCGGCTCATGATCGAGTTTCATCATTTGATGAAATGAAAGGTTTTGTCGATAAATTAATTCTATGGCAAGGCAAAATGTATAATGGCAACATTTCCAATGAAACATTTCCAACATTTGACTTGAAATGGTGTATGTTCATAACGACTGATTTTTATACTTTTGTCATGCGATTGAAAATATTAGTTATCCATACCATTTGTTTACTTAGAAAATACAAAATACTAAATTATACGGCGAGACGAATTTTATGGTTTTGCGACGATTGGAAATAGTTAATTTTTAGTTTTTAAAATATTTCTTTTGTGGATTGTTTTAAATGTTATTTTTGGCGTGTAAAACGAAACACTTTCAAACAGCGCAAGAAATTAGTTTTGCGGTAAGATATTTCGTACATTCCTTCGTAAACAAATAATATCTATATTTTTCAATTTCAATTTCAATTTCAATATATTTCCAAAAAATCTTTACAGACTGTAGAAACGTAATATCTAGTTACATTTAAATTACAGTCTATTAGTCCGTTTTTACAATATCCAAATTTAACACCACGTACATACAGTTCAACGTACTTCATTATTGCTTTTAGGACATGTCGATATGCAACATTTTAGTACGGGCGATACTCAAAATCATTTTTAAGATGTACTTACTAAAACCACCAATTAAAATAATCAACAAAAATAATCAAGAAATTTAAAATCAGAGTGTCATAATAATTCAAAAATGTTACTTAAATTTGAAAAAAAAATGGCCATTTTTTTTTAAATCATTTAATTTTAACAAAGCCCTCGATCGAGTAAAAAGCTTTGTCTAATAAGAATTTATTAAGCAATTTTTTGAATAAGCTTTCCACTTGAATTGTTTTTAAACTTTCCGGTAGCCTGTTAAAGTAATATGGCCCGGAGTATTTTGTGTCTTGTTTTTCTGTGTTTAGTTTAGTACGTGGTAAAAAAAATATATATTTGTCGTATTTTTAGTATTTGTATCTGAAAACTTTTTACAATGATTTTCTTTATTCTTAAAAAACTCAGTCAGTAACTTAAAGAGATAGAGTGAGGTTAAGGTGAGGATTCTTAGCCTTTTAAAAATGTGTCGACATGACTCTTCCCTTTTCACCTTTGCAATTATTCGTAATAATTATTAATAATTAATAGTAATAATAATTATAACTGATCAGATAACGTAATGAATTATTTTGGTAGTTGTGAAGTTTGGAAGCCGTTCATTTTCAACTTTGAAAATGATACTATTGATGAAATCTCCTATAATTTTGATATCATTACCTTAAAATACGTTTCTGTATATTATAATGAGTTATCTACTACATAACTATGAGATAAATGTAGGGGAGTTACTCTATATCCTTAAATTAACCTTTGGTCTAAATCTAATATCGCCTTTTAAAAAGTATTCGGTACTTTTTCCCGAAACCGCTTTTGTATTTAACCTTGCAATTTTGTATTTTATTACGATGTCACATGTCCGCATTTCGTTTCAAATAAAACACAACTATGTCTCATTCGCTACTTTCAGGATGCGGCCCTTGTGATATAAAGGAGGCGATCTATTATTATTATGTGAATAAAACTGCTCTCGCTGTCTCGTCTCTCTCTCTCACACACACACTTACCCGAGTGAGAGAGGGCGAAGTTGTTGAGCGCAACATGCGTTGAACTTATTTCATAACGTCGAAGCCTCCTTTATTCTTCCGGCCCCGAAAGTAACTTATATTAAAGCCCGGAAACCGCTTCCAGCGAAGGAGCTCTTCGGCATACATAGTCGCCACGCCGAGCGCTCGTTTCATCGGAATTAGCCGTTGCGGCTTGGCGTTATGAAACAAGTTTCGGCATCGGATGTTGAAATTATTTTAAATAGCCTAATTTTATTTTACATACGAAAAAATAGTAACACAGACGCATGAAAGAGAGATTTCAGGGAAAATTTCCACATTTCTACATTTACATCATTCCTACCTTTGAATGTTTCACTACTGGACAAATAATGTAATATAATAATGTAAAATAACCATCTGCAAAAATATGTAAAAAGGTAGATAAAAAAACGTCTGCGTAATACTTGTATGTATAATTGTAAATATACAAGAATGAAATTATTGATATTGGGAAATTATAATAATTTATTTTCAACTAATATGATAGTAATTGACGGAACAATATAGTACGTGTGTAAGTACAGGTGTGAATGTTCAATTAGAGCAGTCAACTACAACGAGCGAACCGTCACCTCATGAAATTTTAACGAAATTTATCGTTCTATCTCCCGTGAGGTGAGCGCAGAAGACTTTTCCCAGAAGAGAATCCAACGCCTTATCCGCGAGATAGCCGGGTACGTTATCCAGCGGGCCGACACTCGCGCATTTACTTCCAGTTACGACCAGATTACTCCGGTCTCCCGACTGGTTACGAGTTCGAGGTCGCTTGCGCGGTCCCCACCCTTACGTAGTGGTGAAACGGTGTCAACCGAATCCATCGCGGACCACGGCATCCTTTGCCCAGCTGTTCACCCGGAATCGGGTAGCCGATGGTCGTTTCAAAAGTAGTCGCCGTAAGGTCAACAACCACAGTCAATATAGAAAATCGTACTGTTTCCAGACTCCCACGACTGTTAGTCAGAATGCACAATCGATTGTCTTACGCAGACCGTACAGGAGCGCCAGAAGATTAACTCCTGGGGGAAACTAGCCCTCAGGCCAGAGTCCTACCCGGGCTCGCGCTTCATGCGTGGAGGCCGCCGAATGGGTGTTGACCCGTGAGTGTGACCGACCCTCAACAAATGAGTCTTCGTGGCCAACTCAGCAAGGGCCCATTAGCTACCATTAGTTTAATTATTCTTAATATAACCGAATGTAATACCAGTTGTTGGGTATCTGATGAGCCAATGGTTCAATTTGTTTCTCCTGCACGTTTAATAATATTGTTTATCGAATATCATAGCCCTTCTGCTGTAAATTTTATTGTTCATAATAAATAAATTATAAAAAACCTCCCTCCAATGTCTATCACGTTCGTCGATCTTAAGCCCTCCTCATCCAGTCTTATCCTTTCCATCATCTGACATCATCCACCTAACGAAGAGATAGACGGCTTCCTTGTCTCATGTTCAGACGCGCTCAAAATTACCGCATTTTCGTGATCCGCCGGTTATAACCAATTCTGACAATGTATCCAGCCCATCTCTCCTTATGAAGTGCAATACTTTTTACTGTGTCTTTATCTCTTCTCTTACTCTGGATCCATTCATTGTGTTTTCGGTTGCGCAAGATGATTCTGACAATGATTCGCAGCTGCAGCCGCGCTTAAACAGTAAAAAGTAAGTATATTAAAAGGAATAAAAAACAAGACTGCCATTACAAAAAGTGAACTACTGAATTTATTTATTGATATATAAGAATTTAGAATTTATTTATAAAATGTATAATTATTTTTTAAGGTTTTTTGTAACTAAATATTTATGGTTCATGTATCCATATATATATTTTTGTAATATTTTTGTAATCAGACCTTTCATTTGACACTAAACACGATATATTCATGTTAACTTATTGACATTTGGAGATTTCGACTTTAGACAACTATTTATTTGACGTTTACTTCCTTGACAGTTAAGGTACTCTATGACACTCGGCGTGACATAACAGTTCTAACAATACCACACACTTATAAATCGGTTCGAGTGTTAAAAAGTTACAGTGGAATATAGAAACGGATAACATACATAGATAACCCCGGAACCCATTGCAATCCTTTTTTGTTGGGAAGTTGTGTAAAAAGACTCACGGCTGCACTGGGGATACTTTAATGGATTGTACACTGAGAAACCTATACAATGCAATACACGTAAATATGAAGGTTGGCTGTAAGAAATAGTATTTTAGGCAATAAGTCCGCCTTTTGTATGTTTTTATCGCGGGCCTAGGCCAGCGCGGCGACCGAATGAAGAAATTACTTAACGAAAATTAATGATTTTAAACTGATAATTACGTCTAAACGAGTACTGCTTACGATTCGAAAAAAACAAGAACATTTTCCTAATATTCTTAGCTTTGAATATTTTAGATTTTGTTTATATTACATAGTGTAATTAATTTGTGAAATTAGGTCTAACCGAACACAAAAACGACTACTACGCAAATACAGTGACCTACTGAATTTATTTATTGATATATAAGAATTTAGAATTTATTTATAAAATGTATAATTATTTTTTAAGGTTTTTTGTAACTAAATATTTATGGTTCATGTATCCGTATATATATTTTTGTAATCAGACCTTTCATTTGACACTAAACACGATATATTCATGTTAACTTATTGACATTTGGAGATTTCGACTTTAGACAACTATTTACTTGACGTTTACTTCCTTGACAGTTAAGGTACTCTATGACACTCGGCGTGAAATAACAGTTCTAACAATACCACACACTTATAAATCGGTTCGAGTGTTAAAAAGTTACAGTGGAATATAGAAACGGATAACATACATAGATAACCCCGGAACCCATTGCAATCCTTTTTTGTTGGGAAGTTGTGTAAAAAGACTCACGGCTGCACTGGGGATACTTTAATGGATTGTACACTGAGAAACCTATACAATGCAATACAAGTAAATATGAAGGTTGGCTGTAAGAAATAGTATTTTAGGCAATAAGTCCGCCTTTTGTATGTTTTTATCGCGGGCCTAGGCCAGCGCGGCGACCGAATGAAGAAATTTCTTAACGAAAATTAATGATTTTAAACTGATAATTACGTCTAAACGAGTACTGCTTACGATTCGAAAAAACAAGAACATTTTCCTAATATTCCTAGCTTTGAATATTTTAGATTTTGTTTATATTACATAGTGTAATTAATTTGTGAAATTAGGTCTAACCGAACACAAAAACGACTACTACGCAAATACTATCTGGCGTATTATTATGAAACCTGCACCATTTAAAAGATAATTTAATTATCTATCTTTTTATCTACGATTTTTTTCGAATAATCCGTTTTTTTTTGCTTTATCGAATAAACAATTCGTGCACGGCGCTCTATCGGAAGACGTTTAAATTATTCCGAATCATTTGCTACCGCAGCCGCAAATGATTCGGAATAATTTCAACGTTTTCCGATAAAGCGCAGTTATCTGATATCAGAAAAAATAAAATAAATAAATAATTATAATTAAGTTGTTAAAAATGCTATGCAATAGCTTTACCGCGGCAGTCCCCGAGTGCCACACGTATTTTTTTGTTTAATGTGCAATAAAGAACCTCTATCTATCTAAATATGCAGTGTTTTAACAACTATTATGGATATAACTCGGACTGCGGTCCATACATATGAATTAACCCCTAGAGCCCCGATTGGCCGATATCGGCCAAAACACGATCCAGCATGACGTTTTAATTTTATTTTAATTTAATTTGTTTTATTTTATTATGTTAATATATTTTATTTTAATTATGGGTACAGTGGTTTGGCAGTAATTAATGTTTTGGTGAGACAGTGTCATAGATCAATTTTTTAAATATTTTTTACTAAAAATTTTTTGAACATCAACTTGTTAATCGGCTGAGGGGCCGAGGTCTGAAGGGTTAAGATGACGCGTTACGGTGTTGGCGTGACGGTAGTTATTGTGTCGAAATATTAAAACATAATGTTATTTTATTATGTCGCGATCTTGGGATTTCGATTTTGACATGACAGTATGTAGTAGTATACGTACGGTTATAATCGGATAAATAAATCATTTTGAAACCACAGTATACTGATAACATGTTAAAACACAGTATACTGATAACAGTATACTGTAGTTTTAACATGATTTATACGGAAATAATTCCGTATTAACCGCAAGGAAAATGTTGATACACATAATCGAAAAGAAGAGTTTCAACAAAATTCCTTGTAATTGAACCAAATTACGTTTGAAACATCGTTATTCCGTATAAAACCGTAATATAGCAATTTGAGAATTTATTTTTTCTCAGTTTAGCGTTGAGAGAATATAAAGGAGTGATGTGAAATGCTCTTGGTCGACCACGACCAGATAAGTTTACGGTATTAATGTATATTATTACGGTATATGCACCTGTTCTACAATGTTGATTTTTAACGTCACCCGACTATATTCACCACGCCTATTCCGAATTTGCACTAATCTTTATTCGGTCTCAATAAATAAGCCCGATATAGGCATTCAAAGAAGCGTCAAACGCAAACACTTAGGTAGGTTAAATTAGTTTTTTTTTTAAATAATACATAAACACCTATATGGCGATAGGCTGTCATTTTTTTTAAATCCTAAAAACTAAGAAAAAAAGTGTTTCTTGAATGTTTTTTTTTGTCTTGTATGGCATGTTTGATGCTTTTTTACACATTTAGCAATGCAATGATCGAATCTCGCATTTTTTTCGAAAAAGGTTCTCATAATGCATATATTATATAATTATATATAAAATATAATGCATATATTATATATTATATTATTTTTTTTTTATAATTTCATTCATTTTGTTATATATACTTTTAATTTCCTTTTAAAATAATACACAAGAATGAGGATCTAGCGTATAATTAACAACATATGGTAATGTTTTTCTCGATGGGTTTAACAAACCGTTCTAAGTTGCACAAACGTATTTAATTATGGATGTTCAAAAGATCTATGCAATGGAGAATGTTACTGGGTCTGCAAATTCGCTTGAAACTTCGTCATATTAGAGCTTATGTGTAAACAAATACATTAGTTTTTGTTTCATTCAAAAATACCAATTAGTTTTTGTTTTGCACACATTTACAACCCCGTAAAATTGAATCCGGGCGCTCGGGCGGCCGGCTACTGTGTGACGTCGTTTTCCAACACTCCGATCGCTCGCGCGCTCTCGTTATTAGAGCATAAAGTTGAACTATGACGTCACACGTAGCGAGCGCCGGCGGAAGAAAAAAATCCATATCTCGAAAACTAATGGACGTATGGAAGTATTTTTTTCACACGATTTTTTTATATTTAGAAGACAATACGGAGAGCTAAAGATAAAAATTAGTGAACTTTCTCCATTACAATCACGCAGCTGCTATTTATCCGTCCACAAGCAACAGTCAATTCCGCCTAACTTACGCCTCCCGATATGAAAACTTTTATCTGGCGACAGCGACGATACAAGGCGCGGCGGACAAAAATGGCAAACTTGCGCGGAATTGCCATTTATAACTTGTCAATGCGGGGAATATTAAACACAGTTTGAAACCAGACAATTTCGAAGGACAATTCTATCGTTTCGGTTTCGTGGAGGCGTATTCATGGAAGTAATGGATGCGGTTATCGAAATCCAATAGAGTATCTCTGTTATTTGTTAATGTTATATTGGTTTCTATAAATATTATAATAATCTAAATACATTGGACTTTAATGCATCTAAATGCGTGAAAACTACCTTCAAGAGGAACAGAGTTAAAGTTTTCAACTACAACGAGCGAACCCGTCACATCAGAAAGTTTTAACGATAGTGATCGTTCTGTCTCCCGTGAGGTGATCGATTTTGGGACGATACAAATCTACCGTCCAGCAAAGCCACGAACCCGCCAAAGTCCAACGCCTTACGGCGAGGCTGGCTTTAAGAAGGTAACCCAGTGGGACTACTTCGCCCTCTTCGGCCATCAGTTTTGGCAGGATATCTCTGTCTGGAATTAACCTTCAGGATACCTCCGTCCTCCCGCCTGGTTTCCGGAACAAAGTCCTCTACCTGTTGTGCTACAGCGGTAATTGAATATATATAATTTATCGCGGACCTGGGCGTCCTTTAATCACGGGATCGGGTGGCCCATAGGTCGTTTCAAGAGTGGCGTGACAATAGGTCAACATTCATCCCCGCTGCTTAGAAGATAATATATTTTCATAGTCCCCACAATCCTTCAGTAATTAGTCAGAGTGCACAACCGATTGGCTGACGCCGCACGGCGCGCAAACCGTCTAGTAGCGCCGGAAGACTATCTTCCAGGGGAAACCGATCCACAAGCCGTGAGGCCTGAGACGCGAGAGTCCTTTCCGGGGTAGTCCCTCACACGGAGGCTACTGAATACGAGCTGAATCGTGAGTTGGACCGACCCGGAAACACATCGGATCTTATAGCCCAAGCTGAACGAAACCGTTCGCTACCTAAAGGAACAGTCATATAGTCAAGGGGAACATTTGTACGATAATGATTGTTCTATCTCGGACGACCGTCCATAAAAGGTTCAAGTATTTTTGAACGAATGATAGCTGTAAAAATTAATCAATGACTAAAAATGGGATATTTATGCGGAAAATGTCGACACCTAAACGTTATCATGCAATTCCGAAATTGGGTAAAGTACGTTGACTCAAATTTGCATCTACTTTTGCTGAAAGTTTAATTTCAGACGAAACTCCAGCAGAAATGTGAACCAGAATAAAAACATCATTTCATCGGTAAAAGAAAAGTAAAAATGACGAGAACTATCTGAACATTGAATGTATGTGCAAAACCTTACTTTTTTATTTTTTTCAGAAAGGGTTTTGCAGGGCTGGGATATTTAATACAGTACGTGGGGCTATAAGTTTGAGAAACCCTGGTTTAGAAATGTTTGCATAGTACAGGGGTCTTCAACCTTTTTGAGGTCAAGGGCTGACAATATTTTGATTTTGGTTCGGCGGGCCGCGACACAAACAAAATATTCCAATATAAACTTAAGTAATTGAAGAACAATAGTCGTTGAAGTTATACAATTTTACCAACAAAAAAATATTTTACCAAAATTCAATCAATGATATGTTTGACATTGTTTAGACTTAACTATTCTATTAATATCTGCCCCTATAGTGGTCGTTGCAATTCTCAAACTGGTCTCAAGGTTGCAAGTTGCAACGTGTTTTCTATTCAACTCTCAATTCGTTCTCGTTCGTTCTCAATTCGTTCAACTCGTTGGACTCTGAGATTACCTCAAAATTCAATCAATGATATGTTTGACATTGTTTAGTCTTAACTATTTTATTAATATCTCCCCTATAGTGGTCGTTGCAATCCTCAAACTGGTCTGAAGGTTGCAAGTTGCAACGTGTTTTCTATTCAACTCTCAATTCGTTTTCTATTCAACGCACTGAGCGAGCGAACGAAACGAGTAAAAGTAGTAGTAAAACTGCGTGTGGGCGCAGGTGCAAGCGGGCTGCCAAGAACGCCACCGCGGGCCGCATGCGTCCCGCGGGCCGCGGGTTGAAGACCCATGGCATAGTGCAACAAAACTTATACGTTTCTCAAACGTTTATCTGTGGGTACATACATATATCAGCGAAAGGATCCATACTTTGCTAGCGAGGCAATAGATCATGACAAAAAAGCTTATCCAAGTAGATTCACAAAGCGGAGTAATATTCAGATATCCGGGTGCGATGAAATATGGCTGTCGTCGGCGACCCGACTGACCACGAATGCTGCGAAGGGATTCCGCTCTTCGGACTGCGTCTTGGGCCCGGGTCCACCGGCCTGCATTCCTATCAATCAGGATTTGCGACGGCTCATAAACTCGCAAATTTACGAGACTACGTTTCGGTTCCGCTTCAATGTCATCGCGTCAGTCCGTTATTCACAATTTCTTTCTCAACAATGGACATAGAATCTACGGACGAGGCATAATGTGAGACAATGCCCTTTACAAACTGGACGACTTTTATGATATTGCTTCCACAATTGCATGATTATAAATAACCATATTACGACTATACTTTCGCACTAAGTTTTAGATTTTATTGACATTGTTTTTAATTACGCATGTTTCAGAATTTTTCTTTTTCATTGTATTGATTATTATTTATTGTTTGATTATTGATTATTTTGTAAATTTGACTATTTTTAAGTAATCACCTCTGAGTACAATTCCATATTTTTTTTTTAATCAAAGCGGTTTTATCATCCGGTAAATTATGATTGTAAAATTTGACATGTTCCTCAGTATTGTGAAATGCTTTTATGGAATGAATAAATGATGATGATGATGATGATGACATAATGGTTTTATAATTATTAAATCACGATCTGAAAAATAATATCTCACTGTATTATTTTTATCGAAGAGTTGATTAATCCTCTAACCATGTTAAAAAATCTTTCAGCATTCAAGTGTTTCAGGGATATGCAGTTTAAAAAAATCGGATGTCATCCCAAAATTTTCCCGCCAATTAGCCGAAAACTGATTTCATCTGAATATTAATTTCATGATTAAAATCGATACGCGCCCGCTTTTGGCCGGCAGAGAAATCCAGTTAGGTTCCGTTGCAATTGCCTTGGGCGACGCAGTTTGTTTCTCGGCTGAGCGCCAACAGTCGGCGTTATTATTTACTTAAAATGTATTACAAATTTCAGGCCTCTAAGTCCAATAGTTCGATATTGATATATGACTAGTGCGCATAGAGAACTGATTTCAACCACAAACGTATCAACTCTTACCATCACCGAATGATTCCTGCATGCCAAATTTCAGCTCAAACGGATAAAGCGATTAAGCGCTATCGTGAAGGAATACTCCCACACAGGTAGACAGACAGACACACAGACAGACTCAATCTGGAAATGGTCTTAGTCGTCTCAGGAGAGGTTCAAAATGGATATTCCCTCTTCATCTTTTCGCGATTCGTTTCACAGCTAAGGGCGGGGCTGAGCCAAGCGCCAACAGATGGCGTTAAAATTTGATTAAAATGTGTGACGGAATTTAAATATTATTACTGTAGCTGGCATATGAGATATTCCAACCGATGTGATTTCAGCCGAACAAGGCACCTGTGTATCAAATTTCAAGCCTATAAGTCCGACATTTCAAGATTAAAATATGACTAGTGAACCTCCTGGTACACCGATTTCAACCACCTTTTCAACTCTTAGTACTTGTACAAACTAACAAGTACAACTCGAAACTTCTGTATGGAATAATTGAGACTTGTACTATAAAAGAGTTAATCATACCATGCACGGATTTAATAATCAATCATCAAAGAATCAAAACAATCCTCTACTGCAAATCGCAAAGCCAATTAAAATGTCAATTTGGAGGTGAAATGCGATCAAAAACCAATCAGAGGTAGAATTAAATCTGCGGTTTAATCGAATAATATCACTGTTTTGAATAAGGTGCAAAGTAATTATCAACAGAATGGCTGTAGATAATTAATTCGGAAATATGTCCTTTCAATCTTTAATATATGTTCAACCAGTGATTGCATTTATATATATTAAGGGGATTTACAAGACTTTATTTTCAGACTTTTCCATAATTTTCAAGTATTTGTGGTCTACTGCAAAAAATTGAAAAAATAAGCTAACAAAATAAGCACACAATTGAATAATGACACAATAAGCATTTTTTTTGGTACTGGCGATCTTTGCAAGCCGTTCCTTTTAAGTAACTCAAATAACTTGTCAGAGATTTTATCATGTTATGAAATTGGAGACTAACGCGGTTGTTTTACATTATAAATAAGACAGAAAACGAATTTACCGAGTGAATTTTGTAGCACCCGATGTATCGCCGACGTTGCAGCCGCCCGTTGTCTAAGATAGTCTACCCTAGACAACGGCGGCTGCAACGTCGCCGACACGTCGGGTGCTACAAAATTCACGCGGTAAATTCGTTTTTTTATGTTATACATCTTTTGACTTTCAGCATATGTACGCAATGTATTTAAGTTGAAATAAACAACTTTAAGCTTTGAATATATATTCTTCTAAATCACTAGAAATCACATAAGATGATAGCCACCATAAACGGCGTCGACGTCAGAGTTATCCTCTGCGAGTTGGCCCCTAAAACTCGTATTTTATTACACAAATCATTCGTAGGTACAATGCACGCTTGTATAGCCTCTTCAGACCTGGCGTTACCTATAGGTGGCATCTGGGTTCAAATATTGTTATGTTATTGTGTTGTGGCAGTACAAATAAAAAAATAAGATCGGAAAAGGACAGATGGCGCTTGATACCGGATACTTTTATCTCATCTTACAAGTACCGTGTTTTAACCGACTTCAAAAACAAGAGGAGGTTATCAATTCGGTTGTATCTTTTATATATATATATATATATATATATATATATATATATATATATATATATATATATATATATATATATATATATATATATATATATATATATATATATATATATATATATATATATATATATATATATATATATATATATATATATATATATATATATATATATATATATATATATATATATATATATATATATATATATATATATATGTTGCCTTAGAAATCTGCCATTTATGAACCGATTTGGAAAATTATTTTTTTATCTGAAAGTATAAAAAAATACTTACCGATTGCTCTCATTTTATCAAAATCGTGTTCTGATGATGGGATCCATGAGGAATTAAGAGAACTCCTCAAATATCATATGACGTTGAAAATTTCCATGTTGGTTCAATTCCTATGACAAAGCATTTTTTAGGGTAAGCATGACCTGATTGTACACCCTGGTTGGCTCCCGACGAGGGGACTCCTCAACGGTCTTTAGCACAGACACGAAATTTTAAATATGCATCCAATTACGACAGCCTGTTCTAAGTTTCACCAAGACAGGACTGCGGCACCCAGGGTCTCCTAAACAGACACACAATTTTGTATACGCATCCAATTATGATGGCCTGTTCTAAGTATCACCATGACACGGCTGCTGAACTTATTAAAAAAATGGAGTCGTTTTTTTTTGTCAAAATTTTGTTTATTATTTTTTATTCATTTGCAAATGGCCGGCTACACAAGAAGGGGTATTGTGGGTGCTGTGACAAATAAGGGTCTATATATTAAGTTTTAATTCAGTTTTCCATGCTTTCCGCAAATATTCTTAGAAATAGATATATTTCTTTTGAAATGATTTGATACGTCTAACTAACATTATGTAAAAAATATAATTAACATCCTAATTCCCAGTGTCGTCTGCAAAAGACATGCTTAAAAATCGCACCCTTTCAATGTCGAGAAATTAACATAAATATATCGTGTTTAGTGTCAAATGAAAGGTCTGATTGAGTAGGGGAGACCGGGGTTGGAAGTCACATTTATTTTCTTTTGCATTTTTAGTGGCTATTTTATTCGTTTAGCAATGACATTTTTATATCAATGGATAGTGTATTAATTCTAGTTTAAAAAAAAATAACGACTTTATCTCTAACATTATTTATTCAGGAAATATGATTTTTTTTGTGAAAAAAGAAAAGTGTGACTTTTAACCCCGTATCGGGTATGGTTGTCACAGTGTCTGGGGTAGGTAGTCACATAGTAATGTAATAGGGGAATATTAAAATAAACACTTATTGAAATGAAACGAATATTTTTAATTAAGATAAAATCTTTTACGTATCTAATTGTACCCAAGAAAAAAATACTTAAGGGATTAAATTCTATTTAACAAACTTAGAATTCCGGTAACAAAAATATCTTTCGACGCATTGTTTTTTAAATTGAAAATATCTAACTTAAGGAAATTATTTTTAGTCAGCCTAAAAATCAGTCTGAATATTCAGAATCACAATAGCGCATGCTTCGTGTGCCCATAACCTGCAATCCTGGCACTGAATCCAGACTTCCCTAGACTTACTAGCTGAGTATGGTGATAAGTAGACTAAGCAAAACTCTTCATCCTCTTTCTCGTCTTCGTCGCTGTCAACTGCTTTCTTTTTAATTTTCTTTCCTTTATAAAACTTTTGTCTTCTTATTCTCACTCAATACATATTTCGCTAGTTTCTTCTTCTTCGCTGTTTGTCTTCTTCTCTCTTCTAAATAGGTCTTCTCCGGTGTATCTGTTAAAATTGCTGATTTACATTTTTTTATCAGCTCGTTGCGACTTGCGCGGTGGAGCTTTTGGTAGAGGCTTCAAAACTTGTGGCGATACTATCAGAGAACTCCTTGATTCAAGGTTATCAAAAAAATGGTTGACATTATGTGGGTTAAAGTTGGTGGTTCTAGCCAAACTTGTGGCTTCAGGTGTTCTAATGGACAGAGAAGAGTGTCTTTACAAAAATGACGTAAACCAATCGCAGCCAGCTAGTTTGTTCGATTCCCAAGACTTTGGAACTTTGAATTTATTGGAAATAGCAAGTTCGAACGCTATTTTCCGAATATCCTTGGGAGACAAACCGAAATAAATACTTAAAGCCAGAAGTATATACATATATTTCCAATTCTTCTTCCTGTTCATCGGTAAAAATCTGTAGATTCCTTTGGTAGCCTATTTTTGTAAATGGTGTTGATACGGCCGTGTTGCTTATCTCTTCGGTAGTAAATTTGTTACACTACCTTGTTGAAGTGCGATAATTATTTCCGAAATCCTTTGCAACAGACCTTATGGATTTACCATGGTTTTTCACTTCTCTTGCAGCACGCAACATGGTGAAACAAGCCCTCGAGTTGATTTTCTCATGTGATGTCGTGGCATTTTTATGACTAGCTCTGAAACAAACATTAATGTAGAAAAATCCCAAAGAGCCAACTAAAAAGGCAGCATACGTGCATGTGACAACCATCCCCCGTCAATCTGAGACAACCTGCCCCAAACCCAGTTTTAAGAAAAAACCTCCCAAAATAAATTGAAATCAATGTTTATTTAAGAAACCATATAGCGATATTATGTAATACATATTTAACATCATAAATAAACAGTAAGGTTTATTACTATGCAAAATTTAAGAATACTTACGAGACTGGACACAGATGCACAAAAAAATACTTTCGCTGTGCGAAAAAAACGAATGCACGTGTCTCCGTTACGGAATGCCAGAGCGGACTGAACTGAAGTAGGGGGGAAGGTGTTGCTCTCGCGCTCCTTCGACGCCGATTAATGAGCTTATTTGTTCATTCAGTTTTCTATTATGACCGCTGTGACAACCAACCCGTGAGACAACCATACCCGGTCTCCCCTACATTCTGGAAAGAACATGTATTTATGTAGATAAATACACATGTAAACATAACGATAAAAATAATTATAAATACAATAGTTTACTTTCTGTAACGACAGTCGTGTTTATTACTCTTTTTTATATATTTACTTGTTTAATCATTAAAATGATTTTAGAGTATTTACTGCACTTAAATAATTTGTTGATTAACTAATTTAAGATTTATTTAAAGTAGTTATTCCTACACGACTGTGAAGTTGTAATGGAAATAAATAAATAAATATTATATATAAAAATTATAAATATCAGTGCCATCTACAAGTTGCGTTTCGTAGTAAAATCTGAGCTGCCAAATCGTAGCAAGGCATTGAGCAATCTAATAGGCTATATAATCAATGCCAATATATAAAAATAAATTAAATATCAATAAACTTCAATTCCAATGGCAACAGCAGTACGTAAGTCTCGTCTATAAATTCTCCGTCCAATGTCACTTGACTCATGCGAGCGAAATCCGATCGCCAGCATTGCTGCCAACCGATACGCCAATCTTTTAAGGTTTTATTTACATTTTTATAGTTGCTCGATCTCGTTTTATGGGCGAGTGCAGACAGCGCAGCGGCGGCGCTGCTCCGAGTAATGAAAATCGTTTAAATTTCATTTAGAGTCCCAGCGGAATGTAAATGAGAACAGAAACTTATGCCAATGGAATCAATACTAGGGAATCTGGCGATGGGATTTTCTTTGCATCGGATTTAAAATCTTATTTTCTTTTGGAAAAAATAACGTTTCTTCAAAATGGTTTCATGGACTGTTTGAGTTGGATTTTGATTTGATAGGCATGGATGGAAGCTGGGTAGAATGTCGATGGTGATTCTTCCAGACGTATTTCCTTTAAGTATATTGTAGCGACGTTACATAAGCTGGTACCCGCCTGGTATAGCCACCAGGAAACTAACCATGCGAGCGAGAAAACGCAATATCAAGCAAGTAGGATAGCTACAGCATACCCAAGCAAAACCTCAGAATCGGCGATTACGTGCGGATTTGTTATAAAACCACGGGTAGGAAATACCGATTGAAGTACGGGCTTTACCAACAATGCGACAGAATAAATTATTCAGCGCAACAACATTCACAGTGATGAAAGAGACACAGAACATACAGCATAAGAAAGTCAGTATATGTTTCCGTGGCATCCATTCACCTGATATCAATAATAAAAAAAAAGAACAACAACATAATTAGAATGGACACACACATAGAATTTGCGACAAAGCATTTTAGCATAATAAAGTCAGACTAATTTTATTATAGCTGATCCGATATACGTTTTCCTATCCAAATTTCAATTTGTGTGTTTGTGATCGTTTTGTGAATTTGTGAAAAGCTATTGGAACATGTAAACAAAGTAAAAAAACGGTTGTGTCATCCCAAGGCAATAAGACAACCACTCCGCCCCCCAGCACCGAACCCCTCAACCCCTTACCTCCCCCTCTTTCCAAATTCTACCCCTCCCCCCTCATCCCAAACGATCGATTTGCATTACTGCAAAACTTTGGCTATTGTATGGTTCGTTGAAAGGTTGCAAGTTGGAGTTTCATTGATTTAAATATTCAACGGCAACTTCAGTGTTACTTGAGCTATTCGAACGCATTCCAACAACGTAGCTCCAATGCCTGATGAAGCAACTGAGAGTGTAATTTCAATATGCAAGCGATTCGTTGCCTAAATCTATGCGATCAAAAAGTTTTCCAGTTTCGCCGGAAGCGTCCAAGAAGAAAATCCCTCCTGTTTCATCGTTCACAACTTTCATGAGAGTCAGATACAATTGTCACGTAACTTTTACCAACGAACATCGTTGTAAACGCGAGCGGGTCTGAACAAGCTCGCCCGCTCACCAGTCTAGAATAAACCGTCCGCCGGACAACTACTCTGTATTTTCTTCCTCCGCGGCGCCTCCAGTGGAAACGCCATTGTTACCTACACCAAATACCGCAAACGGTGGTCGTCAACGGTCTACACAGCGCGGTAAATTGGTGACCCTGGGCTTGGACCCAATTGGATATGCAGTCCGAAAAGGAGTTCATCCACCCGTGCGTGCATGTATATTTGCAGATTATCGGCATAGATATGACAAAAACTAGTGAGTCCCTCCGTAATTAAATTCATGAAAATGTAGAAAAGTAAGTGAGAGAGAACTCACCTTGTGCGACACCTGATATTTAGTCTGTTTTGTAAAAGCTCAGTTGCTTAATCAGTGATATTTTTTGTATGATGTGTTACTTATGAGTTAGTATTGCTATCCGATCTTTGTTTTAATATTCTACGAAATTTCAAGAAAATCGTTAGATGAAGTGCCGAGTGCATTCTAAGATAGACGACGTTAACCCAGCAAAAGCAAAGGAGGTTAATACACCTATTATAATATACCAAGAAGAAGCTTTCATGGTGGACGGTTTCGCTCGATCGGAATTTATCCGGAGCTTAGTGAAATTGCTACCGAACGTTTCACGATGAGTAGCGCGATCTCAGGACATAGATTAATAAGAATGTCGTGTGTATTCGTAACATATACGACATGAACGAGAAATCGCCCAATCTGCTCGCTCCTCCAATCTCAGTATTCAGAGGAGAGGGACAACAGCGCCAGTTACTTGCGTTTATTTGGAGTGGTCTTTTATGTAATGCCTTTCTCCTTCTTTTAATCTTCTTTATGCAATATTTTTATTCTTTTAATCACAATGCAGTTATTCTAATTTCTTCTATTCTATTTTACCACAAACAGTAAGAGGCTGCAGTTTTAGTTTTATTTTGATCTGGGAAACTGATATCAAAATCTACCCTGTTAAAAAGTTTTTTAATAAAAATAGATGATTTTTCTGGTATTACTTGTTGAATTATTATCGTTGTGGTAAAGAATGGATTCGAAATTTAAATTCTAAGTGTCAACATGTATTTTGGAATTTTCTCAACAAAAAATTATAATTAAATAATAAATTTAGTGAATATAGTGTAATTCGGCGGTTAAGTAACCCGACCAAGTTGCCACAATCCTAGGAAATGGAAATATTTTCCTGAAAGTGTGGAGCTCGCCAAGACGTGTGGCCGACGTGGCGAGTATCGGGCTAAATACCTCCAATCATGATGAACAGTACAACCTTATGACATCAAGGAGACAGCTGGACCTGTCTGGATGAGGGAAACGGACAACCGATCCGGATGGAGAGTGATTGGAGAGACGTATGCCCAACGGTGGGCGAATGCGCGCTGATGAAGAAGAAGAAAGAATGGTTGAATGTTAAAATTTCCTTTAGACAGACTTGTCCCTGATTCATTGTGAAGTTAATTTATATTCTGGTAAAACAATGGATTTGTAGATATCGGGGATACCATGCATAGCTCTAAACGTGACATGTATTTAGATGATACTTGTTCTGTTGTTGACGTATTTAGATGATACATGTTAATAAACTAAGTGTTTATCTCTTTCCGTGCCGATAACTCTATCTCTTCAATTAGCAAAATCAATCAAGACCACTCTAACATACCAGTCATGGGTCCCCACCTGGCAAAATTTAATTCCTTCAGTCGTCCAGGCATAACAATTGATCAAGTAACCACCCTTCGAGTAGACAACGCCCGCAATCATGGATATCGATAAGAATCTTCGTTTCGAATCCCATGTCAACCGCTTAACTATGTATTGCTCTCACGCCTGAAGTTTCTCTATAAAATCAGATATTATCTCCATCTAGATAGATATTGGGATTCGCCTAAAGAACACTCTTGTTTTACCCATCCTTGATTACGGCGACTGCGTATATGGACCTTACTCGCGCAAATTCGACCAAAATAGGATTCAGAGGATACAAATACCTGTGCCAGGTTTTGCTTCTACATTCAAACTAGAAGCCACGTGTCTCCACTCCTGCCATCCTAACATTACCCACCGCAGGAAACGTCACCTCGCCAATTTAGTAATGAAAATTTTAAGAGAAATATAAAACTCACTTTCTTCCTAATAAAATTATCTCGCCACAATGCTCGCTTGGCTTAAATACATAGGCATACATCATTTGCGTACTGAGGCAAACTAAGGAATGGTCTAAGCAGAGACATCAGATCCAAGTGCTTAGCGGACTACAGCTTCGAGTTATTAAAAAAAATCAGTTAAATAAACATTCTTTTACATAATCATTAAATATAATCTTAACACCATATAATAATTAAAATTTTGCATCACTTTTAGCATCCACTACACTTACCCAGCCACTTAGGGCGAATTAGATAATTTTTATTTTACTGAGTACGTCCTCCAGCAATAGTATATTTTCGCATCTGCCAACCTCCTATTATATTTTTGCGGCTCTATATCAAGCATTATTGATGAAATTTTGCTTTATGATTCTTCCGTGTCACCCTGTGTCAATATCCCTTGCCAAGGCGTCGATGTTAAGCATGAGTAAAAGAAGGCAGCTCCATCTTGGGACCCATCTACTCAAGGTAGTGCGCGAAAACCAGCTTTACTCACTTATGACCTGGACCTGGGGAGCTTGATTCCTCACGTCATAACCGACGTGACCATTCAACGCGGACAAGTGAACATCTTGCAATCATTCCCAAACACAAAAATCACGATTTTCCAATGCAGTTTCTCTTATTATTCTGCGGTTGTATGGCGGTTGTATGGCGGTTGTATGGCTCTACGGTTGTATGGTATCGGTTGGAAACAGCATTGCGATTGAGATCAAATGTAATAATTAGGGACCACTAAACGAATATGTTATTAAAAGAAGATTTTTAAAAGGCAAAGATTTTTAGTTTTTTTAAAAATTATTATTTGTTAATTTGATTATTATTATTGTTTTTTCTTTCATTTGTTTATAAATTTTTATCGTGATTATTTTGATAATTATTTGATTTATTCGATTTTAATTATTTTATTTTATTTCATTAATAGAAGTACCAATAATAGATTTGTCTTGAACACCAGGTTAAGAGATATTGCCCTAATTTTGTCGTCTTCCCTCCCCTAATTTCCGTCGTCTATAGTTTTATTACATTTTCTTTGTCTATATAAGAGTCTCGTATTTTCATCTTCAATTTGTATTTTGTGTTTTTTGACTATTTTTTGTATTGCAAGTACAATGGGCACGATTGCGTTTCTTTGTGAACTAAAACTGAAATTAGTTTAACCGAACGAGATAGAGTAATACGTTAGAGCGGAATATGAAACGAACGATCGTCGATAAAAACTACCTGTCGAACTTACACTCGTTCGAATCAATTTGAACACATTTCGTGCGGTGTTAGATTCAGATGCTTTATCTTTGGTGAGTAGTTTTATTGCGAAAAAGTGACAACCGTTCATTTCACATTCCGGTCTAGCGTATTGCCCTGTCTCGTTCACACGAACTAATTTCAGATTTTAATTTACGAAGAAACGCAATCGAGCCCACTTTATTATTATTATCATTATATGATAAAAATGTATAAAAAACATACCACCTAAAATAGCGACCTATAAAGAGTGATGCATCTGCTGTATCTGCACCTCTTCCTAACATGTGCATCTGTAGAGGAAGCTTCCTTTACTCTTTTGGTCTGCTCCGTCCCGGAATGCTTGTAAATCTTTCCGAAGAATTTTATGATGGCATGAGCGCATTGTGTTCGACGTGACGTAATATCCCTGGCATGCCAAGATCGGCGGCGGCGGCGGCAGAGCGAAGATTCCTCACACCAACACCTCTTCGCGCGACCGCAGATTTGCACCGTTGCACCGAGATCCACTTTGGCGCACTTGACTCATACATTCTTCTTCTTCTATGACTCTCCCGAGTAGGTAAGGTGTGGGATCGTCCTAACCTGGACCACCATCGAATGAATCCATCATCAACAATCGCAATCGCAACTGTTTATACCGGCAGGATGACGTCTGTAACTTCCTCACGGCTAACTCAGCTGGGTACCTAATGGTTCCGTGCAACTTGTGCCTGATGACCTGTCTGTTATCTTAAGTCGGCTCAACTAACGGTTCAGGTCCGATCCGGTAGCCTCCTTGAAAAGGGACTAACCTGGAAACAACTCTGAGAACTCTACCTGCGGCTTACAGCCGCAGGCAGTCGCAGCAAACGTGGACAGGTGGGATTAGATGTTGCAATCTGGGGTAACACCTCGGGAGGTACTGGGCAGTTTGCACATCGTGCGGCGTCAGCCAATCGTTGACGTAATCCGGCGAATAACCGGAGGAGTCTAGAAACGTACGTTTCTTATAGAGCGGGGGTAGTCGTTGACCTGGTGTCGGCCACCATTGAAACGATTCGTTAGCCATCCGATCCCGTGTGATTGATGCCGTGATCTGACCTGACCTGGGGTGACGGGTTAGCCCGTTGTGAATGACACCCCTCGTATAGTCTTCCAGATATTTGGCGATTCTTAATGTCTTAATGTCTTAATGGCTTCGTTTAATGTTGGATTCAAAATAAGGATGAGGTTAAAATGCAATAGAACTCTGACATAATGTCTCTACCAAATTTGCAAAAACGAGAAAATTCTCTGAACCTGGCTTTTGTTCCATTATCAGTCCAATTACAGGTGTTAAAATATGCTATACACTATGTTTGTTTGTTTGTTTGTTTATACTCTTTATTATGAAAATGTCACAATGGGCGGGTTTATTGTCATATGACAATCTCTTACAACCCACCCTACTATGACGTGTTATATGTAAGTGTGTGTCTTGTTATTGCATTCGATCGACAGAACTGAAAATGCAATTCCGTTAATTTGATCCCAACGGAAAATGGTGACCCAGCTGGGAATCGAACCCGGGACCTTACAATGTAAGATCAGGCGACTTAACCACTATGCCGTGTGTGCTATTCACCATAAACTAATAATAAGTTAAACCATGTGCATACGCTACTCGCGTTTTGCGATTACAGTTATAACAAATAGAAGAATGCGATTACAGTTATAACATTTTATGTCGAATGAACTGATTTAAAGTCAAAATTACCTAATTTAGGTAGAACTTATGTAAATTCGCCTAATAATTTTACTATCAAGTAAAATTTATTTCTAAGGAAATCTATATGCTACGAATTGCGTACAGGTCCCGCGGCGAGAGCTGGCACGTTCACAGTACTCACACTAATGCAATGTCGTGACGCGCGACGTGACTTTCACTTGATGCGCATCATAAAAAGTCTTTCCGTCTCTCTCGCTCACACACTCTATAGTGACATTGCATTAGTGTGAGTACTGTGAACGTGCCAGCTCTTATCGCGTGACCTGTAATGTATACTTAGTTATTCTACGATTGGGTTAGGGTTTTTTATTTTTTTAAATATATTTTTCAAATAAGCCAGTTGGTAGGGATACCTACACTTGGTGTAGTCAAATTAAATTATCTGGTATTATACCTTATGTGGTATATTTCATTTTTTAAATATCGCTTTTTTTTTTAAATTGTAAAACAATTACTATTTACATTTATAATAAGGATTTAAAATCTTTTTGAAATAATTTGTGCTGCTAAAATACTGCAGATAGTCAATATATAAAAACAAAGAGTCCGTTATAAAACAGTCAAATTAAAATTATGAAAATTATAAAATTACATCAATAACAATGTCGCAATAGAAATTGTCAATATATTTTTTTATATTATAATCCATCTTTGATAATCAATGATTGTATTTAGTAATGTAAATAGTCAAAATTACAAATGAAAAAAAAAATAATAGAAAAGTCAATACTCTCAAAGTCCTTAACAGAATACATTGGGTTCTTAAAAGAAATAGTTTACTTTACTATTACGATGAAGTCAATATTTAGGCGCCTAGATATTGCCAATTAAATTACCTATGGTTCGGCTTGTAGGTTAAATTGACTTCCGAGTTGAAAATAGTTAGAGAATCAAGGTATTTTTTGTAAAAATTATACATATTTTCGACTTGTAAGTTATTTTATTAAAATCTCGATCTAATTCCGACCTATTAGTAGAATTATTTAAAAGTCGAGACTAGGAAATAGTTTAAGCAATTTTGACGACATTTTTGAACAGATGAGTACCATCGATATATTAACTAGATATGCCTTCAGATATAAATAAGTTATCTCCACATACCCTTTGATCGTAAATCATGTGACAGAGAGAGTAACAAATTGAACAGTATGCGAGAAAATAGCGTGCCAATATTCTTCGCGGCAGCTCTCACACCGGAAACGGTCCGCTGTCTGCCAGCGGATTGCGACCAAACTACTACTGGCCGGCTTTCAGTAGTGGTTTTGAAGTGGTCATTTTCGAGCGCGAAGGTCCCATCTAGGAGATCATTAATCGATTATGAGACATTTCTGGATACACACATTAGGGACACGTTCCAGTCTATCAAAAAGGCTCAGTTAGAAATAAGATAAATGTGAATGCAGTTTTAAAAAAAAGAAATAAGCAGAATACCTAAGCTAGAACGTAGAGAAGAATACAACCCTCAATAAATTCGTACCGAATTCCAACTAATAAGAGAGATTATGCAACGCACCCCCGCAAGCCAGCAGCGCTAAATAATTTGTTTTATTTAGGTGGGTCTTCAAATTAATATTGTTATGTAGCATTTGGCATAAAGGAGCAGAGACACGATGCGCGACGTGCCGTCGGCAGGTACTTCCGCGCCGTATCGGCCTGCGCTGCAGCGGCGGCGGGCGACTCGCAGCCGCAATAACCATAAACGAAATTTATTCGGCGTCACGCGTCGCGGCTCGTCTTACGTGCCCAAATGCGCCTAGCGCTGATTTCGAATGAGGGCTGGAGTGGGGTGGGATACGGAATGGGATGGGATAGAGCGTAGAGCGAGGCCTCGGTCACACTAGTTCACACAGTTGACTGCCGCTGTTTACGTCAACTCAGCAGCAAGTAGCAATCATCAAGCAAAAACAAGTAAATACATTAAAAGGAATAAAAAAAACGCGACTGCCGTTACAAAAGTGAACTAACTACTGTATTTATAATTATTATGATTACCTACGGTTTTTAATTAAATATTTGTGGTTTATAAATAAAATAAAAATAAATAAAAAAACTCTTTATTCTTAAGAAAAGGCGAGCTTATTGCCTGCAGGCAATATTTTAGAGCTAACCTATACTATTGTAAGAACATTATTTGCGAGTAGACTACATAACTTAACCTATATAAAGAGTATGACAAATAAAATAGAGGAGGATAGAAAGAAGTATATACTTTACTCTTTGTGGGCACAGATTTGCCACATCAAAATAATCTAACACCTATAAGGACGCTAAAGTTTTAAAAGGAGGGGAATGGGAGGGGAAAGGGAATTTATCTGGAGGATTTCAAATGCTCTCTGAGTCTGTTTTTAAAAGTTGTTTATGTATTTATCCATATAGACAAATGTATATTTCCGGAATGTAGCTACTCAATCAGACCTTTCATTTGACACTAAATACGATATATTTATGTTATTGACATTTAAACAATTATACAATTACTTACATACTTGATATTTGTACAGTTAATGCCACTCGGGATGACATAACGATTCTGTCAATACTACATGCTTTTAAATCGGGTCGAACCTTTAGAAGTTATGGTGGAATAAAGAAACGGAAAACATACATAGATAACCCTGAACACATTTCGCTCCTTTTTTGCTAGGCAGTCGTATAAAAATGACAAATGATCGACGTAATAGCGATTGGCACGAATTGAAATCATCGTAATAAAACGCTGATGAGCAACAAAATCGATGTTCCTGAAGATTTACTCGTTTCCCGGCTGGGTTACCATTTTCCGTTGGGATAAAATTAACGGAATTGCATTTGCAATTCTGTCGATCGAATGCTATAACAAGACACACACGTACACACACGTTACATGCACACATACATATAAACACGTCATAGTAGGGTTGGTTATAAGAGATTGTCATATGACCATAAACTCGCCCATTATGATTTCACAATAAATAGTGGGTTGATGATTTCACACAAAGAGGGTGATTTCTGCCAAGTGTGCCGTTGAAATAGGAGGAAACTTATTTATATTAGTGGACGTCACTGAAATAAGTAAAACATCACTCCGTCGGGAACACAAAATCGAATAATAATTTAAGATATAGTGAAATACATATATACGTTTAACACAAAAACTCTATGGAGGAACATTCAATAAGTATTATTAAAGGGACATACTGTTGAGTAATAAATTTACATATGATTTTGTAGACGTTGGGGGAGTTGAGAGATAATAAAAAGTCTATACTAATAGGGAGCTGAATTTTGATATTTAAGAGGTCCGAAATGAAGTTAGGATAGTTATGCGTAATGCTATATAACCATTATCCGATCAGTGGGTGGTTAATGAGGTGAAGGGAAAAGTGGTCATCAGTTTTATTAAGGAGGAGGCAGGGACTCAGAAGCATGAAAATGGATGTTACAAGTATGCCTACCAAAGCAACGAACATAGATGGCATCCTCGTTGCATTTTACAATACTCGCTGCATTTCACAATATATAATTAATTTACCATCGCTCAGTGTAACCTTATCTTAAATAGCACCACGGGGGGTGTAACGAAACGATGTGACTCAGCTCACTTACCCTGCCTGACACATCTAACAATACCCAATTGGTATATTTCCTTACGTCAAACCATTACACGACTGTATATTGCGTTCACTGTGGTAGGAGTAAATTCAAACTACTTACAATTAATATGTATGTGCAGAAGCAATTCGCTCATACATAGTAAATATCGCACGAGAAATGATACTAAAATTAATTGTGAATTGAAACGTAATATGTCTTCTTTAATTAAACATGCCTAGTACGCTCAAATTAATTGCTGATCGTGTCGAAATCTAGAATAATGAACATAGAAAATATCGACAAATGCAATTATTATTAATTTAGCTAATGGACGTTGAAAAGCTTTAACATTTAATTTCGGTTAAAATGGAATTTAATGGTTAAACAGGATGGAATATTGTCAACAGCAATGTTTCTGCAGTCACAGAAATAATGATACGGTTGAATTCGACAAATGCGATCTAATTAGGCAACTGCCTAGTTAGGCAGATTCTGCAACTAATACAATTGTAAATTTATGTTTTAGAATGAATAAAATTATTATTATTATTATTATTATTATTAATGGAAATTGCTAATGGAAATAAGCTAATGGAAATTGATAAACGGTAATGTGACATTTCAGATAAAATATCAGAAAGGAATATTGTCATCAGCAATGTTGTAGTTATAAATGAGATAATAACGAATTTACTGCGTTAAGTTTGTAGCACCCGACGTTTTGACGATGTTGCAACCGCCGTTGTCCATGGTAGATCGCCGGGGTAGACTCAACGAACTGATCTCAAGTCTAGCCTGGAAGACGGCGGTGCAACATCGCCGAAGCGTCGGGTGCTACAAACTTTACGCGGTAAATTCGTTTTATCGTATTTATAATAATGAACAACCGCGATAGTCTAGATTTCAAACGTTGCTGTTACTGAAATAATAATATGGTATATATAATAATTAACCTTCAATGTTTATCTATATTCTGTTATTCAAGCCCCATTGTTACGAGATCATCTGTCAACTTAGCTGTAAGCCGGTAATCTGACTATGCTAGGCACGTCCTGTTTAAGACCTCCCAATCGCTTACCGCTCCATGTTGCAAGATGGATTTAATCGGCCTGTTGCTACTTTAGCTTGATCATGCTATTTCTGATGTACAGTCCCTGGCCGTATTATTAGAACACCGTGCGGTTTCAGTGCTAATACGCTGTATAAATATTGTCTAACTACAATACTTATGTACATAAAAATATTATGTTGCACTTATGTATAACTTCTAGTTTCTTATTAAGTTAAGTAGAATGTTCCAATAACAAGTTACCAATTACAGAGAAATTTTAGAAATTTCTTTATTCCAAGCAGTTAGATCCATTTCTCAAAAATATAAAACCCCCAATAAATGTATAAGTAAACAACAATATAGATTCATTAATAACCATAAACACAAAGAAGTAAGCAATGTATTAAAGTTTGACAATATTGACAACTGACTGGTGCATCTAATAATATGGCCAGGGATTGTACTATTACCCGTGCTGCTACTTAATGTATTATATATTACATGCTCCGTTATAGTGATGTTTCTGGGTATAACTGACGACATACGTCAGTCGTTAGAAGACAAGTCCCGCAATAGTAGTCCAATAGAATTAAGTGTAATAGGGTGTCCTTTCAAGGTGCTAGCGCGACAGCCGGTAACGGAGACCGTCCATGGATGGACACAGAGCGTAAAGTCGATTACACAATCCCACTTACTTACTCAATGCTTAGCATCGTTATCGGATAATACAACCCAAATTGGTAGGAAGTTGACCTTAATGTTATATAATTGTGTCTGGTGAATTGTCACTATTATTCGTGAAATTTATTTATGCTTTGCAACGAGACCGCTCTATTATTGAAGTTTATTTACGCGAATTTATACTATGTTGATATTAATTAAGCAAAACAGCGTTTTGGTGGCCAATAAGAGATGTCTACCTATTATTAAGGGATAATGTAGCTATAAGAAGCATAGGGCGCCAGGCCACCGAGCGCTGGGCGGTTCGTTGGTTGTGCAAGCAGATCCTGTACCGGAAACAGGCTTCTGCGCGGCGAATTTACGGGAATACAGGGTAACACCCCTTGAGAGGCTGGCTGCTCATTCAAGGAAGTTTGTCGGAGAAGGGTCGTGGGGAAAAACTCTCAGCGAGCGCGGATCTGCGCGTTATTTAAAAAGTGCGGTGTCCTGCGTGAAATGAGACTCGCCTTGATGAGGCGTCCGGTATGGGGAAAGGAAAGAAGCCTAAAATTTGGTGAACTTCTGCGTTTCTATATATATCTAGATACAACTATATTTTTTCTTTATTTCTGGCTCGTAATCTGATTCTCCGCTCGATCGACCGGCGGGATGGGACGATAGGAGAGCGACGGCGACGACCAGACAAAGTCGGCGGGACCGTGACCAGCGCCCTCTCTACGGGTGATCTGGCTACTACGGTATACTATGCTCCGCGCCGTGGCCGACAGATGGCGCTTTGCGGGGGCGACGTCGGCCAAGAAATGACTAATCGATATTATTAAAATAAAATACGGAATTATATGGAACGGGAATATATCTCAAAGGAAGTTAGGAAAATTAAATAAAATCCGGGATATTACATAAACGAGAAAATCAATAATTACAAAATAAATAAAGGATACAATAACGAGGGTATCGGAGTGGGAAGACAAAGGAAGCCGATGGCGGGAACTACTGATTAAAGGAATATATTTGTATTGGAAAATGAGTGAGGAATATGTCACAGATGGAAACGGCAAATTATAATTGACAAACTAGTTAAGGAAGGAAGATAGAATATATTTAGGTAAGGTAACTAGAGGGAGAAGGTATATGAACGGAAGAGGATAATTAAATATATATTTCTTTTTTTTTTTTTACTTTGTGTAGCCCCTTTTTACCCCTTTTCCCTTCATAAAAAAAACTGAAATTATAACTCAATGTTAAAGTGATTTAAAATATGCGCTTTATTTTTACGACATAGGAAAGGTAAAATCAAGAAAAGTATGAAAACAAGTATTCATAATTATATTTTACAGTTTATTTTACGAAAGAGGAAAACGTAAATCGAGCCAAAAATATTTAAAACAATATTTAAAGTTGTATTTTACAGTTTTATTTTACGAAAGAGGAAAACGTAAATCGAGGTAAAAATATTTAAAATGATATTTAAAATTATATCTTACAGTTTATTTTACGAACGAGGAAATGTAAATCAAGATGAAAATGTCTAAAACAATATTTAAAAATTATATTTTACAGTTTCCTTTCATGGAAGAGGAAACGTAAATCAAGATAAAAATATTTAAGATGATATTTAAAATTATATTTTACAGTTTATTTCACGAACGAGGAAATGTGAATCAAGATGAAAATGTTTAAAACAATATTTAAAATTATATTTTACAGTTTCATTTTTACGAAAGAGGAAAAGTAACTCAAAACGAAAATGTTTAAAACAATATTTAAAATTATATTTTACAGTTTCCTTTTTATGGAAGAGGAAATGTAAATCAAGATAAAAAAAATTATTTAAGAACGATGTTTAAAATTATATTTTACAGTTTTATTTTACGACCTTTCACCCCAGCGGGTTATGACTATTATTTCTAATCCCGCTCTTTTATGGCGAATATTAGTATTAAATATTTGTGGTACAGAATGGGTCTGGATTTCTTGTTCTTTTAGAAATTACGAACGCTTAATACTATTATCGCACCGTACTTATCGCACCAACCTTACCGGAACCCGTGAGAATTTTCTAGAAGTTTCATATGGGTAAGATATAAAGAATTTTAGGGATACCTATTTCAGCGTATTAGGAAATCACACCATTATAATAAATAAGGTACTTATTAATTAATTTTTTATATGCGAGGTAGGTCACGTTCCTTCCGAAAGACCCCTAGCCAAACTCCGTCTACCTTGCGTCCGGTTTGTACAGCCGGTTTTATATATAGAATTTACTTATTTTTTTAAAACAAAGAAAATAGAGAAAGTGGAAGAACCAAGAACAGAAAGTAAGCAAAAAAAAATGTGTGAGCCCCAACCGGGTTGTGTCGCGCTATCTCTCTTGTATAATGAAAAAAAATGTTGTTTGAGCCAGATTTTGGATGCATTCTAGTGATGCATTGTATTAACTGTAGAAGCGAAATCCGAAAACGATAATCGTTGTCACCCTTATTTACGGTAGCTGCATATACGATGAAGTGAGCTGTCATTCGCGTACGCGTTGAATCGGATTATTCGAGGGTAGCGCTCTCGGTTCTCTTGCGGCAGCGGTGGTTTGTTGGAATAAGTTTTTTTACACGAAAGGCGCATTTTACGGACGTTTTGTCGAGGAAGGGTTTCGTGTGCGTCATTTTCTCTTCTCGGTTGTTTTCGCGACGAACAGTTTGGTGAGAGGGGTGTGTGGCAACCTGGGAAGTGAAGAAAAGGACGACCTGATTGACGTGATAGAGCGGTCCAAGCCAGGGAGTACTCCAGAAATAAGGCGAAACAATTAGGTGAGCAATATAGTTATACCTTGTATTTGTTGGAGTGCATCGAAAGTCTGGAGAAAGCCCCTGGCTGAAACATTTGGTTACTTCGAACAGGATTATCTGTTTCTAGTTTTCTATATATATATAGAAAAGTTTTCTAGTTTTCTATACATCTTGAGTACATACAGTCCATTGAAAAATATAAATAAAATAAAATATATATATATATATATATATATATATATATATATATATATATATATATATATATATATATATATATATATATATATATATATATATATATATATATATATATATATATATATATATATATATATATATATATATATATATATATATATATATATATATATATTACATTACATTACTAACTTACTTTAAACTTGTTACATAAAAAACTTGTTTTAATTTGTGAGATACAGGACATTATAGATTAATAACTCCTCGACGCGGTATCCCGTTATAATAGGTAGCTTATTTATTTTGTAAATTATTAATCTCATCAAATTCATATTTATTTGAAAACTTTCATATCTCAAGTAGGTACGCAAAATACATTCGTAATCCTTACCTACTGGATATTCATACATTTAATTTAATATTCATTCGTTCCTTCGTTATCATAAAATAAAAACCAAAAAAGCCACTTTCTATAATTTGTATTATAGAGCCTTTCATGAATTGATTTACAATTATAGGCAGAAATAAAGTTATTTGTTTTTATGAGCGAAGTTGTGAATTTGCATTATTCCTGAAAGATTAAAATAAAAATAATTATCGTGAATTAAAATAGTTGTTAGACGTGTGTATGCGTGAAGCAATTGAGCATTGCAATTAATTTGGGATAAATATAAGGTGGTACAATCGGTATTGGTAAAGTGCCTCTAGTTATTAATTTAATTAATTAATTAGGTAGGTGTCGTATCCATTATTATTAGGAGTGAATTGATACAAAAATGTCAAAGGCGGAAGAAAATAGAAAGTTTTTAAAAATAAAGTTATTGCAGGCAAAATTAAATTCTTATTACAATCGTATCAAGAGTTTGCATGACTATGCTTACGAAATGAGTTTAGAAAACTACAAGGAAGTTGAAAAATTTTTGGAGTTGACCTCAAATTTATCTGTCTTGAGGATGGAGTATAACAGTGAGTTTGACGAATTATGCCTTATTAAAATGGAGTTATCCGAGGAGTCAGAACCCAACACGACAGATTTAGAAGCATTTGAGAATCTATTTATCGCAGTCCAAAGCAAAGTCAACGCTCTTTCAAGACCTAGTAATTTAAATTCAAACGGATTTTCAAATAAAGCAGCTCACAGAATGAAGCTACCGCCCGTAGAGTTACCAAAATTCGATGGTAATACAAAGTCATGGCCTATGTTCTTCGAGTGTTTCAATAACATGATCCATCGGAACCCACAACTTGACAGCGGCGATAAGATATATTACCTGTGCGGTCAAATAAAGGATAAAGCATTAGAGACGATTGCGGGCATTTCACCTACGAGCGACAACTACGAGCTTATGTACGACACACTTGTTAGTAAATACCAAGATGTACGTTCTCTGGGTACGACATATCTAGAAGAAATGTTTAATTTTAAAAAAATGTTGGTTCCATCAGTAGACGGCCTAAACTCATTTGTGGCGAAATTTTCTGTGTCAGTTTCCGCATTCGAAAAATTGGAAATTCCCGATAAACTGGACTTTGTATTCTTATACCTAGCTCTTAAAAGAGTAGATAACGAAACTGCTCGCTTATTCGAGAATTCGGTTCGAGATGAAAAAATGCCATCATACCGAAGTTTCACAAAGTTTGTTGGAGAACAAGCCAAAATTCTAGAGCGGACCAGTATTTACACATCTAGTGGTAGTGGTAAAAATGCATCTACGTCGTTTGGTAAGATGCCGATACCTATTAATAGCAAACAATCATCTGGGAGAGCTACACGGGCTTTAGTCACTTCGAGTAAAGACTGTCCGTTGTGCAAAAGGTCTGATCACGACCACTTCTCTCGCTGTGCGGAGTTTTTGGATCTATCCACCAAAGAGCGTTACAATATAGTAAAGCAGAGTGAGGGTTGCGTGCTATGTTTGAGTTTTAGCCATAAGCCAAACGCATGTAACGTCAAGGGCAGTTGCAATACGTGTCTTTCAAGGACACACCATACTCTTTTACATTTTGGGAACGTTCAGCAGTCTAGCACAGCGTTGCCTGTGTCTAGCGTTAAACAAGAATTAGAAACATACGCAGACGTGTCTTCCGTTGGTGACAGCAGAGAAGGAGATGTAAATAATGCGGGAGTTTCGTTGTGTTCTCTGCAGGGTGCGGTAGCACACGACTCTGTGCGAGATTCGTCATCGTCTACTGTCTTGTTAGCCACGGCGCGTGTTAGAATTTTAGATGCGTCAGGTAAGGCTCATTTAATCCGATGTCTCGTAGATAACGGATCACAAAATCATTTTATCACCACTCAGTGCTGTAAACGATTGTCGCTAGAAACCCACACGCTTGGTTCTCCAATGTCAGTTCATGGATTTGGAGGTAGCTCCAATCGCGTAACTGGGGAAACCGAGCTTGAGTTTTCCTCTCGTTTTGATAGCAGACGACCCTATAAAATCCGTCCATTAGTAGTGGGTAGCATCACTCATGAGCTCCCGACCTCAGAAATAGACCGATCAATGTTAGGTTACCTTAAGGGAATTCCACTGGCTGATGATTCGTTCGACCGCCCTGGAGACATAGAAATGTTGATTGGTGCACAATTATTCTCGCGATTGATCCTTTCTGGACGTATCTACGGTCCACCGGGTCAGCCTGATGCTCTGCAGACTACTCTTGGTTTTATTGTTATGGGTGAAGTTCCGATAACAAGACCAGAACAAAAAAAATGTACCTCGGTATATTTTGCAGTCACGGGCCCACGGTTAGATGAGGTAATACGTAAATTCTGGGAATTGGAGGAAATCCCGTCTTGTACTGCTGCAAGGCTGAGTCGTGAGGAACAAGAGTGTGAGCAGTTTTACAAGTCTACCACCACCAGAGATTCTACAGGTAGGTATACGGTAGCACTACCGTTTAAGTCCGATCCAACAGAACTAGGTAGTTCATTAAAACTAGCGGAGAAACGTTTTTTTTCCCTGGAAAGAAAGTTTAAAGCTTGTCCGCAGCTGCGGGAAGCTTATGATAAGGTGATCAGGGAATATTTGGAGCTAGGATATCTCGCGCCCGTAAATCCGGTACCTGGAGATGTGGGTTACGTTATTCCTCACCATGCAGTTTTGAGAGACGATAAAGTGACCACCAAGCTGAGAATGGTATTAGATGCCAGTGCTCAAACGGACAAAAAATTGTCATTGAATCAAATACTCCACGGTGGTCCGAATTTGCAAGGTGATATATTTTTGATATTGCTTAATTTTAGGCTGTTTTCGATAGCTTACTGCGCAGATGTAAAACAGATGTATTTGCAAATTAAAGTACATTCGCAGTTTCGTAAATATTTACGAATGTTGTATCGTTTTGATACAAATGATAAGTTACAAACTCTAGAGTTCGAAAGAGTTTGTTTTGGAGTGTCCGCCAGTCCTTTTTTGGCTTTGCGTACGATAAACCAGCTCTGTGAAGATGAACGCAGTAACTTCCCTTTAGCAGCAACCGTAGCTCAGCGAAATCTTTACATGGACGACATCGTTTCGTCTGAGAAGTCGGTAACCGCTGCTACCAAGACTGCTCGAGAGCTTATTGAAATGTTTAAATCTGGAGGTTTTGATCTTATGAAGTGGTCTAGCAATTCTTCAGATTTGCTGTCACGAATTCCAGAAACTCATTTACACCCTCAGGTGGTTAAATTTGATGACGAGTCAGGACAGAAAATATTGGGGGTACGATGGGAGCCGCGGTTAGATGTCTTCTCATTCGATGTAACTACATGCGAAAGGAAATGCACAAAGAGGAATATACTCTCCACAGTGGCAAGACTATGGGATATTTTAGGATTTGTAGCGCCGGTAATCCTATATACTAAGCTCCTAATTCAGGAGTTGTGGAAGTCCGGCATTGATTGGGATGAAGAACCTCCTATCTCAATTATTGACAAATGGGCTAAATTTCAGCTAGAGCTGCCGTTTTTGTCTAAGATAAGCATACCACGACATGTAGGAGTAGTAATTGGCGGCGTAGTTACCTTATTAGGTTTCTCCGATGCTAGCGAAAGAGCCTATGGAGCAGCAATTTACTTACACATACAGTCGGCAAATGGTATCGTGGTTAATCTACTTTGTGCAAAATCGCGGGTAGCACCTTTAAAGTCTGTCACACTGGCGCGTTTAGAGCTCTGTGGAGCACTTCTTCTGGCCAAATTAATCAGGTCCGTTCTGTTGACATACGAGTCGAGGTGGAAGATCGATCGTATATTTGCCTTTACAGACTCTACGGTCACTCTACATTGGATACACGGTAGTCCACACAGGTGGAAGACATTTGTAGCCAATCGAGTGGCACAAATCCAAGATAATCTAGATCCAAAATGTTTTTATCACATTGCTGGAAAAGAGAATCCCAGTGATTGTCTGTCACGCGGACTTACTCCAACTCAATTGATAGAGCATCCTTTGTGGTTCAAAGGTCCACCGTGGATTGCTCAAGAACCCACATCTTGGACAATTCAGCCATTTCAGCCCACCAGCACTGACCTTCCAGAAGCCAAACCAGAGGTGGCATTAATCACACGGAATCCAGCATTGCCGATTCTGTATGAGTTATCCCAGCGAGTATCATCCTGGAACAAACTACTTCGCATAGATTTGCTAGGAAACTTAAATCATATGGTCTGCCTCAGGTGGAAGATTTAACTCAGGCAGAGACAGCAGTTATTCGCTCTTTACAGGCAGTTCATTTTGCAAAAGTCATAGTAGCGGTTGAGATGGGGAAGTCTTGCGCGGGTGCTCTGCAGCGGCTGCGGCCTATAATGGTGAATGGGGTTCTACGAGTAGGAGGTAGATTAGAAAATTCAAACTTGACTTTTGACCATAAGCATCAGATTTTATTGCCAAAAAAGGATCATGTCGTCGAGCTTATCATCGACGACACCCATCGTAGAAATTGCCATACAGGTCCACATTTACTTCTTTCAATTCTGAGACAACGTTTTTGGATTTTATCCGGACGTAACATAGTGCGTTCTCGCGTTCATCTATGCAACTTCTGTTTTCGGGTTAGGCCCAAGGCATGTATCCCGCCAGTTATGGCTGATATACCGGAATGCAGGTTACAAGTTTCCAAGCCTTTTGCCCATACAGGACTAGACTATTGCGGCCCACTTAGTATAACTTTAACTCGAAAGCGTGGTGTCAGGTCTCAGAAAGCGTATATTTGCGTATTTATATGCCTCACCACAAGGGCCGTACATGTAGAGTTGGTACCGGATTTGAGTACGGATGCATTTCTAAATGCACTAAAGAGATTTTTATCTCGACGAGGACCAGTAGAAAGGCTGATGTCAGATAACGGAACCAACTTCGTAGGGGCTCGAGCTTATCTAGATGAACTTTATTCATTTTTGAGATCAAAAGATCACAAGAATCAGTGGGATAGTGAGCTATCTGCCCAACGCATTCGTTGGCAAATGATTCCACCTAATGCGCCTCACTTCGGGGGTAGTTGGGAATCAACGGTAAAGGCTTTCAAAACACATTTGTTCAGAGTTATTGGGGCTCAAATCTTGACTTACGAGGAATTATTAACAGTTCTTTGTCAGATTGAGGCTGTACTAAATTCACGGCCGTTGGGCAGAGCTCTCAGTCCAGATCCAGCGGAGCCTATAGCATTAACTCCCGCTCATTTCCTTCACACGACCCCTTTAGGTTCGTTGCCATCAGCGCAGATTTCGGAAGAACGTGAAAACTTACTTTCTCGATATTTGCTATTAGATAAGCTTGTCCAGTCTTATTGGCGCAGATGGAGTTTAGAATATTTACACACTCTACAAACTAGAGAAAAATGGTTATCGGATACCGAACCTATCAAAAAGGGTACCGTGGTGTTAATAATGCAGAATAACACGGCTGTCTTGCATTGGCCGTTAGGAGTGGTCCAGGAAACATATCCTGGTTCGGATCGGCGAACTAGAGTCGTATTAGTAAAGACCAAGTCTGGCACTCTAACACGTCCGGTGGCACGGCTTTGCCCACTGCCCTCGCAATAATAACACCTCTTACTTATAAATTATCTATTATGTCCTGTATACCTACATGTTAAATTACATATTAAATTAATAAATATTTAGCTATAAGTACTACATACATAATATAAATATAACCCATTTTATAGTGATGTTTCTCGTTGAAAGGGAACCTTTCAAGCTGGGGCTTGTGTTTGAGCCAGATTTTGGATGCATTCTAGTGATGCATTGTATTAACTGTAGAAGCGAAATCCGAAAACGATAATCGTTGTCACCCTTATTTACGGTAGCTGCATATACGATGAAGTGAGCTGTCATTCGCGTACGCGTTGAATCGGATTATTCGAGGGTAGCGCTCTCGGTTCTCTTGCGGCAGCGGTGGTTTGTTGGAATAAGTTTTTTTACACGAAAGGCGCATTTTACGGACGTTTTGTCGAGGAAGGGTTTCGTGTGCGTCATTTTCTCTTCTCGGTTGTTTTCGCGACGAACAGTTTGGTGAGAGGGGTGTGTGGCAACCTGGGAAGTGAAGAAAAGGACGACCTGATTGACGTGATAGAGCGGTCCAAGCCAGGGAGTACTCCAGAAATAAGGCGAAACAATTAGGTGAGCAATATAGTTATACCTTGTATTTGTTGGAGTGCATCGAAAGTCTGGAGAAAGCCCCTGGCTGAAACAAATGTATTGACTATTTTTCTTGATAATTAAATACTTATGTGGCCCTACGGCCTGCCAAAATTACAAACGAATACCACAGTATTCCGATATAAATAACGAGAACTAATTATATTAAGAAAATGAACATGACATATACTATGAGAATAATCCCCAAAAAGAAATAAAAAGAAAAATGAAATCCTAATAATTAACCAAAGAGAGAAGAAGAACCAACATAAAAAAAAACCAGTCCCCAAACCGACGGTGCGTCTCTGTAATGACGGAAAAACACCTTATAGTTTCTGGAGACATGAGCTAAGTATCATCTATATATAATTAAATTCCTACCTTAGAATTACTGAGCACTGATTCTAACACATTTTAAAATTCTTTTTAATCCGCAAAAACTAGAGTGACTCGAAGTAGGGTTTTCTTCTATCTGCGATGGCGGCCCGAGGCGCGACCGCCCCGGACCGCCTTCAACCGAAAAAGTCATGACCGGCAAGTATGTTTCTTTGTCCGGCTCGCAACTATCGGATACGATTTCTACCTACCTAATGACCTTCTAGAATGTTCCAAAATGAATTAGTGCGTAGAGCGCGTCTGAATTTATTTATAGAGAGCGTTTGGCACTCATTGTTTGACTTTAATTATTTTAACTTTTATTTATTTATGTTTAATATTATCTATTGCTTATGAGAAGAAAGGACACATCGTAGATGGTTGCAACACAGGGTGTTGCAGCTTTTAAATTTCAATTTCAATTTATCTCTCTAAAACTTTTATAGATTGTTTACAATTAGCATATATAAATATTTCCAAGATGCATTAAAATACAGCGATACCTAATAAAAATCAATAATATATATATATATGTATATATATATATATATATATATATATATATATATATATATATATATATATATATATATATATATATATATATATATATATATATATATATATATATATATATATATATATATATATATATATATATATATATATATATATATATATATATATATATATATATATATATATATATATATATATATATATATATATATATATATATATATATATATATATATATATATATATATATATATATATATATATATATATATATATATATATATATATATATATATATATATATATATATATATATATATATATATATATATATATATATATATTGCATTCGGTCCTTCAGGGTTTCAGTTTCCAACTTCACGCCAGGCTGTATTGCACGAAAGTAAATTTTTCTATAGTAATTAAATTAAAAGTTTAATATCAATTATTACACGTTATATGGGATAAAAGGTATTCAATTAATAACCAAGAAGTCATAAAATAATCAGAAATATATAAAAATACAATTTAACTAATCGATACTAGAATTATTTCAAATGCTGCTTTGGCAGTCACTTGAATCCATGATTTGAATCAGTTCGAAGTTTTCGAATCTTCTCGGCCACAAAGATATAAAACAGCGGAGTCTTGCCAATCTCGGTACAAAGTATGGTTACTGGTAATAATGGCCTCGGTGTCAATAAAACGTTGTTTATTGCCTATAAACAAGCCTTGGATGAATGAAAGAAAGCATGCATTTGTAAAAACGTGAACGTAAACAAAAAAAAAATGGATATTGAGCGAGTTCACCTTATTTCCCGGTTATCCAATAAAAAAATAACTGATCAATGAACGGATTTTTATACTCCATAAAACTGTCAGTATATGTCAAGTATATAAATAAAGACGTAGTTATCCTAGTTACAATATTTTTTTATTTGTTTATTCTATATTTCATATCGTATAAATCAACCATGATTAAACTAGGAAAAAAATACTTTTAAATTAAAAAAAACACAAATTGATTCATCCCAATCCCATGCAACTCGAGTTACGTCACATATCTAACTAGGCTTACGCATGTACCTAGATGTGCGATTTACAACATATTTATATTTTGAGCTGACAATTTAAAAATAAAGTTTATCAGTAGTAATTACTAATAAATTAGAGATTTTTTTTTAATACCTACACCAAAAATTTACAACGCTTTAATGATTAAACACTAATAATAATAACAATAGACATATTATAAATAGGATAGAAAACGAATTTACCGCGTGAAATTTGTAGGACCCGACGTTTCGGTGACGTTGCAGCCGCCGTTGTCTAGGGTAGACTGAAGAGCTGTCAGTCCGTTGTTTTGCGGGTAGGCCGCAAACCGCTGCCGCCACTGCGTAGGTTATAACGGTGGTGGGGGGCCGGGCTCGGAGCGCGGGAATTTCTAAAATCCGTCTTGCACACAACACTCACTGTATCGTGTTTTACGTCTTTGCGTTCGGCGTTCGGCGACGGGAACATTTTAAGAAGAGGGTTCCACGTAGAAGAGAGTTTGTAGCCGTCATCTCTATTGAAGTTCGGAGTTCTTCTTATTTCAATGGCTTCCCGGATCATGCGAGGAAAGTAGAATTGTTCCTTGGATAGAACAATGGGATTTTGAAACTGCATCCAGTGGTTACTTCCGCTATCCAATATATGTTCGCAGATCGCCGATTTTTCTCGCTAAACGTTTTTAACAGCTTTGATGTGTTCTGTCAGTCGCGTGGCTATGGGCCGTTTCGTTTGTCCAACGTAGGCTAGACCGCAGCTGCATTCGAGTTTTTACACACCCGGGGTTTGCAGTGGTATTACATCCTTTACAGGCATCAAAAATCGAGCTATATTTTGCCATAGCCAAAGCGTCTAGCCTACGTTGGACAAACGAAACGGCCCATAGCCACGCGACTGACAGAACACATCAAAGCTGTTAAAAACGTTCAGCGAGAAAAATCGGCGATCTGCGAACATATATTGGATAGCGGAAGTAACCACTGGATGCAGTTTCAAAATCCCATTGTTCTATCCAAGGAACAATTCTACTTTCCTCGCATGATCCGGGAAGCCATTGAAATAAGAAGAACTCCGAACTTCAATAGAGATGACGGCTACAAACTCTCTTCTACGTGGAACCCTCTTCTTAAAATGTTCCCGCCGCCGAACGCCGAACGCAAAGACGTAAAACAGGATACAGTGAGTGTTGTGTGCAAGACGGATTTTAAAAATTCCCGCGCTCCGAGCCCGGCCCCCCACCACCGTTATAACCTACGTAGTGGCGGCAGCGGTTTGCGGCCTACCCGCAAAACAACGGACTGACAGCTCTTCAGTCTACCATAGACAACGGCGGCTGCAACGTCACCGAAACGTCGGGTCCTACAAATTTCACGCGGTAAATTCGTTTTCTATCCTATTTATAATGTCAAACAACCGCGATAGTCTTCGAATAGACATATTGACGTCTTTCACAGGTATAACTGGTGCCTACCTGACGTTAGCGGTAATTAAAATTCGAATTTATTGCGGACCGAGGCGCCTTTGCCCGGTCAAGCTCACATTGCATCGAGTGGCCAATGGATCGTTTCACAGGATATATGACGCCAGATCAACATCTACTTCCGCTTCTTAGGTAACGTACACATTCAGACTTCCTCCGTAAATTACCGGAGGCTAACGCCGCACAGCGTGAACCGCCCAGTTCCGTACGAGGTGTTCCTCCGGATCAGAACCTCCGATCCCTACTGTGTACGTCTGCAGGAGTACACAATTGAGTCTTGAGTCCTTTGAGGATGGGAGCTGAACCGTGAGTTGAGCCCACCCAAGAAAACGCAGGCAGAACATCAGGTCAAAGCTGCACGAAGCCGTTAGGAATCCGGTGCAGAAAAAGCCCGGTCTAGTCTGTATTTTCTTGTATGCTATTATTTTGCTATTTATGCTATTATTTCAGCCTTTATTTTCGCTCTTGTATGTGATCCAATTCCAGTGCAGATTTTCGGATCGCTCGACTTGGCTGCGATCATACTCAGAGCATCTTGCAGACGTGTATTACAGAAAAAAGCAACGCAACACATTTCCTTTATTCTGCGAATCGTGTCTATCTGCAGTACGAGAAAAATATTTATTGGTCTGGCGCCAGGGAGAATTTACGACGCGCAGTCCTGATGTTACATGTTTCATTTTCGCATTCCGCTTCAAATTGAACAGATTGCTCTTCGTTGCAAAGCGGGCGAGCATTCGTGCTTATGCGAATATTTTGAGTCACGCCGAGAGATTGAGAATGTTCAGAATTTGTAATAAATAATCAATTATAATATGTGTCAGCTTATATGTTCATACATGAACTACATAAGTGACAATCGTAAATAGTTTATGCCTCTAATTGAAATGATGCAATGTTGACATGTCTGCGCCCGGGAGCAGTGGTCCATTTAAACGGCAATTGCCGTGTTACACGGCAACTTTGGTCTATTTAGCAACAAAGCACGGTACACGGCAATATATTCATTGCCGTGTTAAATAAATTAATAGAGCAAACCGCCCAGCATCGCCCGTAGGTCATCCCCCACAGTAATCGATCCACCTGCCATGACAGGGGAAACGTAGTTCTTTCTAGGTTAGATCCTCTCCGAAGAGGCTACCGAATGGGAGATGAATCATGAGTTGAGCCGACCCAAGTTAACGAGCGGGTCATAGTGGGCCACGCTGCCAGGATCTATTAGCAGCCAATACAGACAAACAGAGAAGTGACAATCAACACCTGGAGACTAACAGCTCCGCCAGTCACAGATTCTAAATCCATCAAGGACAGAGTGACGAAGAACATGCTGATTAGGAGTACTAAGACTGTTAAACGTTTGGTAACCCAAACGTCACATAGAAAGAAAAATATACATGCATAATTGTTTGTTTCTACTCCTTATTGAGAACTTTCACGATAAGCGTGCTTAATATAATAACACAATCTATTACAACCAACCCTACTATAGTGTTTATATGTATGTGTAAGTGTAACATGTGCTGTAAACACGGAGCAGGCTGTAAATGTGTGTCTTGTTATTGCACCCGATCGACAGAATTGATAACCCAATATCGTTAATTTTATCCCAACTGAAAATGGTGAGCTAGCCGGGAATCGAACCCGGAGCCTTACAATGTAAGATCAGTCGACCTAACCACTGACATGAAAAACAAATTAATAGTTTTAAAAAAACACTAAAAACACGCTTTTATAAATGCACGTAAAAACCACATCATCAGACCTTGAAACCTAATCGTGGTCAAAGTTCATTCCAAGACTTTTCTAACAAGTCCAAACACAGCTATGATACGATGTTCCATCATGAAGTTCCAGTTCATATCTTCCGACTCCGACTTCCGACTGAATCATCAGATCAGTTCGACAGTACCATATTATTGTATTGTCATCAGAACTACATACAGCTGAAAATTTTCATGATGCTACGATCCTTGGAAGACGGTTAAATTAGTTACCTTAGATTCCATTACATAGTTAGTTACATACAGGTCGACCTAATAAAAGCGTGTTAAAAACACGACAAGCCAATGTGAACAGATTCAGGTTGGAATATCTCATATAAAAGCTACACTAATAATATTTAAATTTCGCCATACGATTTAATTAAATATTAACGCTATCTGTTGGCACTTGGCTCAACCCGCCCTTAGCCGTGAAACGAATCACGCCGCCTGAGGAGGTTGCAACGGAACACTACCGGGTCCATCCGCCGGTCGAGAGAGGGCTCTCATCGATTTTATTTATGAAATTAATATTTAGATGAAATCAGTCCTTGTCTACTTGTCGGGAAAGTCCTGAGTGACATAAATATTTTTTAGACTAACTGTACAATTCTTCTTTGTGAAATTGATCTTTTCTAAATCTGATATGCTGCTGCTACTGACGTATCAATTTCCAAAGACGGATCAATAAATCAGAAATAATGGTGCGCTCTTGATATGACAGATTCGCGATTGGTTGGTTATCTTAACAATAAGCGAGAGGGCGACCGAACATAAATATTATTTATATAGGTCCCATTAAATCAAGGCAACAACAAAAACGCGAGTAGGTGAACAAAGAGGGCGCGACCGGCGCTGTGTGACGTCACAAAGAAAGTAAAAAGAAATAAAGCCTACACAATTTCCGACGTCGACACAAAATAAATGCCGCCGACATAAAAAGGGTAATAAATTTCCGGAATAAAAGTGCGCCATTTTGCCCGACCGATATTGAGTGAGGTCTTCGCGTCGTCGGTCTTCGGAAATCGAAGCCGAGAGCGGCGCGGCGAGGAAATCACGAGCCGCGGTCGCGCCGTTTTACGGTAGGTCACCGGATTGACTTTACATTTACTACTGGAAGTACTTATGTTTACAGGTGCCACGGGTTACGGGCTATTTACTAACACCCGAATCTATAGTCGAGTATTGGTCATTACTCGAGTACCGAGAGGTACTTGAGTAATGTTTGAGTACTAGTTTTCATTTTATAGTCGAGTATTGGGAAGGCGAACAATACTCGAGTATAACTCAGAGCTGAGTATCCGTCTGACGATACTTGAGAGCTACTTGGCTTCGAGCTGTCAAAACTTTTCGTTTCTACGCGTTGGTGCATGTGTATATTATTGTATTCACGTATTATTTCGCTAAATGGCGAAGTTCCTACAACGGCTAGAGGAAATTGATCGAATATTCGTGTTCGATAGTACGACAACACGCTCTCTAGGACACAATTTGTTTTCTCTATATCGAAGTCCGAATAAAACTAAGTCCAAAATAAAACGCAAAAGCCGATATAAGGGTGTCATACGATAAAACAGGTTAGATGATTCGTACGTGCGCTTTAAAAGAATTAATGAGGTTAGAATCGAACTGTCAAGTCGTGGCGAAAATAAATTGGCGAGTTTTTTTTTAACAGCTGCTATGAATTAAAATGAGCAATTTCATTCATATCTTATAGAAAAACAACCTTAAAATGGGAATAAATGTTCTCTTTAAATCTTAACCATAATATTATAATAGATGAAAAATCAAACATTAGTAATTTATTTTTAAATAAATTAAGAAATAAAAATATTTTTAGTTGTGTGGCCAATACAATACGAGTGTTGCTATGACAAATAAATATTTTCTCTATGTTTTCCCGTCCACTCTAGTATTACTAAGCTGAGTCGATGAACGATTTTCGACTATAGAACGCATCCAATACTTGAGTACTACTTGGCACCTGAGTTGAGTAAAGGCTCAAGCAATGATCAATACTCGACTATAGATTCGAGTGTATGTCTACTATAAGGTTGTTCAGAGGGTCAACAAAGTATCTACTGAGAGGCTATTGGTTGGAGAAGTCGCGGCGTAAATGTTGTCAATATTTTAATAATAATAATAATAAAAATAAACTCTGCATTTGCACTTAAAAATTTAAACAAAACGCGACCTTATTGCCACATAGCAATAACTTACAACTAACCTAATCACTGTGCAGTGGTATATATATACACTCTTTCTGAAAATAAAGATTATTAAGTTGGTCTGTATAAAATACAAAATACCACATTTAAAACTAAGAATGTACGACGAGAGGAAAGAGAGAGAGAAGTGGAAGAACTGGTTACTTCTTAAGTAGTAATTTGTGAGATGAGTCTTCAATGATTGTAAAGAACGCGAGTTACGTATTTATAGCGCAGATTTTAGCGTATATTTGTATATTACGTATATTTTAGCACGGATGTACCGAACGCTAGTATTGCCTTTGTTGTAGAGTCGTAAATATATAATTTTAAATTATTATAATATACGGTCCATATATACCTATCAAGTTGTGATTCTATAACTTTTCGGCGGGCACGTTCGTATAAAATTTATACGAAAAACTGCCAATTCAGCATAAAATCGTTCTTTCAAAACTATTCTGGATATAACCGGTTTTTAACCTTGAAGACATTACCCCTTTCTTGTAGCTGAAGCGTGGTTGGTCGCTTTTGTCTTAGTGGTGTTTCTAGCAAGCTTTAATTGTATTGTGAACGTCTTGTATATATACTGCGCGACCGCTTATGCAAGTATTGTACGTTTTTAAATTGTCTTTAATATTTAATTAATGTAATATTCCTGCAGCCTGATATAATATTCCAACAAACAAAATTCCTGATGACAAACCACCAGTAAAGCGTGGATATTGTCATGAATGTGTATCGGAAAAGAAAAATATTACAACGTCAATGAAATATGTTTTAAACATATATTTATATTTGATAAACACATGTCTCATAAATCGTACTTTTATTAATTATAAAAAAAAACATATTTTTAACCCATTTAGTAATTTTACTGCGTAAAAAAAGAGTTATCTGTTGCCTAATTCGTAATATGTTGCATTGTGTAAAATTTTTACGGCGCGCCCGCTCATGTTAAATTTTACGACGCGCCCGCCAAAAGGATAAAAGATATTTAAGAACACCATTTCTGTAAGAAAAATAATATTTACATAGGTAACCGAAATATTGATCCCATAATCTATGTATTTTCGCAATTTTAATAGGAGTTGCTTAAAGCCTTTGCTGTAAACTCTCGTAGGCAGTATCAACGAATGCTTTAAAGACTTTTTCACTGTTTCTTTGAAGGTATTCTTTTACCCCTTGTATTGAAATCCTTCCCCAAGTAGGCACTTGGTTGACTGTGACTCCCGAAATAATGAAAACGAAATCGGGTTGATTTAAATAAATATTTTTCACCGCAAAAATGTTCTGGTCAAAGGAAGCCGCTGAATTTGTTTCCACTTAACGCTCCTTTGGCAGCTTTTTGATTTTCAAGACCGTGCCAATGACATTAGTTAGATTCGATAAAATCGATCAAACGAAGGTACCGCCCGAAAATATCGTTCCAATCCGTGGTTATATATGTCGGAAGTAAAACGTCCAAGGTCAGAATTAAACGTTATATGAAGTTGAATAACCAAGAAACGGGTTAACCCTTGCTAAATCCATATCATTGAATGGAGAAAAATAAAATACGATATAAACGAATTTATCGCGTGAAATTTGTAGCACCCGACGTTTCGGTGACGTTGCAGCCGCCGTTGCAGCCGCCGCAGTAACCACTGGATGCAGTTTCAAAATCCCATTGTTCTAACCAATGGCCAAATCTACCTTCCTCGCATGATCCGGGAAGCCATTGAAATAAAAAGAACCCCGAACTTCAATAGAGATGACGGTTACAAACTCTCTTCTACGTGGAATCCTCTTCTGAAAATGTTCCCGCCGCCGAACGCCGAACGCAAGCACGTAAGACAGGATACAGTGAGTGGTGTGTGCAAGACGGATTTTCGAAATTCGCGCGCTCCGAGCCCGGCCCCCCACCACCGTTATAACCTACGCAGTGGCGACAGTGGTATGCGGCCTACCCGCAAAACAACGGATTGACAGCTCTTTCAGTCTACCCTCGACAACGGCGGCTGCAACGTCACCGAAACGTCGGCTGCTACAAATTTCACGCGGTAAATTCATTTACCTATATAAAAAAAATAACAAAAAAATAAAAACAACCGCGATAGTCTTCGATTTTATAAAAATTAAATAATCGCTTAAAGGTTGGAATGTTTCATTGTCCAGGTTTGCTGACTGACCACAACTAAGGAGGATTTTATACTACACGCCCTAGGTGAGCCGCCTTTGGAAACGTCAAGTACTCCGGATTGGCCTGTGGGACCTGCCGCCGGCAATACTTTACAAAAATAATATAATAATAATTTATTTGAGAGAAAGTAGGATAACAGGTGCGTCACAAAAACTACCCAACTAGGGTAATGCTCGCACTAGGGTAGTTTCTTTCCCTTTTCATTTTTTTTTTCTATGCGCACGTAATTTTGTAATGAAATTAAAATCGATGATAATATAATACACATATATCATACATATAATATACCGTAAATTAACTAGTTTACAATAGTACAGTGCAGTCGTAGATAGATGGGATCTGGCAGGGTGGATCCGGCGGAAAACCTCGGGTGGTTACGCGGTGGCCGCCTTGCTAGGTCAGGCTCTACCGGCGAATTACCGGGAGGGTCTGGAAACCTACGTTTCCTAAGAAACGGGGGTAGCTGGTGACCTACTCTGATCTATACTTAGAAACCGGCCGTTTCTATACTTAGACGCCGTGATCTATACTTAGAGACCTACTTTGATCTATACTTAGACACCGGATAGAGCCTATAATAAATTAGAAGGTTAATTGCCGCTACAGTAGGTAGAGACAGCGTATAAGCGACCTTGAATCCGCAACCAGACTGGAGGATGGAGTAATTCTTCCAAACCTTGTAGCCAAGGCGCGAAGATGTTCTACTGGGTGACACTTTTCAGTGACTCGTTTGGAATTGGCCTCTCGCGGGCTCGTGGCGGAACTGGTTGGTAGATTATCTCTGTTTAAAATCGCTTCCATACGTTCCAGAGCGACATGATAGTTTCAGCCGTTATAACATCCTGGGATGGCGCATATGGCCGCAGTAACTGACAATCTCCAAATGCCTCCACCCTCCTTCGCCACTCCCATCAACTTTAGCAAATAAATTAAAATGAAAATAAACATTTGATAAAAATTTGGCAAAAAAAATAAAAAGAAGAACATCAGTCACTGACAACAGTTCATAAAAGTTACTTCTAATCAAAAATATTTTTTAAGAAATATTATTGACATTTATCAATTATTACTAACACTACTATTTATAAACAATATTAGAATGAATATCAGGGTGTCACTAGCCATACATGCACGGTATGACTAAACGTTTTCGATCCGTAAATTCGCGTATACGGACAAATTTCTGCGTACGTCAAGAGCAGAGGTATTACGTTAACGTACGCTCAATTTGACCGTAATTTCATCTGCGGCCCAACGCTGAGTGGTCAACCCTATGGGGATTAAATCAGAACTATAGTCAACATGGCGTGATTTGGATATTAATAATTTTAATTAATTAATTAGGCCTCCTGAATCTATTGTCATTATAGGAATTGCTATATAAAGAATATATCATTAACCCTTAGAAAGCTTGCCATGGGAATGAAACTCACGACGGCATGTATTCAACCCTCGAAAATTTCTTTGCATGGGGTGTTAGTGAACGCATACTAATGTATAATGGTGACGTATTCAATGAAGGCGACGTTTTTTGCGTATAATTAGGTAATTGTATAAATGCGGAGATCGACCTTCCGCGAGTTGTCGCAACGGAAAAACCACCGATCGGTGGTATTTGAATCACTACAATTTGACCTTAGTAATAAATTACTTTTACCTTCGTTTTAGCTTAGTAATGTATTGTTAAAACTTACTTGATTCCGCAAACAGTCAGGAAACATCAGGTGTTTATCTAAAAAAGAAGAAATAAATATTGTTGAAATATAGTTGCCATAGCGAGTCGAAACTTCAATGGTTTCTTTTTAATTTCAATATGATAAATCCAAGTGAATGCTCACTTCAGACCTAATGCCCATTTGATGGTTTATCCCGCACATTGTTTACAGCGGGTCATTTTAATCCAGTGGTTAAACGGTAAAGGGTTGGGTTACGCCAGGCATAAATATTTTATTACTGTCTACTCTGACTAAGCTGGAGATTAAACCGATGATTAGGGTATTCAGCGCACTTTAAAAGTTCGCGCGAGTGCAGTTAATGGGATTTATGCTTGCTTTTGTGATGCGATAAATCCCCTTAAAATTATTATACCACGTATAATTATACACACGTATATACCAACGTATAATAATACAAGTAAACGAAAATACTGCGATCGTTGTATGCTTTGCATATTTATTGGGTTGGAAAGGGATCCGTGAGATAATCGGACACCGTGGCTAAAACGGATTAAATACAACAGAAATACAGTGTCTAATTTATGCTAACTTACTAGTTTTCTGTAAATTAAGTTGAATAATTGTTTGCACCAGGTTGGCTTCAGTTTAGTTCTAGCGATTTTTAATAGATGTGAGACTTGCGATTAATGCGAATATTTAACTATATTGTTTTGGAAGAATTCTATCTTTTTACAAGACTGACCAAAAAAAAGGAGTGTAATGTGTTCAGGGTTCATCTATGTACGTTTTCCGTTAGATACATTTACATTACATTACATTTACGTCGTGTCCAATTGGCGGCTAAAAACCGCTCTTGGACGTGTCAAAATATTTGTGTTTTAAGTAGTAAGTATCATTACTACTTTAATATTTACTTAACATACATATATAAATTAATATATATATATATATATATATATATATATATATATATATATATATATATATATATATATATATATATATATATATATATATATATATATATATATATATATATATATATATATATATATATATATATATATATATATATATATATATATATATATATATATATATATATATATATATATATATATATATATATATATATATATATATATATATATATATATATATATATATATATATATATATATATATATATATATATATATATATATATATATATATATATATATATATATATATATATATATATATATATATATATATATATATATATATATATATATATATATATATATATATATATATATATATATATATATATATATATATATATATATATATATATATATATATATATATATATATATATATATATATATATATATATATATATATATATATATATATATATATATATATATATATAAGATGATTATAAAGTAAATAATTATAAAAGCCACTTACATCGTGACGAAGGATTCCCTTGATCGGATTCGGGAATGCTTTAGGTGTTAACGAGAATGATGAATGCCTCTCACTTGCGGAAAGAGGAGTAGGTTTAAGTTGGGCCCATTTTTCAACTAGTAAACGCTCACCCTTCATCCAATTATCTCAAAAATTAAGCTACAATCCTTCTTTATACGTAAACTCACTCAATTTCCTATTATTTCGAGGGAAATAACAAGACAAGACGAGCTACTTGACAGATGGAAGAATTTAAAATTTCGAATTTCGTTTTTTTATTTTCTAAAGGTGCGATATAAAGAAGCTGCGATCAATATTCAGCTGAAAACTTAAAACTAAAAGCGTGACATGCCCTCATATCAATGAAAGGAAGCAGTCAGCTCTTTCCTATTAGTTGGAAAGATTACCTTTAACCTAAATGGATTATTTACAATGAACGAAACATAAAATATGTAAAAATTCAATATTTTGAAATATTTGATAGTTTTGTGTATATATTCTTTTTAGAATTGATCAATAAGATGATTATAAAGTAAATAATTATAAAAGCCACTTACATCGTGACGAAGGATTCCCTTGATCGGATTCGGGAATGCTTTAGGTGTTAACGAGAATGATGAATGCCTCTCACTTGCGGAAAGAGGAGTAGGTTTAAGTTGGGCCCATTTTTCAACTAGTAAACGCTCACCCTTCATCCAATTATCTCAAAAATTAAGCTACAATCCTTCTTTATACGTAAACTCACTCAATTTCCTATTATTTCGAGGGAAATAACAAGACAAGACGAGCTACTTGACAGATGGAAGAATTTAAAATTTCGAATTTCGTTTTTTTATTTTCTAAAGGTGCGATATAAAGAAGCTGCGATCAATATTCAGCTGAAAACTTATAACTAAAAGCGTGACATGCCCTCATATCAATGAAAGGAAGCAGTCAGCTCTTTCCTATTAGTTGGAAAGATTACCTTTAACCTAAATGGATTATTTACAATGAACGAAACATAAAATATGTAAAAATTCAATATTTTGAAATATTTGATAGTTTTGTGTATATATTCTTTTTAGAATTGATCAATAAGATGATTATAAAGTAAATAATTATAAAAGCCACTTACATCGTGACGAAGGATTCCCTTGATCGGATTCGGGAATGCTTTAGGTGTTAACGAGAATGATGAATGCCTCTCACTTGCGGAAAGAGGAGTAGGTTTAAGTTGGGCCCATTTTTCAACTAGTAAACGCTCACCCTTCATCCAATTATCTCAAAAATTAAGCTACAATCCTTCTTTATACGTAAACTCACTCAATTTCCTATTATTTCAGGGGAAATAACAAGACAAGACGAGCTACTTGACAGATGGAAGAATTTAAAATTTCGAATTTCGTTTTTTTATTTTCTAAAGGTGCGATATAAAGAAGCTGCGATCAATATTCAGCTGAAAACTTAAAACTAAAAGCGTGACATGCCCTCATATCAATGAAAGGAAGCAGTCAGCTCTTTCCTATTAGTTGGAAAGATTACCTTTAACCTAAATGGATTATTTACAATGAACGAAACATAAAATATGTAAAAATTCAATATTTTGAAATATTTGATAGTTTTGTGTATATATTCTTTTTAGAATTGATCAATAAGATGATTATAAAGTAAATAATTATAAAAGCCACTTACATCGTGACGATTCCCTTGATCGGATTCGGGAATGCTTTAGGTGTTAACGAGAATGTAAGTGGCTTTTATAATTATTTACTTTATAATCATCTTATTGATCAATTCTAAAAAGAATATATACACAAAACTATCAAATATTTCTATATATATATATATATATATATATATATATATATATATATATATATATATATATATATATATATATATATATATATATATATATATATATATATATATATATATATATATATATATATATATATATATATATATATATATATATATATATATATATATATATATATATATATATATATATATATATATATATATATATATAGTATCTAAGAAACTAAAAGTTATTCGTCGTAGAATCGTATTACAAAACAAATTAAAGGCTTATTTATTAAAATACTCAATAATTCTAATGGCTACCTACTGAACACACAATAATTAAAATAGTCATTTAAAAAGTTGAATAATCAAAGCAGAAGCATAACAATTTAAATAGTCAATAAATCGAATATATACGTACTAAAAACTGTACATAGTATCATCCAAAGTAATAAGTAAATTGTTAAATAATCAAACTAAAGCTAATTCTTACATTTAAATACTAAAAGTACATATATAATTATCATTCAAATCGGTACAATATTTGCAAAGTCATGGCCCTCGAATTCGGTCAGATTATAGAAAGGGTGGCCTATCAGCATCTCCTTAATGTTTTTTTTTAATTGTTTGTCCTTCAGTTGTTTGATAGTGGTAGGGAGTAAATTGTAGAATTTAATGCTAAGGTTATTGAAGCATTGACTGAAATTGGCCAGTGGTCCAACGGATTGCCCCTGCTTACTAGACCGCTTAGCGAAATTCCATTCCGGCGAGCCGAGCGTTTGGTCCGTTTTGGGACCGTATAGCGTATAGGCCGTAGCTACGTGTAGGCCTGCGCGCCGTTCGATTCGAGGGGGCTCGAAGTGAACGATGCCGTAAGTAATAGCCAATTACTGAGTTAACCCAGGTAATGGAATAGTTGGCCGCTGAACAGATTCAAATTGGAAACGCCATCGACTTGAGTGGGCAATGAAAAGCGGCCGCGCCCATCCGCCGGCCGCCCTGGCCGCTCCTTCGCCCGCCTTTTCCACTCTGCCTTGATGAGTGGCGAGAATTGGGCATCCTTTTCCGTTCTCTTCAATAGCCAATCATCAATCAGTTATGCTATATCTGGTACCGCAAATACTTAAAACCTACGAGGACAGGCTCACGACTGATTTGTAATCTATTAATATAACAATGCAAATGGCAATTTCTAACAAATGTGACGTAAACCTGTTAGAAGTGGCCTGGTCTCCCGTTTCTGATGCTGTGTGAAGACCAGATTTCTAATCTCGAGTCGATTTTTACCTTAGTTGGACAGAGAGCAAGTAAAAACCAATATCAATATTTAAAACATTTATTATGTATAAGTTAAACAGTATACAGAGACGACTTACAATAGTAGATGATGCGACGGGAGTGACTCAAGAGGAAAGAGTGATTTCTCATATAAAATATCGCTGCTTTTATACCCAACATTATGAACTTGAAATGTTCAAAAGTACGTAAGAATATACAGTTTGTGGAATGAAAGACGAATATATTTTTTTCTGATTGTGAAAGACACGATTACAATTTTCTGTGAATTATATTGCTATTGACGTTAAACGAAATTCGCGTGAAAAACATTTCACGTGTTTATTATTAAAAATCGTCATTGAATTATATTGTTGCTAAGCTCTTACAAACCTAATCAGTTTGTACTAATGTATGTACTACCTTATTTGGCAGTTTATTTATTTGTATATTAATATATATATATGTATACCTATATGTATTTATGTCCTACTAGAATAATTATTTATTTATTTACTGTTGGCTTAGATACGTATAAAATGCATAATATTCCTTATAATTTAAAATCTATCGTATCTTATAATACTAAATTAACCTACTCTTCTTGTCACATCAATATGCCGGTCGACTGGAAGATATTGATTAACTAGCGATAAGCCCGCCATTGCACTTTAAATGTTTTTATTGTGAAATAAAGAGATTTTTCATTTCATGTTATCACATTTTATACGTCATTATACAATTCTGTACTTGATTATACATATAGATTTGTATAGTATACTGAGTATACTGCGTATACTATTATACTGCGTATACTATCAATAGTATATGCATCTCGGTATACGAACGTATACTTTTAGGAGGTCTACAAACTCTCATAATAAAACTTAGGGTGCTGTAAACCGTTAACGACTGAATCTGTGATATATCTATATGGTTTATAGTATATAGTCTATATGGTTTATAGTAACAATGTAAAAATAATTTGTAATGTTTAAATTAAGAAGATTAAAGATATGATTAAAAATGATCACTAAAAATAACTACCTAACTTTATAAGACAGATATCATTTTATCTGTTCCATGGGGGATGGGTACAAAGAGTCTTGTTTGTTGAGATGTGTTGTGTTTGTCGTTATGTTGTTTTTTATACCAGTGCTATAAATACAATGTTGCTCTAGCTACCACCAATCCGGCTCTAACCTCCAATCCACCTATCAGAGACATAAGACAGACATCACCAATCCAGCGGTCGTCAAAGATTTCGTTAGAAATTCATTCGACATACGGCTGAGGGGAATCGCGTGCTGCGTTCGCCCCTGTCGTACTTGTCCGGCCATTGCCGAACACGTCGCCTGAATACCAATCGAGCGGAGAATAAAAATACTTCCGAACAGTTCAAGCGGGGGCAAGGGCTCGATCGGCTTGTCCTTTGCGAGGCGCGGACGTGCTCCGACCGCTACGTGAACGGGCCTAGCGAAATTTGGCGAGTCATAAAGACTGCCAATACGATAAGAGTTTTACACCAACATATAACGCACACTCTTGGTAGTAAGGAGCAGCCAAACGGACAAACAGTTTGAAGTTTTCATCTACTACGGGCGAACCCGACACTGCAGAAAGTTAAAAAGATATATAATCGTTCTTTGAACCGTGGGGAGAACGGATAATTAGGGGAAAAGACAGTCCACCATCTATAGCGCCGCCAACAAGCTAGTGAGAGATCAACGCCATACCGCGTGGCGCCACAGGATGTGAAACTAGCGGGCAGCCTCACGCCCTCACTACCAGATTTAGCACGATTTCTCCGCCCTCCAGTTTAGTCACGATTTCGAAGTCGCTTGCTCGGCCTCTATCTGACGTTAACGGTAATTCAGTTCGACTTTATCGAGGACCGTGGCGCCCTTTTCCCGTCTGTTGACACGGGATCGGGTGGCCAGCGTGTGGTTTTACGAGTATCTGACATCAGGTCAACAACCACCAACGCATCTTGGAAAACGTATAATAGTATTTACAGACCCCCCCCCCCCCCCCTGGTTAAGCCGAACGATGAGCAAACCGCCCAGCATCGCCCGTAGGTCATCCCCCAGAGTAATCGATCCACCTGCCATGACAGGGGAAACGTAGTTCTTTCTAGGTTAGATCCTCTTCGAAGAGGCTACCGAATGGGGGTTGAATCATGAGTTGAGCCGACACAAGTTAACGAGCGAGTCATAGTGGGCCACGCTGCCAGGATCTTTTAGCAGCCAATACAGACAAACAGAGAAGTGACAATCAACACCTGGAGACTAACAGCTCCGCCAGTCACAGATTCCAAGTCCATCAAGGACAGTGACGAAGAACATGCTGATTAGGAGTACTAAGACTGTTAAACGTTTAGTGACCCAAACGTCATATAGAAAGAAAAATATACATTCATAATTGTTTGTTTCTACTCCTTATTAAGAACTTTCACGATAAGCGTGTTTATAATAATAACACAATCTATTACAACCAACCCTACTATAGTGTTTATATGTATGTGTAAGTGTAACATGTGTGTAAATGGGTGTCTTGTTATTGCACCCGATCGACAGAATTGATAATGCAATATCGTTAATTTTATCCCAACTGAAAATGGTGAGCTAGCCGGGAATCGAACCCGGAGCCTTACAATGTAAGATCAGGCGACCTAACCACTGTCATGAAAAACAAATTAATAGTTTAAAAAAAACACTAAAAACACGCTTTTATAAATGCACGTAAAAACCACATCATCAGACCTTGAAACCTAATCGTGGTCAAACTTCATTCCAAGAATTTTCTAACAAGTCCAAACACAGCTATGATACGATGTTCCATCATGAAGTTCCAGTTCATATCTTCCGACTCCATCATCAGATCAGTTCGACATTAACATATTATTGTATTGTCGTAAGGGTAAAATCGCCCTATTCAAATATGGCAGGGCGGGCTTGCTTCCTTTGCCTCCGCCCAGGCGATTTCATTTCCGAATCAAAGCTGCCACTCAAAAACAGCACAGCTCCGGCCGACCGACCACAGACATTTGCCCGGAATTCATGAATTTTACAGTAGAGCATTGCAAGGCATTGCAGGGAAAACAGATTTTAATATTTTAAGGATGTGTTATACTCAGTCCATCAAATTATAAAATGTAGGGGTTAGTAGGTCCTACAGAAACAAGTAAATATATTATAATAATAAAGAATAATAAATGAATAGTTTAAAAAAACCCACTAAAAACACGCTTTTGGACTATGATACGATATTCACATACACACGGCTATGATACGTTTTTCCATTATGGAATGCCAATGTTCCGGCTTCATCATCAGACCTTGAAACCTAATCGTGATCAAAGTTCATTCCAAAACTTTTCTAACAAGTCCAAACACAGCTATGATACGATGTTCCATCATGAAGTTCCAGTTTATATCTTCCGACTCCATCATCAGATCAGTTCGACAGTACCATATTATTGTATTGTCATCAGAACTACATACAGCTGCTAATTTTCATGACGTTACGATCCTTGGAAGATGGTTAAATTAGTTCCATTACATAGTTACATACAGGTCGACCTAATAAAAGCGTGTTAAAAAATATAGATTTGTATTTGTTTGTTTCTACTCTTTATTGTGAATTTTCACAACGGGAGGGTTTATTAGCATAAGGCAATCTCTTGCAACCATCCCTACTATGAAGTGTGTATATGGATGTGTCTCGTATAACATGTGTGTATATTTTTGTCTTGTTATTCCATTCGATCCACAGAACTGAATTGCAATTCCGTTCATTTTATCCCAACGGAAAATGGTGACCCAGCCGGGTATCGAACCCGGAACCTCACAATGTAATATCACGCGACCTAGCTACTATGCCACCGGGTCGTAATCAATACAAATCAGCTTGTTTACCTTTGCTTTTATTTTGTGTGTTTACTAACAGACCCGATTGCTTTACAAACTTTGTCTTTCCGGGCAGACTTCACAAAAAACCGTCCCTTTTTGTTGGTTTCGCCAAAAAGCAATATACCGCTCTCGCCGAGCGCCCGCCTATTACGTTCTTCGTCTAGAGTATATTATTATCACCTGCCGTCTGGCTGCTGGAAAAACCATTACAAAAAAAATAAACAAACCGCCGCAAGGGGTTGTGTCTTTACCATAGGATAACAAAATAAAATAGAGAACGAGAGTGCGAAGGTGGGCTGGGAGTGAATGCGTTCACCGAATAGAAAGAGATAGGGGCATGTCGGGCCCTCCTCTATCCTTGTCTAGTTGCGCATGCGCGTTTATCCATAGCATAGCAGACGAATGGCGTTGAAGCGTTATCATAGTGATATATGTATGTACGTGTCTCCGTGCATGCGCGACTAGACAAGGATGGAGGGGGTACTATATGCTGCTGTCTCTTTCTATTCGGCTGACGCATTCTCAGGCTGGTCCCGGGGTCTACAACTAGAGTTGCCAACTACAGCGGGCTAGCCCGTCACCTCAGGAAGTTTTAACGATTAGTCGTTCTGTCTCCCTGAAGTGAGCGCAGAAGACTTGGACAAAAACAGTCCACCATCAAGCTCCGCCACAAGCCCGTAAGAGGCCGACGCCTCAACCGCAAGATAGGTTACGACCAGATTACTCCAGTCTCTTGATTGGTTACGAGTTCGAGGTCGCTTGCAAGGTCCTCTCCCTTACGAAACGGTGAAACGGTGTATACCGAATCTATCGCGGACCACAGCATACTTTGCCAGGCTGTTTACGCAGGATCGGGTAGCTGATGGTCGTTTCAAAAGCAGTCGCCGTAAGGTCCGCAACTACCCCCGCTCTATAGGAAACAGTACTGCTTACAGACTCCCCCGACTGTTAGTCAGAGTGCGCAATCGATTGGTCGCACGGAGCGCAGACCGTCCAGGAGCGCCAGAAGATTGATTCCTAGGGAAAAATAACCATTAGGCCAGAGTCCTACCCAGGCTCGCACTTCATGCGTGGAGGCCGTCGGATGGGTGTTGACCCGTGAGTGTGACCAACCCTGAACAGAATGGATCTTCGTGACCAACTCAACAAGGGCCCCTTAGCTCCCGGGGTCTAGTCAATATGTCAATGGTCTTTACAGACAATGTTTCACTATTGTTTATTGCCAAAACTAGCTAACAATGGCTCACCGCGTTATGCCTCATTTCTTTAACAATACGTACATTTGTTTATTTAATAACTAGCTGTACCCTGCGCGCGTTGCTACACCAAATCGGTCGCATTCGAAATTCAAATTCGCCGCTTTAAAATTCATTCGTATATAAAAAAAAAGAAGAACTCACTCCTGTCTTCGCGGTCGCATTCGAAATTCAAATTGGCCGCTTTAAAAATAGTAAAATTTTGCTTTTATTAAGGACACTAAAAAAATTTCTTTGGTCCGATCGGCACCAAACTTCACAGGAACCATCTCCAAACTAATCTAAAGTTTCCCTCAAAATTTCATCAAAATGGGTCGAGCGGTTTAGTAGCCCAAAAAATATTTGCAGATTTCCTGCGTTTTACGATCCCCTCCCAGCCCGCGACGCGATGCTTGACAAGCATGCTTTTTTATTTTTTATTTTATTATTTTTAAGGAAATATACAGCTGTTACAATAAATTTGTTGCAAAATTATTAAGTTTAAAAAATAAAGCTAATTACATGTTTCCACTTAAATATTCATAATTTAAACACAACAATATCATTATTTTGAAGTATTAATACACATAGGAAGAGGTAGGAACTGGGAAGAAAGGAGTCATAATAAGTAAATAAAATTTTATGTAAATACACGTTCCATAATATAGTCATACATATTATTTAAAGATATTCTTGAATAAATAATATTTATAATATATTATATATTGCGATTACAATGATAAATCGATACCGTCATTAATGATTGCTTTCTTAAGAGCGAATGATGACGTATTGAATACGTCAATATCGCCGAGCTGCGTATTACAAATTTTACATACCCTATACATGAAACAGTTTTGTGCATAATTAGTACTAACCTACGGAAGGTGGAATAACTCCGTTTGGCGAGTGAGTCGCGATGGTACACGAAAAGATACCATTCCAAGGAGATCAGAACAATCAATGAAACCTGCCAATATTTTATGCTTGATCAACTAGAGAGCCCCTAATACTGCTCGATGCGATCTCCAAATCTCATTATAGCTGCTGCATGCACAGCTGCCATGCGTCTCTTCATGAAAAACAAGAATAACAAATGTTGGGAACTTCGGCGAGCAAGCGCAACTTTTCTAGAATAAAAACAAATACTTTCCGAGAAAAATAGCTTAAAAAAATCTGGTTCAAACTTGCCACGAGCGACAAAGCGTCGCATGCCGCCGGTAAGCGTGATGACGTGCGCCGTCGCATGTCGCGGCGACGCATCTCCTCATCGCTTATCAGTTTGTACGGCATCCGCATTAATTTATAACATTTCTAAGGATGCAACACGATCGTGATTCGCCAGTTTTATTTACTTTCAAACAGCCCCCATGTGAGGTGAATAAGAATGCGCCCAGAGCCCGAATACATTTTCCTATCTCACGGCTGTCGAACATTCACTCGGGCCTTTCTTAACGGATTTTCCCCGTCGAATTTTCTCACGGAAAACGATCGCCGCGGGAGCTATGCTTCACCCCGTCTAGTCGAGTCGCATCCTCAAATCTGTTTGTTTCCGTATTCGAGCGATTGCGATTTGAAGCGTTTAAATTAAATAAATATCTCAGAGCGATTCTAAATAAAAATAAAAAGAAAAGTTATACATACAAAAACTACCCAACTAGGCTAATGCCTGAACTAGGTTAGATTCTTTTCTTTTAAACTTCAGAGGTTTTAAAAAGTGTTGAGTGCCAAGAGAAAGTGCTAAAAATACGTAGATTGTGTGCGAGTATTTGGACTTTCCGCCTCGATTTCACCTGCTGTTGACATTAGCTTCCGCTTACACCTTGTAGGGGGCGAGAGGGGGGGGGGGAGCGCTCGCGCGCGCCTCTTAGCGGCAACCTAAGCGTCACTGTCTGTAAATCCCTGCTTTTTTCAGTCTCGTAGACGTATTGAAACTTTAGCTTTCGAGAAATTGTGCCTTTATTTAAGCTATCGAACGAGCGAGCGCAGGTCTCTTGCACACAGCACGTTTTGTTAACCGTACGGCGCGTTAGTCTTGGTGCGGAAAACGTGAGATCTTTTGAGAACGTGAAAACGAGACACGGTTTTTTCGCCGTATAACGCGTTAGCCGCGCTACATATTGTAAACAACATCAAGGTCGAAATAATTGTCCGCCGTGAAAACGTCCGGCTCGTGGACAAACTCTCATACGCTGATATACAACATTGATACAGATTTCGCCGTAGAAAAACCCGTGACCGTCGTGTCCGTCCACAAGCTTCCATAGTGATCCATAACCCACTGTCGACCGCGCACACGGCGAATTTATTTCAGATTTTTACGGAGAAAAAACGTTAAAACATGGGCAAGAGGGCTCCGGGCCGAACTGCTCTTTCTAAAAATCTCCCGAACGCTCACAGAGTTGCATATGCTACCGTTTTCACGTTTTACCATACAGTATACTCGCAGGAGTTACGAGCTGCAATGTAATATTAAACTAGTCAAACAAGGACGTTCATTTTAAATATGATCCCTATACCTACGCGACGCGACCGCGCGATCAACCAGGGGCTCTCTAGACGATCAAGCATGCTTGTCAAGCAAGGAAGGGATCTTAAACCGCAGGAAATATGCAAATATTTTTTTAAATATTTACCAAAAATGCCTAATTTTGTAGTTTTATACCAGGGAGTCACGTCATTCATCAATCAACCTCGTCTAATTAACGTGACTCCCTGGTACAAACTACAAAATAAGGCATTTTTGGTAAATATTTTAATAAGAAGTCACGTTAATTAGACGTAGTTGATTGATGAATGACGTGACTCCCTGGTATAAAACTAAAAAATTAGGCATTTTTGCTAAATATTAAAAAAAATATTTGCCTATTTCCTGCGATTTATGATCCCCTCCCAGCCCACGACGCGATACTTGACAAGCATGCTTGATCATGTAGAGAGCCCCTCACTCTAATTATACGAGTAATCCGGACATAGGCTGCCCTAGTTACAATATTATTTTTTCGGATATTAATACCAATGTTATTAACGGCAGTAAACGAACGTTCATGTCGACAGTGCGATATATTAGCCAACAGAATAAGTTACAGTAGGGCGGTGTTGACTACAACGGGCGAATCCGTCACCCCAGGCTGGTATATGTGATCGTTTCTTCAGCCGTGGGATGAACGTAGAAGACTTAGAAATAAGAAAATCTACTGTGTAACTCGCCGACAAGCCTGTTAGAGGCCAACTCCTTACGGCGAGGCACCGGGAAAGGTACCCAGCGGGCAGCCTAGCCCCCTAACTACCAGTTTTGGTAGGATATCTCGGTCTGGAGTTGACCTTCAGGATACCTCCGCCCTCCCGACTGATAACAGGTCGAAAGTCGCTTACGCTGTTGTAATTACAACGGTAATTTAATTTGAATTTCCTTGCTCGTAGGGCCACACGGGATCGAGTGGCCCGAGGTCATTTAAATCATGTCATGACATCATGTCAACATCCACCCCCGCTGCGTAGGAGACAGTATATTTTCATAGTCTCTAGACTCCTTCAGCACTTAATTAGTCAGAGTGCACAATCGTTGGCGTCGACGAACGATGCGCAAACCGTCCATTAGCGCCCGAATGCAATCCCGCAAGGAGAAACCGGCCCACCAGCTTTTTAGCCTTCCGCACGAGGAAGCTAACAGAAGAAGTTACACAGCCAAATTCGTGGAAAGCAAAGGCAAGTGGTCCGTAAAATAAAATAGAACTTTCCAAATCCACTCACGTTGAGAGAGGCCTCGCTGTTGAAGCGAACTCGACGTGCGAATGGCGCAGATGAAAGCTAAAAGCCCGGATCGCGCTTCCGTTGTGCGCGCGATAAAGCGTGTATTCCCGCTCGGACATGCCTCACTTCCAGCCTGGATGTATCAAATTGAATAAAAGTTTCAGGTGTGCGTCAAAAGGGCCAGCAAAAACCGGCGGAAACTTTCCCCTTTGCGAGCGAGACGGCGCGGGAGGAGGTTCGCGCGCCACGGAGAGTCGCGGCGTCGGTCGGCCGACCTGAATGAAGTTATTAGGTCGGCATTTTCGTCTGATAATCTGATCATACTATCGGAAGGCACTATTGCCATACATTTGTTTAAGCATTCAATACACAACCGACCCGATATTCCGATCGGAACGGAGTCGAAAACAACGCCGAGACGTTTACGATTTTATTACATGACTGTCCAACAAATAAAAATTAATAGTTTAAAAAAAAAACACTAAAAACACGCTTTTCAAGTCCAAACACGGCTATGATACGATATTCCATCATGGAATGCTAGTGCCTATCTTCCGGCTTCATCATCAGACCTTGAAACCTAATCGTGGTCAAAGTTCATTCCAAGACTTTTCTAACAAGTACAAACACAGCTATGATACGATGTTCCATCATGAAGTTCCAGTTCATATCTTCCGACTCCATCATCAGATCAGTTCGACAGTACCATATTATTGTATTGTCATCAGAACTACATACAGCTGCCAATTTTCATGACGCTACGATCCTTGGAAGATCGTTAAATTAGTTACCTTAGATTCCATTACATAGTTAGTTACATACAGGTCAACCTAATAAAAGCGTGTTAAAAATGAAAGTAATATGTCCAGGGTTCATCTATGAATGTTATCTGTTTCTTTATTCCACCATAATCTCTAAACGCTTCATCCGATTTAGAAAAATGTGGTATCGTTAGAATCGATATGTCATCCCGAATGTCATAGGGTATCTTAACTATCCAAGTATCAAATAAGTAGTTGTCTAAATGTCCATATGACCAAAATGTCAATAATTGATCATGAATATATCGTGTTTAGAGTAAAATAAAAGGTCTGATTGAGTACATCCCGAAAATATGCATAAATCTATATGGGTAAAAACATAACCCATAAATACTTTATAAAACACGGTAATAAAAATAAATATAAATATAATAGTTCACTTTCAGTAACGGCAGTCGTGTTTTTTATTCTTTTTAATATATTTACTTGTTGTCGTTACGACTATCTGAGGTCGCGCTCAGCATATTATTATGCGTTTCGTAGACAAAATACACGTCAGATTTTACCCTCTGATTCGCCAGCCCGCTTTTCGTGTTGACATCGAATGGAAGCGTCGCGTCGTAATTAGTGCAACAGTGGCGGAAGAACAGGATACTAAAAGGCTTATTTTCGCTGTAGAACAACACATTTGCCTATTGACATGCCTATGCCTATGTCCTATAGACATATGCCTATGTCTATGGCTATGCCACATATGCCTATTACTTTTGTTACGTTAATTTTGCCCAATTAGGTCCCTAAAAGGACCTTGTACTCATTCCATAAAAAAAACACCGCATTGGATATATTAGTAATAACTATATAATTACTTTTCTAGGATTCTTCAAATGGAAATGACTATCTTCACGTCAGTCACGTCACGTCACGTCACGTCACGTCAAATTAATAGGTAGTCACGTCACGTCAAATTAATAGGTAGGATCCAATAGGTCCGTTTCTGCTTTTTTGCGTCAGCACAAGTAAATATGCAATGAGCAGCTTGATTTCATAATAATTTCCTCTCCTCGGGCATTATTAAATCTAAGTTCTTAGTGTTAAATATAGTAGTTTATATAATCATCTAAATTTCCACAGCGCGTGATTAGGTTAGTTGTTAGATATTGCCACGTGGCGATTTGTGTCCTAATTTATAAGAGTTTATAATTATAAATATATTGTTTACAGTTAATATTGAGTGATCGTAAGCTTAGCACTTTGCTACACGGCTTGTGTCTACGATAGTACTGGATAATGGTCGCATCGCACCAGGTTAATAGACATACTTTATCATCAGCGCAGCGAAGAGGCAGCGTTGCAGCGAATACCTTCCGGCCGTAAAGCGCCGCGATTCCCTCCACTCGAAATGGCGAGGTAACCCTTAAGTTTGGCAGACAATGCGCCCTGCAAGAGGTGCCGTAATTAAAAGCTCTTTTGTGACTCGCTCGAGCGATTAGTCTTCCTTCCGGCGCGATGCGCGTATCCATCGCCTCTATTTAGTCGCACTCATTACCTGAGATCAAAGACAATCAAAATTCTCATCTCCACGGCCCCCCGAGGTTAAAATTAAATTGATATCTCCCACCGCAGACCCGAACGAACCAGGGGTTAATGAAAATTCGCCCTTGACGAAAGATATACAAGGCGTCATCGAGTTTAATTTACGTATTAATCTTAGTTAAGGTTCCAGAAAATTGTGAAATTGTAATTCAATTGAAAGGAATAGATAATCCGATTCTATATAAATCTGTAAAAATTTAAATCCTTGGATTAAGGGCCGTCCTCATATTACGTATCTAATCACCGAGGGGGGGGGGGGGGGTTGGAGCTGAGGCTTACGCTTGATTACGTGGAAGCGTAATCAACTTTGGTCACCGCATCGCAACTTTTTTTTTTTTAAACCTGTAGGGAAATACCGCAGTGCCGCGCCGACACCCCGACACCTACGCCGATGTGCGTAGATACTCCACGCGCTCGTCTGCGATTGAGTCGCCCGGGCCTCAATCGCAGAGTTTGATCCAAAGAGTTTGAGATTTCGTAAATACTTTGAATTACTACATTTAAGTAGTAATTCAACATTTTTAAAAGCATTCTTAAATGTTTTTTTCACTTAACGTCTTCAAATACTTCGCTGGGTTCACAATTCTTCACATTTTCCGTAAATACGGTAGATTACGTAATCTTTGGGGGGGGGGTTCCACATATTACGTCCACATATTACGTGATTACGTAATATGTGGACGGCCCCTTATTAGCTAAGCTGCTAAAAATAAAGAGGTAACCATAGCTTGCAAATTAAATATACAATGTCATCACAGAGTTGGTTAAACAGAAGAAAAATTCTACTATAAATGTTTAAAAATAAGAAGATAACAATAATCTATAGATTAAATATCAATGTGGACGATACAAAAGAAGTAAATCCACAGTAAAAGAAAAACAAATACGAAAAGGATATGCTTTAACCATATTAATAATAAACACACAATCTAGGGATTATTTTAGTCAATTTCCGTTACTCCACATTTAGTAAAATGTCCATATCCGGATTATTTTTAATAAAATCACATCATTTCAGTATATACAGAGAGGGTACAGTCAACGATACTGCGCTACTCCGTATAGAAGTAGAACATAGGATTATTGTATTTTAAATATTCCTTGGGTTTCTGTTGAATTGCCCCGCATTATGATGCCATATTTTATATGCGAATCTAAGTAACCATAATAATTTAAAAAGCGAGTCTCCAATGATGGTATATGTTTATTTTTTTTAGAATATGTTCATATTTATTCAATTTCTAGCGTAAGTCTATCTAACCATAAAAGCTTTTCCTTCGAGTTTATGTTAGTGGCGTCAGTAACACCTCTACCTCAGTTACTAATATAGCATCAAAGAGTAAAACACTCACCAGAGTTAGTAGAGTGCCCACTGAAGACGAAGGAAGCGGCAAAATCGTACCCACAACTAATGGTCACCATTAATTCAGACTGACGGAGAATTTATGTTCCCGCGGAGAATCTTGTTACTCCGCTGTTGTACACGGGAAATAATTATGTTATCAGCGTACAAGAGATTTCCTTTAGTGAAAATTGTTGTAGCTACTCTGTATACTATGTAACGTAAGAACGTGTATACATACACGATGCTTCAAATGGATATTGTAATATTTTTTTAGTAGCATTCTTCTTTAACATTAGGGTACCTAATATGTCAATCAACGAAGAATCCTTTGTAGGATTATTGTTCTATGTTTAACGACTCTTTTTGTAGCAAATCTGTGAAGATTATTCTGATATAATATATGGTGACGAGAAATAACGATCAATATGAACTTTTGTTTTTTTGTACTTACATTTATAAAATTTACTAACTCAAAAAAAATACATTTTAGTAAGTGAGAAAAAAAATATATTTCGTCAATAAACCAATACATTTGAAATCTAAAAAAAATACATTTAAAGAAAAAAAATAACGTCAGTAAACATTTTTACAATCAATATTCCTTATTTAGAATTCTTCTTTAACATTAGGGCAATATGTCAATCGAAGACTATCGCGGTTGTTTGACATTATAAATAGGATAGAAAACGAATTTACCGCGTGAAATTTGTAGGACCCGACGTTTCGGTGACGTTGCAGCCGCCGTTGTCTAGGGTAGACTAAAGAGCTGTCAGTCCGTTGTTTTGCGGGTAGGCCGCAAACCGCTGCCGCCACTGCGTAGGTTATAACGGTGGTGGGGGGCCGGGCTCGGAGCGCGGGAATTTTTAAAATCCGTCTTGCACACAACACTCACTGTATCCTGTTTTACGTCTTTGCGTTCGGCGTTCGGCGGCGGGAACATTTTAAGAAGAGGGTTCCACGTAGAAGAGAGTTTGTAGCCGTCATCTCTATTGAAGTTCGGAGTTCTTCTTATTTCAATGGCTTCCCGGATCATGCGAGGAAAGTAGAATTGTTCCTTGGATAGAACAATGGGATTTTGAAACTGCATCCAGTGGTTACTTCCGCTATCCAATATATGTTCGCAGATCGCCGATTTTTCTCGCTGAACGTTTTTAACAGCTTTGATGTGTTCTGTCAGTCGCGTGGCTATGGGCCGTTTCGTTTGTCCAACGTAGGCTAGACCGCAGCTGCATTCGACTTTATACACACCCGGGGTTTGCAGTGGTATTACATCCTTTACAGGCCTCAAAAATCGAGCTATATTTTGGGTCGGTTTGAAGATCGTTTTTATATCGAATATGTTTAGCATCTTACTTATTCGATCAGTCACGCCCTTGACGTATGGTAAGAATGCTCTTGATCTGCTCGGTTTTTGAGTTTCGTCCGTATTAGATCGTGTGCGTGTCTCGTGATATTTTCCGTATCCATTTTTCCTAAGGACATCATTGACATGTTCCATCTCCTTCGGAAAATGCTCAGTGTCGCATAGATCGCGTGCTCGATTCACGAGCGACGTTTGCACTGAACGTAGATGGTAGGGATGATGGTGCAAGCTCACACCATCATCCCTACCATCTACGTTCAGTGCAAACGTCGCTCGTGAATCGAGCACGCGATCTATGCGACACTGAGCATTTTCCGAAGGAGATGGAACATGTCAATGATGTCCTTAGGAAAAATGGATACGGAAAATATCACGAGACACGCACACGATCTAATACGGACGAAACTCAAAAACCGAGCAGATCAAGAGCATTCTTACCATACGTCAAGGGCGTGACTGATCGAATAAGTAAGATGCTAAACATATTCGATATAAAAACGATCTTCAAACCGACCCAAAATATAGCTCGATTTTTGAGGCCTGTAAAGGATGTAATACCACTGCAAACCCCGGGTGTGTATAAAGTCGAATGCAGCTGCGGTCTAGCCTACGTTGGACAAACGAAACGGCCCATAGCCACGCGACTGACAGAACACATCAAAGCTGTTAAAAACGTTCAGCGAGAAAAATCGGCGATCTGCGAACATATATTGGATAGCGGAAGTAACCACTGGATGCAGTTTCAAAATCCCATTGTTCTATCCAAGGAACAATTCTACTTTCCTCGCATGATCCGGGAAGCCATTGAAATAAGAAGAACTCCGAACTTCAATAGAGATGACGGCTACAAACTCTCTTCTACGTGGAACCCTCTTCTTAAAATGTTCCCGCCGCCGAACGCCGAACGCAAAGACGTAAAACAGGATACAGTGAGTGTTGTGTGCAAGACGGATTTTAAAAATTCCCGCGCTCCGAGCCCGGCCCCCCACCACCGTTATAACCTACGCAGTGGCGGGAGCGGTTTGCGGCCTACCCGCAAAACAACGGACTGACAGCTCTTTAGTCTACCCTAGACAACGGCGGCTGCAACGTCACCGAAACGTCGGGTCCTACAAATTTCACGCGGTAAATTCGTTTTCTATCCTATTTATAATATGTCAATCAACGAAGAGTCCTTTGTAGGATTATTGTTCTATGTTTAACGACTCTTCTTGTGGAAAATCTGTAAAAATTATTCTGATATGGTCACGAGAAATAACGATCAATATGAACTTTTTTTTTTGTACTTACAATTATAAAATTTACTAACTCAAAAAAAATACATTTTAGTAAGGGTTTGAGTGAGAAAAAAATATATTTCGTCAATAAACCAAATATATTTGAAATCTAAAAAGATACATTTTAAGAAATAAAATAAACGTCAGTAAACATTTTTACAAACAATATTTTTTGGTTTGTTTTTTAAATTATGTATGTGAATGCATGCTTTTTGCTTCTTCTGGCAACTTGTTATCGATTGTTTAACCTCTATAAAAAGTCATTGGCATTGATCAGTATTTAATTTTATCATCACAGTTATTTATCGGCGTCAACCTAAGGATCATCGAGGTGCCCGAACCTGATGCCGGCGGACCTTAATCAGTCTTTCGCGTCCCACGCTCTCTTCTCCATCAATTTAAGGGCACACTATGATGACACAATGATCTTTCTTTCCGAAATCGATTCATGCTTTGATTTGTTCGAGAATAAGCCACAAGATGGCATTGGTATCTCATTTTCATTAAAAAATATCTATGCTTATTGAAAATATTCAGAGATCATTTGTTTTGATATGATTTCACTACATAAACAATGTTTACTTACACGTTTATTGGTTTTTAGTACCTCTTTACAATCCTGCAATATAGTCTTCTTGGTTTGCAATGACTGATTCTCCAACTTGTGTGAAACTTTATTATTCCATCGAATACACCACATATATTCATCTGTGTATAAAGAAAAGACACGATTTCTAAACCCATTCAATAAGCAAATCTAGGATGGAATAGTAATGCTTTCCAAATGTTGGGGACTCATGGCAGCGCTTGAGAAGCCCAGAGACCATATTGAAGGATTGTAAAGAGAAACTGTAAAAATATAAACAACAGTAAGCGACGAACTGTCTAGATATTATGTTTAATTTGGCCTTATGATTTGTAATTCTAGCCCTTGTTCCCTCATCAATTGTAGACGTATCGAATATGTTGCTGATGGCAGATCCAACCGGCCATTCCAGAATATTTAGAGGCTCCAAAGGTGACTGGTCTAAAACAAAACATGAAAACTAGGCATTTATGTATTGGCAAATCTCGCATTATAAAAGAATGCAGATTTCTTAGATCAAAGTGTAGTTTCTATACAGAAACAGCAACAATAAAATGCACATTTATAAACGCAACCCAATACATCTTCAACAACGTACACATCAATATCAACCAAATGAAGATCCATTACGATAAACTGCCCGTTGAAATACGACCTTTAAAATCAATCCTAATTGCCCGACTCCGACGGACAACCACGAGGAGGGTGGGCCCGTACAACAACTTGATTTGTGAATTACAAAAAAAAAACTCGATACGAATAAGCACACGCGTCGGCGATAGGGAACATTGCCTATCCCTCGGGAGGACCTCCCAGGTTGCCGTGACCCCGTCCCAAAACCAGTTTAATTAACAAACTTCTACGCTGTAACAATCTAATCTCGCCTTTAAAGGGGGGAATACACAGAGGCACACGTAAAAATACTTAAAGTTAGACGTTTTTGACAGGCTTATTACAAAATAAAAAACATTATATTATATTTCCATTTTTTCTCATATGATAAATGTTATATTAATGATAATTGTTCTATAAAAAATACTGTTATCCGATAAATGTTATATTTCCGAAATCTATATCGTGATTTTAACTCTTATCAGGAATATACATATCTATCATTCGAAATTCAAATTATATATTATTTCCGATACAGCAAGTTTCAAATATAGTTTCAAGTTTACAAGTTTTAAGTATATCCCGCGTTGGAAATTATTTTTTTTTTCCAATATTTGCAATCGAAAACATATGCCTTCGAAAATCCAATTTTGTATTTACGATACCGGCACTTTCAAATGTGATTTGAGTGATATTCTGAATTTAAATATCCTTTTTTATTTCCGACTAGCTGACCCAGCGAACTTCGTACCGCCTAACAGTCAATGAATGTCGTGTTACAGATTAGCTGAACTTAATTTATGATTTTATGAAAGTAATATAATGAATACAAAATAAATATTAAGTTCAATACTTTATTAAGATAATATCATAAAAAGAAATATAAAAGTACCAAAATTAAGTATATCAATCGCCTGTCAGCAAAACGTGATTGAATTAAACTATTTACATGTTGTGCAGCATGGGATGCCCTCGGTTTAATTATCTTCATTGAAGCACCTTGTGATATACGACATATTTTGTTTTATTAGGTGCAAGAACAAATAAAGCGGATGATTTGCCGTAGGTACAACTGATCACGAGAAAAACACGGATTTACATTTTGTATGGGAAAATGTTTTTTCTTTTATTATAATTTTTCGTCAATTTTCCAATTTTCGTTTATAATAGTTATTCTGCTATTCAGGACGAAGACAAATACTACAAATCAAAAAACCATGAAAATCGGTCGAGCCGTTTTCGAGTTATAAGCGTTCGAACAAATCCGACTTTGTTTTATATATGGAGTTTCAAATGGGACTTTTCTCGTGTTCGGAATTAGAACATCTCGCGTTCGAAGCTTAAATTTGATATTTCCAATATTTGCATTCCAAATTCAGCTCGTCCGAAATCTAATGTCCGAAAATCCCGAACTTCTTTTTGCCCAAAGACACTTTGGCTTTATAGGACCCGAAATTTATAACGAACTTAAAATAAATTCTAATAACCTGCAGAAATACAAATCCAAATTTAAAATTACGGGAATCTTACTTCGACTTCGGAGAAAGAAGTGGAAAAGTTAAAAAAGGGTATGTTTAAAAAAAACTTCCTCACATTATTATCGTCATACATAGAAATAAAATTTATGTTATATATTTATTTCTATCCTTTTTTTATTTATCTTTATCATAGTTATAAGAAGAGTGGTTTTTTTTATTTGAATTTACTCGCGGACTTTTTAATTATATTGTTTTTGTATGTTTATACGTCTGTGAACAAATTATTATTTTAATATTTCAATATTTATTTTTTTAAGACAAATTATTTAGCAAGCACGCAAAAACATAAATGTTCACCTTAGAACAGATCCTGGCCTAGTTAGGTGACGTTGCCACTAAACTATGCAATATATTCTTTTTCTGTTATTTACTCAATGTCTAAAATATTTTTGTGCATAGTTCCTAAGATAAAATTGTTTAAAATTGTTTGGCATTACTAAATAAATAAATAAATAAATAAAAATAAATTTGTTTGTTCTATAAACTTCACCTTACGATATTTTATATGAATCTTATTTCGAATGTTCATGCTACTTCGATAGGTAGGTAGGTACTGTTATTTATAATTAGAAGTTTAATTTTATCAGAAGATTTCAATTAACTGTTTTGTTCTTTATTAGATTTTTCTGCTTTATTTTAATTGTAATAAGCATATCAGTCTAAATATCGTAGTACGGGCTATGGACAAGTTAGGCAGATTTTGAAAAGAAAACCACCTTAATGTATTTTTTTGGATGAATAATTTATTATTGTTAATATATTAAAGCGTGCTGTAAAAATCTTTCCCGAACGTAATCCGGTGTACTTTCCTACATTAACAAATCTCTATTGAAAATCAGCCTTCCTGTGTGGTCCTTCGGGGCGAGTACAGCCTTTCCGGCGCTCCTGCGTGTTATACAAACATACTATTCACAAAATTATTTCGTCGATCGGTAAGAAGAGCTCCTTACTAATGACCTCACCTGAACTCTAGGAAAGGTTTCAATTATATCGCTTGACTTTAAACGCTCCGTCATCTTCGTTAATTAAGACAGTTATAAGCGCTATTCATTACAGGGAGAATTACTGTAATAACACCGAAATTTTCGATGATAAATTACTATTGATCTGGATCGTAAATCTGGAAGACAAAATGGAAGCCGCGGCAGACGCATGCCTAATTACTTAACCACGTTTTTGTCCTGACGTTAGTTTATGTCATGATAAACTTTATTGCACACTCAATAGATTACAATACGGTGAACCAATTGCTAAGTGGAAATAGGGGGAAGTCCCCTAACGCCGGACGGCACCTAGCGTCGGACACTAATAGTATCTCGACAAGTCGCGGCGCGATCGATACAAAGACGGGGGAAAAGGGTGCGGGGAAGCGAACGACTTTTCCTACGAATTGAATATTATAATTCTAAGATCTTTATTTTGTTTTGTAATAAGATTTTACGATGACTTAGTTTGAGTAGTTTCCAAATAATTGAGTATTATAATTATTATAAATAGGATAGAAACGAATTTACCGCGTGAAATTCGTAGCACCCGACGTTTCGGTGACGTTGCAGCCGCCGTTGTCCAGGGTAGACTGAAAGAGCTGTCGATCCGTTGTTTTGCGGGTAGGCCGCATACCGCTGCCGCCATTGCGTAGGTTATAACGGTGGTGGGGGGCCGGGCTAGGAGCGCGCGAATTTCGAAAATCCGTCTTGCACACAACACTCACTGTATCCTGTCTTACGTCCTTGCGTTCGGCGTTCGGCGGCGGGAACATTTTAAGAAGAGGGTTCTACGTAGAAGAGAGTTTGTAACCGTCGTCTCTATTGAAGTTTGGGGTTCTTCTTATTTCAATGGCTTCCCGGATCATGCGAGGAAAGTAGAATTGTTCATTGGATAGCACTGTTCCTTGTTCCTTGGATATTTATAATGTCAAACAAACGCGATAGTCTTTTTTTTTTTTTATTTTTTTTTTATTTTTAAGGAAACGTACAGCTGTTACAATAAATTTGTTACAGAATTATTAAGTTAAAAAAAATAAAGCTAATTACATGTTTCCACTTAAACATTCATAATTTAAACACAACAATATATATTTTTTGAAGAATTAACTACACTCATAGGGACAGGTGGGAACTGGGAAGAAAGGAGTCATAAAGGTAAATAAAATTTTATTTAAATACACGTTCCATAATATAGACATACATATTATTTAAAGATATTCTTGAATAAATATTATTTATAATATATTATATATTGCGATTACAATGATAAATCAATACCATCATTAATAATATGATGACGTATTGAATACGTCAATATCGCTGAGCTGCGTATTACAAATTTTACATACCCTATACATGAAACAGTTTTGTGCATAATTAGTACTAACCTGCGGAAGGTGGAATAACTCCGTTTGGCGAGTGAGTCGCGATGGTACACGGAAAGATATCATTCCAAGAAGATCAGAACAATCAATATAACCCGTCAATATTTTATGGAAAAACACCACGTCTGCGCATTTTCTTCTTGATTGTAAGGATTGAAGCCCATGAAAAGCAGCTGCTTCGTTGTGATTGGGAAAGGACAAGAAGGAGCGATAATTCAAATGTTTCAGGAACATATTTTGAATACGTTCAATTCTCTTTATGTGAACATTATAACTAGGAGACCATATTTGAGAAGCATATTCGAGGTGACTGCGGACGAAAGCGTAGTACAAGAGTAATAGGGAATTTTTTTCGTAAAGTCTTCGATTTTATATTATAATTATTAATGTAATTTTCTTATATACTATTTTTTGACGATCTAATAAGTTAATTTTTGACTGCATATGTATGTTACGTAAAGTGCAGTAAAGAGGCAATTTTTAAATATTTATTTATCATTTTTTAAATATTAGCAGGTATATTAAGGCATGAAATATTAGTATCATTCCACGAGTATTTAAACATATTGAAAAATAGAGGTTTTAATATGTCGAAATATATGTTATATTTCGTATTGTAAATAGGTTAATAATAAATCGTCCATGTATTGCATATGAAGGATTTATTATTACCCTATTTGGACAGGACAGAATATAGTGGACAATGGTCATTACATTCACAAGGGTCATCGGACGAGAGATATACGGACGAATTACCTACCTATGTTTAAGATTTAAAATTCTAATAAATTTTATGTTGACAAAAATAGCACTAAAAAAGTGGTCACCTGATTTTCTTTGACGGTTCTTTACAGTGAAGTCAGTTTTTGTTTTAAAATAAAATGTACTTAAACTATCACAAATATTTTGACACGTCCAAGAGCAGTTTTTAACCGACAATCAGACACGACGAAAATGTGTTGTATTGTAATGTTATGAATATAAAATGATGTAATGTACCTGCGTGTTTTTAATACTCTATTAAAAATGCGTAAAAAAAATATAATTCATTCTTAATTTATTAAGGAAGTGAGCCTTGTTTAAACGGCTAAAAAAATATGTTTTTCATGTATTTTTTTACCCTAAGTTGAATTCTATTCATGAATCTTTTACCTCTGGAATAGCTGATAGTCTCAGATTGCTGTAACTGTAAAAAAAACTTACTACTTTTCTATAAAACTTTAAACGTGTTTGTCTCCAAACCATATTTTTCAGTTTTGCGCCGGTGATAAAAAAAAATACTTGTCGGATCGAGTTTATTAGAAATACAAGATTGTTAAATTGTCTTCTTAATGAACTAAAAAAAAACAGAAAAAATGTTTTTATATATGTTTTCTTACTAGTTAAGGCTATATGAGACCTCAGAAAAATATCCGAAATGGGAGGACACGCGAAAAAATAGACGGAGTCAATTTTGTAGGGTTTGTCCAATAAAAATCCAGGGTTAACGAAGCGTCGAGTGCTGATTCCACGTCTGCTAGCGCCGGGAACCAGACGCGTACTAAACGGCCAATCGCAGCGCTAGCACAGAATAACTATCTTTACGCAGTGGTGGCATAAGGGAGTTAATGGCAAAGCATATTTAGCGTAACTCTCAGAGCGCTCTCACGTTTTAATTAATTGTATTTAATTTAGGGCCTAAATAAAAAATGTGGCTAAGTGCTGCCCAAAAAGTAACCAGTCAATATAATGAAATTATTATAAAACACACTCACCTCTTACATTGTAGGAGTAAACGCGCCTGAAAGTTTTCGAAGTCAGTATAAAGCCTTAATGTCCAAGGCAATGAGCAAATTTTTTGAGTCTAAATTTCAAATTGGTTACATATCGAGGGATTCACTTAGAAACTTTTTAAAATTAATGCTTATATTCTTTCAAAAAACTCATAAAACTAAAATTCCTCACATATGGTCGTTCCCAGGTATCACTTTAAACACAAAATTCTGGGGAGAAAATCTATTTTATTTCTTTAAATCCTTGAAAAATTATAAAAATTATACATTTTAGTTTGGTTTTTTGTTGCAGGCAAAATTACGCTCGCTATTATCGGCGCAAGCAGATACCGTAATTTCTGCAACGGTAGAAACATTTGCAATTCAATAACTCAAAAATAGTTTTTTTTACTATTCCAAAAAAATAATTTTTATCTTTCAAATATTAATCATAAATAAAAAAATTATGAAAAAAAATCAACTTTAGTTGATGTTGGTTATCTTGTTGGAAAAAAATGTTGTTGTTGGTTATCTTAACCATCGATATATCTAAACCAGCCCTCCCCCCCCCCCCCCCTTAAATTTACATCATCATTAAAACGATGAGAATGTGAGCATGAGAATGTAAACCATTCTCGAACATTAACATCTTTAAAACGCTTTACTTTTCCTATGTTCGTAGCACCCTAGAGTTCGCATCGCAGATTTGGAATCCGCAATATGGCGTGTATAAAAATAGGGTGGAGGGCGTCCAAAGACGTTTTATTACATACCTGGACTATTGTGAGCACTTGGGACTTGAAACTTACGAGAGCAGGCTGACTATTTCAGTATGTGTTCACTGGAAGACCGCCGCACAGCGGCTGATATGACATAATTGCATAAAATAATACATAACAAAATTGATAGCCCTCATTTGGTAAAGAAACTGTCATTGTTGGTTCCGTCACGAAGGGTTTGCTCTCCTCGTACGTTCGAAATCCCTCGTGTGAGCACTATTTACGCCCAAAACTCTGTTATGCACCGCTTGATGACCACATATAATAGTCGATTCAAAGATATCGACATTTTTTACTTGAATCACCCTAAATTCAGCGAGGCTGTCCTTAGCTCACTAGGCGTCTAGGAAGTGAGTATATAACATAGTGAGTATACAAATTGTTTCGAAACACTCAGAGCGAAAATGAGAATAGCAAAGAGTATAATTTGAATACCTATATCCTATCCTACATATATCCCATCCCTCTCATTTCCTATCCTTGCAATATCTCGATTGTAATTTAATTAATTTTAATTTAGTGCAATGCAACTTTTGATTTACTTTATAAGAAAATATGTGGGAAACAATTAATCGGCCAGCGAAACACTGTATTAGAATAATTAGTCATTGTTAATGAAGCGCTGTATCTTTCCCGAAAATAAAATAAATAAATAAAACAGCTTTCAAAATTGGTGTTATAAATAACCTCATGTTGCCGTCGAAGGTGCGCGCAAGTTTTAGGCTACCATCGGAAGGTTAGCGTTCGCCCGCGCAGTATCCAAACTCATATTACCGCTATAACTCTCCACTAGAGTTATTTATAGGAGCGACTCCTTTTTTGATAGACAGTAATGCCCACTGGGAGGAGGTAGGGAAAATATTATCGTCCGAATTGCACTATAAAAGTGAAAGTAAGTTGGTCGTAAAGAGTATGGCGATAGCAGGTCGGCTTTCAGCAATCCACTATAACACGGGCGCGATAGAAAAGGAGGGTAGGTTTAAGGAGAGTGTGCGGCGGTCGCGGCTCACAAATCCCCTCCCCTTCGGATGCCATTAGAGCAGGTGAGATAAAAGGATCGCCGCGGATCGAGCGGACCCCGAGTACAGTGTATTACTGACGGAAAAAAGGCAGTGACTTGGTGGTATTGATTTTATTATATTAACCTTCTCGGTTATCTGACCGACAATTTATGACTTTTCGCTACAAGAAAGGCTGAAATATGGTTTAGGAAACTCGGCCCATTTTCGTAGTCATAGCTGCACTCGCACAATACTGATTTTCTTTCAGTAAAATTGGATGGGGCGATTTCTTTCAGTGAAATTGGGAGACAGCTTAAACCATTCATGATCTACAAATAATGTGCACAATATTAACTTATAGACTAAATAATTCAAAATTACGCGTATACCATTTTTACACGACTGCCCAAAAAAAAAGGAGCATAATGTTTTCAGGGTTCATGTATACTGAGAAAAATATTGGATTGATTCTTACATTACCATTTTGTTATTACGGTTTTATACAGAATAACGATGTCGCAATCGTAATTTTGTTAAATTAAAAGGAATTTTATTGAAACTCCGTTACTCGATTATACGTATTAACATTTTCCTTACGTTGGTAATATGACGTTTCCTTGTCTAAGGGTACAGACACACTAGATACACCAGTATACGACGCAATGTCACAGTAGTTTGGCGGAATTAGGAATCACCTTTGTTTTTTACTATTTTCTTTATGGCGATGGATAGACCTTATTATTCTTAACAATAGTGGACCTACGTGTTTTTTCTGTAAACTCTATACTTTGGGCATAAAAAAATATTTTCAGATTTTTTGTATGGGACGGATAAAAAAAACTAAATGTCTGCTTTGTCCTGATAGATCCCGCTTCAAAACCTTTTTTATCTTAATCGTTGTCTCCTCTACTATCATTCTACATGTTAAAAAAAAATACGAAAATGCCACCTTGCCAGATGAATGGATCGGAAAAATGATAAAAAACACATAATTCAAAGCATATTTTTTTATTATCTTAGGTTATTTAAAACCAAATTTTACGCGGTATAGTAAGTAAAACTACGTAATAAGACAAAAAACTACTTAAAAATTAACAATAGTAGATTTTGAATGTATATACCTTTTTAGTAAATTACCTTAATGTATCATTATACTACCCAACAAACATGCTAGCACAAAAGCCATATAAGAAGTGCCGAATATAGGTTTAATTAAAAGTCATGTAAAGGCATACAGATTAAATATCAGCTATGTTTGGCTTTAATGATATAATTTTGTCATATAAAGGTTTACTCAGCTTTTCTTATACGACGAGCGAGTAATGGTTTTTTACTCCACCAAAGACTGTATATTGGTTGCAAGACCCACCCTTATACAGCTTATAGTCATATTGAAGTGCAGTAATTGATTTACTAAGAGTTAAAGCTGTAAATTTGTCACTAGGACCTCATTAACAATGCACTCAACTTTTTGCTCTAGATCTGACGTCTGCAATTGTCAAACCATTGAAAGGACTAGGGAATATAAGTATCTGGGTGTCACTATAGATGCAACATTGACATGGAAGCAACATGTAAGCAACCTAGCCACAAGAACAAGGAAACTCGCCTACGTGTTTAGAGAGCTTCGAAATATTCTACCAAAGCCCCTTCTCAAAACTGTGTATATGGCGTTGTGCCAAAGCCTGTGGTCCTATGGCACAATTGCATGGGGTGGCTGTACCACACAAGTACTCCTTCCTTTGATCAATGCGCAGAAGCTGATTCTAAAGGTCATCAATAAAAAACCCCCTAGATACCCCTCAGCGAAACTCTTTACAGAATATGGAGTACTTGATGTGAGGCAATTATTCATAAAACAATTACTAATTGAGTTTCACAGAATCAAGGATCAGCAGACAAGAAGCCAACAAACTAAAAACACAAGGCAAGCTACTGGGTCGAATTATAATATTCCGATTGTAAAGTCCTCATTTGCCCAAAGGCATTTTTACTTCCTTGCGCCGAGATTTTATAATAATTTAAATGAGAGTTATAAGAATGCAAACAACTTAAATTCATTCAAAATACTTATAAAGAAGTACCTGCTTGAAAGGGGTCCAATGTATGCGGAGTCTCAATTGCTCTCGCTAATAATTTAAGTTGTTTTATTAAATTATATATTACTAACTAATATCAAATCTCGTGTATTATTTGCTATGTATATATATGTGTAGGTATGTATATATATATATTTATGTATGTGTGTATGTATGCGTATGTATATATGTATATATTCTTATGTATCATGCAATACAACTTAAGTTCAGAATATCAAAAGAGTCAGCTCGTCGATACAATTAAACAAAAATCAGCATCCCTAGATACGGGTCTCTGACCTAGTTAGGAATGCGGATAAACATTTCACCATAGGATGTGCTCAATCTCTCCCAACTCAACCATATTATGTAAATGGTGTTTATATGCCATATTATATGAAGTTATTGTAAATTAATAAATAAATAAATAAATTTACGCAGCTTATATTTTTATAAAGACTATATTAAAAAGTTGCAGATGCCATATAAGCAAAGCGGCCATATTTTTTCGAATCTTTTGTATTATATTATATAGGATATTTTTTTTTTGGACATAAAATACACATATTATAGGTAAATCTTATTTCAAAATGTGTGAACAATACCCAGCAAATGTTCTTTTTTACTGCGAAAATAATATTATACTGTAGTTTTAACATGATTCATGTGTCCGACTATATTTTTTAAAATTTATTTTATAAAATAAACCAGTTGGTAGGTATCCCTACTCTTGATATAGTCAAATTCTTTAGACAAGATAATGTGTTATACCTTATGTGGTATAATTATTTTTTATACACGTTGTCATTTTTTTTAAACGGAAAAAACTATTATTAAATTAATTTACAATAAAAATATAAGGTCCTTTAAAAAACTATTTGAGGGGCTAACATACCTAAGTAGGTATAGATAAAAAATACAAATAGTCAAAATATAAAAACGAATAGTCGGTTATAAAATAGTCAAATCAAAAATACCACAATTGTAAGATTACAAATAAAAAATGTCTCAATAGAAATAGTCAATACAAATTTTATTAATATAATCCATTTCCGATTATCAAAATGATTGGATATATAGTCAAGATTTTTTTTACATATATTGTATTATAATAAATGTAATCATGTAATCGTACGTATATTACTACATGCTGTTATATTAGAAGCGAGATCCAAAGGTTGCGACGTAATGAAATAACATTGTTTTAACATTATGACCAGGTAATTACAGTCACGCCAACACCGTTACGCGTCATGTTATTTCATACGTATAGACAACAGTCCGAGTTACATATACAATTGGACAACATGCGTATTTGCAACATGCTTACAACATCCTTGTTGCAACATGCGTATTTCCGTGTTAACGTCGATATATTTTATTCAGTTTATGTATGTATGTTGTCCGTTTCTTTATTCCACCACAATTTCTAAATGCTTGGACTGATTTAGAAGTGGGTGATATTGTGAGAATCGTTATGTCCTCCCGGATGACATAGGAAACCTAAACTGTCAAATAACCGACACCTAAACTGCAAATGTCTAATAAATAAAACAAAATAATATAAATGCATCATGTTTAGTATCAAATGAAAGGTCTGATTGAGTACAATCCGAAAATATATACCTAAGTATATATATGAATAAATATATTAACCACAAATATTTAATAAAACACCGTTTTATTACTGGAGTACCAAGGGCAACTGACTAACAGCCGAATTTATAGTCGAGTATCGGTCGTTACTTGAGTACTGGCCTATACTTCAGTCATACCTGAGTGAAAGTTTTCGTTTTATAGTCGAGTCCAAGATGGCGATTGATACTGAAGTACAGGTTCGGCGCCAAGTAACGGACGACCCTTACTTGAGTCTTACATGGAAACGTCAGACGCCATTTTCGACAGTCGCGCGTTTACAGACGTTTTGTTGTGTTGCTGCGTTAATCGTGAATTTTGTTGTTATTTGACTTTATTACTGACCCCTTGGCTTGTTTTTTGGATTTTGATTTGTTTTGCTATATATTGACAAATTCTGTGTGGACATTTTAACGACCCGGCCTGATTAACGACGATTTGAATTTTGCCTTTTTGCCCTTGCTGTTTATCTCATCGTAATGGACGAGTTTTTGGATGATTTTGATGAGATTCAAGAGGTGATTGACATGGCTGACAACGTGGGAGGCATTCCTGGTGCAGTACGACCACTCCGACGCCGTAAAACGTATCATCGACCGCCAGTGTCTCCCTTGGAGCAGTTTGATGAAAATACGTTCCGGAATCGCTATAGGTTTACGAAAGCGACAGTGGTAAACGTCATCCTCCCAGAAATTATCACTGATCTGGAGAAGCAGAGCAATCGTGGATTACCTATCGAGCCATTGCTCCAGCTATTAATATGCTTGCGCTTTTATGCGACAGGATGTTTCCAAGTATGAACAGATTTATTGCTTATTTACTATTGTCATAAGTTTGTAACAAATTATACCTATTACCTTGTTTTCATTTTAGGCTGTTTGCGCTGATCTTGGAGGAATTTCTCAACCGACAGTGTGCCTAATCGTTTCCAGGGTGTCGAGGATTTTGGCATTAAAATTGCTTAAATTTGTTAAATTTGAAAATAATCCAGCCGGGATAAGTCGATATGTACGTGGTTTTGAAGAATTGGGAAGAATAGGTCCCCGGCAAGGACTGAAAGGAATCATCGGAGCCATTGATTGCACACATATTAGAATAGCGAGACCCCGCAACTGTCCGGATACAGAGAGATTTCGCAACAGAAAAGGATACTTTTCATTAAACGTTCAGGTATAAAAACCTAACAGCTGTTAAAACCGTGTATGTAAAGATTGTATTTTAAATGTAAAACTTGCTTTTAGGTAGTGTGCAGTCCTCAAATGGAAATATTGGACATTGTTACCCGGTGGCCTGGCAGTACTCATGATAGCCGAATATTCGCCAACTCACGATTCAGGTCAAAACTTCACAACAACTTAATCAACGGAATATTAGTGGGAGATAGCGGTTACGCTAGCGCCCGCTATATGTTAACTCCACTAATAAATCCTCGGACGCCAGCAGAAGAACGGTACAATAAGTGCCAAATTAAAACCAGGAATGTTATCGAACGAGTCTTCGGTGTATGGAAGAGGAGATTTCCATGTCTTCAGAAAGGCATGGCAAACGACATCAAAAATGTGACTAATATCATTCTGGCATGTGCAGCTCTGCATAATATTGCTATCCATGCCAGAGATACATGGGAGCATGTGGCAGAGGACCATAATGAAGATTTTGGAGATAATGTTGGCCCACAGGAACAACCTATCGTAGAAGGTTTAGCGTTTAGGAATCATATTATCAGAAGGGATTTTGAATAAAAGACAGAATATTTAATTATTACTTTTCTTTTCCAACAATATTGCATATTCCAAATCCTGCATCCTCTTCTTATGCGCCAAATCCATCTCAAAAAGGATCTTCCGGTTTGCTCGTTTTATCCTATTGCCTTCAATTTCTTCCTCGATCATTCGTTTTCTTAAAATTCTAATATCATTTTCCGTCACTGGTGTACGGCCTCTTCCCGCTGTCCTGACGACCCTGGCTAGGGACCGAGGTGGCTGAAGCGGTGTCGATGCAGTACAAGGTACTTCATTGAGCGTGGGGAATGGTTCCTCGCCAAAACTTGTCGATATTTCCTCGCCAAAACTTGTCGCTATTTCCTCTATTTCCTCAATGATGATGCGAGGCTGAATAGCTGTAAAATGATAACAGTTTGTTAGTGAATACCTAATACATGTATATTTTAATATTATAATTAGCATAAAATGTGCAGGGCCAGATGTGAAAACTACTGAGGTACTCCATTTTCTATTGTCATGATATAAAATAGCTACGACAGATATACTCCTGATTTTAAATTATGGGAGAAAATATCAGATCCAACACCACCATAGTATGAACAGAGGCGGCAATATCCGATTAAAAAATGGATCCGACACCCGACAAGTGGGAACGGAATATGAATTGTCCTCCCCGTCAGTAGTGCGTCGACACAGCACATCGATGTCTCTGCGATGTATCATCAATGTCAATTATTTTACATGTTAATCTTTTTTTCATAATTAAAACAAATTAAAGAATTGTTGACGTTTTTTTTAAGAGATAAAGTTGATTCATGCCATTATTGGTTGCTTTTCTTGGTATAGATAAACTTTTTAGCAAAACTTATAGCCCCTAAGCGAGCAATCGATGAGTATTTAAAGGAGCTAGCACTATAGTGTTAAAGATTATAAAATAAATAAATAGATATACCTCACCTGACACTTGATGCAAGTTTTCGTTACTGCCTGTTGCAGCTGGCAGCAATGATAAAGATGGTTCTGCAATGAGGAAGAATGACATTATGAAACTGCAATATTTCTAATGGATGAAGAGAAGTATTGACCTATCACAACTTGAGTTTACATGAGAAAGGTCCCACACGAAGGGCAGTGCGGGTGGGTGACAAGTAACTAGTTAACTGAATCATCATGTTCATAGTCCCAACAGATGTTTGTCCTGGTCAGAGAACTACTGAGGGCAAACCGCGATTTATTTTGTGCGGTATGAAGTACTATGATGATCGATAATGGCATGAATGTAATCTGAGGCAAGCTGATGGGTTAGCTGAAGTTTAGGTATTAAAAATATAAATAAATAGTAATTATTATCGCAAGTCCCGCCTACAGATTCGCCCCATTGAAAATGCTCGGGTAAACTAAACGGGCTAATCATTGGGCTGCGACTGTCATCATCTTCGATAGAACCGCTCGCGACCGGATGGCAAATGTATCGATGCATTATTCAGTTGAATGAAAAGAACTGCTGTCGCGCCATAGTTCTTATGCGACGTAGAGTGCTGTCAAGATGAAGAGTTGGCCCTATCTAATTTTAGCTTCAAAATGTATAGTGATTTAATTCAACTCACCTGGAACCGGATAGTCCTCTCTTATTAGCTCGGACGTTTCTGAAAATTCAATAAGTAATATGTAATTTAGTATTTTGTAAGATTGAACAGAAAATGGAGATGTATATGACGATGAAACACTATTAAAGTTACCTGGTTGCAAGTTATCGCAGTCTAAAACCTCATCGATAGGCTTCAATATGGTTTTGTCGATATTGAGGACCCTTGCGTCCAGCGTGTCCATGTCCGGAACAGTCTCACCTCCGCCAGTATAATGCCGCTGATTTTCAGCCGTTTTGGCGTTACGTGCATTGCTCTTCATATTACTCCACAGACGTTGCAATTGCTTCGTAGAAACCTGCAAATTACAACAATTACATTGACATTATCGTCCCACATTGAATTTACTGATTTGCATGTACCTATACGACATGCTACAACAAGGCCTAAAGCAAGGATTTGCGCTTATATGGGTACTAATACATATATTTACTAATCATAACAGTACCTAATAATAAATTAGGGATGCCCGAAGCTATAAACCATACAAAACTTGCCTTTTGGTTCACGAGCATGGATGCATTGAAGAGCTCGGTAATATCCTTCCACGCTTCTCGTTTTCTGGCGATAATCGTTCCATCCGTCCTTTTATCGCTTACAACGGGATGGTTTTCCACCAAGCTGCTCAGCAATTCCTTTTCGAGCAACGTATACGGCTTTTTAGCTTGCGCGGTGCTCGCTTCCATTTTTGTAGTTAGTATCGATAAAACGTTTAACAGGGTCAGGCTAGGTCGTTAAAAAATCCACAGTAAGTCTATAATCCAATCGTATAACAAATCAAAATCAAATAATCAGGCGAGGAGTCGTTAAAAAATGCAGAAACACAAATCACTCGGAAACAACACGAACACAAGAGAATGACAGCTAATACAAACATGGCGGCCACGCGACCCACCCGCCACCCACCGGCGCGCGTGCTTTTTTTTCTTATGCCGGCAATGAGATGAACATCACGAAAATTATGAATATTTCAAAAAACCTACATCTAAAAATCAAGAAGTACCAAAAAACGATAAAAAACGTTATTATTCATAATAAATAAAAGTTTGGTAATTTATTGTCGAGCGGTTTATGAATTAAAAATATTCCACGTTAAATGGCCAATACATTTGGCAGTACTGCCACTCGACACGAATAAATTCCCGAATATTTCACCTTTACTCAGCGGAGTCGACTGGCCATCCTCGTCTATAAAACACATGCAATACTTGAGTATCGTCCGGTACTCAGACATTACTTGGCTGAGTTATAACTCGAGTATTGAACTGATACTTGACTATAAATACGGCTGTAAGTGCGGCGACGAGCGGCGCGAGGCTATATAGAAGCGGCGCGAAATTATCACGAGATACCTGCCACGCCACGCTCAAAAAGCTGGGTCAGTAGCAAAGTGACAACAAATCTTTATAAGTTACTCCCGAAAAATCATTTCTGCGCGATGAAATTACTATCCTTTTTCGTCAAACTGTAAAAGGTTGCGAAAATTAATTCCGATTTTAAATCTGCGATGGAAATTTCTTGTAATAAATGTGAACACGTTCACCATTCTTCACGTCCAAAATGAATGCGCCTCTAAGTTAAGACCGTGGGACTTAAAGTTTACTGCGATCGATCACTAAATTTAACAAAGCACCAAATGAATAAAAATATTTAAAAATTTTGTATATTCAAAAAGCTGTATTTTAAAAGGCCGCAAAATTTTAAAATCCTCGTTTTTCGATTAGTGTCTAATAATTCTCAAACTTCAACGTAGATATTAAAATAGAAAACACATATTATTTATTGTTACCGGTCCGAAATTATTTTACCATGCTTACAATATTAACAATCACTGTTCCGACAATAATGACAGCAGCGTTTTAAATTTTTATATTATCGTATAAATGCTATATTATCGTACACATGTACGCTATCTACCTCAGCTGAGCATACGTTTGTCATAGTGTAAACGGAGCTCATCGTATTTTTCGCGAGTCAACTACTGCCAGTACATTGGTCGGCCAATGTCGCACTCCTGGTAGAATCCTGTATTTTATAAAAATACTTTGCCTGTTCTTATTTTTGTTTGCATTTAAAACGAAACATTCAACCGTGCTGCTGAATATTTCCCCAGCGCGATCTTATCAGTCAGCGACTAGAGCATAGATTAAGAAAATGGTGCGTTCTCGCATTTGCTGCATTTTGAGACGAGTAAAATAATATATTTATGACGCGGTCATGGCGGAAGTCAAATGATGAATTTTCTGTGTACAAATAATTTAGAAATCACAGGAATATATAATAGTATCTTCTTTTTCAAATGCTCTCTACGGTGCGAAGGCTGGCGGCCATTCTGGCTAATTGTATCTTGTAACCATGGACGTAAATTAGTAAGCCCTGGTTTACCAATCGTCTTCTACCTTGGATTTTCCTTGATTTATTAGCTGAAACTGGCCTATAGCTTTCTATTCTATATAAACGAAACAGTTACATTTTGAGCATTTATTTAGCATTTTTTAAATCTAAGTAGGTATCATCCTATTTAACCATATTGAAAAATGGGAAGTTTTCTTATGTCGAAATTAAGATATATTTCGTAGTCTATACTAATATTATAAAGAGGTAAAGTTTGTGAGGCTGTAGGAAGTAATCTCTGGATCTACTGAACCGAATTTGAAAATTCTTTAACCAATAGAAAGCCACGTTATTTGTGAGGCTATATTATTGTCATAGGCTATATATTAATCCGAAAAATCAAAGACTTTTTCGTGGTAGTCGGATTTGCAAAGTAAGTCAGAGAAAAAACGGTCGAACAAAAACGTTTCTAACTAACGCTGCCTTAACGATGAGAGATATATGATTAAGTTCTAGAGAAAAGTTGTAGAGCTTGATAATGCCTACAAAAAAGTGAGCGACAGCATATGTCTAACTTTTATATTTAAGTCACAAAAAGTAGTATTTTATATTTAAAAAATATTTTGAATCGTTAGGTCATGTTTATTGGCCATATTATCAACAATTATGAATTCTTATCAAAATAAGTAAATTCATCGTCTCAAGTGTTTAAAACAAAAGACTTTTTCCTTTTACTGTATATAATTTCCATTTTACTGCATAAATGGTTAAAGAGATAAGACACTCACAAATAACGGTAATATAGTCAAATTGGCATGCAAATACATACATACATATGCAGTAAAAATATAACCATTCTTTTGGCAGTCAGGAAATAAATCATAGCGCTCAGTACTAACCAAACCACACTCATAATGTAATCACAAGTAAAAAGTTTTACCACCCAACGAAGTGGGCACGGGTCAGCTAGTATTCATGACGGATTTATTATTATCCTATTGGTTTTTCTGCCCTTCTCTTTTATTTCTGTTTCCTGTATTCAATGGACAAAATATCATGGACAATAGCATTCATAAGGGTCATCGGACGGGAGATATACGGACGGATTACCTACCCATGTTTATGATTTAAAATTCTATTAAATTGTATGTTGGCAAAAATTTTATCAAAAAATGGTGACCTGGTTTATTTGACGGTTGTTTACAGTGGAGTCGGTTTTTTGTTATTAATAAAATGTACTTTACTATCTTTGCCATATTTCGTATTTTATATTTTAACTAAGATTGCAGTAAGGGGAAAGATATTTTTAAATTAAAATAAAGCGACAAGTTGATTCATCCCAATCCCATGCAACACAAGGCAAGTCTAACAAGGCTTACGCCTGTACCTAGATTTATTTTAGATTGCGAGCTGACATATTAAAAATGAACTTTATTAGTAGAGATTGTAATATTAAGTAGAGATTTAAAAATAAATACACAAAATATTTACTAACTACTAAACATTAAATCCTAATAATAATATAAGAATATTGACTTATTTTATAGTACTAATATTTTAAACAAACAATTGTCAGTTCTTTCTTCGTTCCAGAACGCCCTAACTCCAACAGCCATTTATTATTATTAGTGCGATATGTACGATAGTATATATGATAATATGTGAAATTATTGAAGAATTTTGAATGAAAATATAGTTTTTTTTTTAATAAATAATAACCTCGAAAATCTGCGCTTGAATGTTCTACCTTTTTGTATGTATACATTAAATATAGGGCAATGTTGAGTCATATTATGTAGGTACCCCTATACATATTCTTAGTAGTAATTTTGGTTAATTTTATAATTTTGGTTTATATACATTTTCAAGTAGTCATTTTGGTTAATTTTGATTCTACCAATTGTACAAATACCTATCACCTGGTTTACTAATACCATTAAAAAACACAAAATGGTTTATTAATACCATTAAAAAACACAATGTATTTATGTTGAATCAAAAACATTTCGATTTCATTGATTTGATTTGATGCTAGTCATAATGGGCCGTTTCTTCGTCTGTCATAACACATACAGCGTCGTCATGCATGCGTATTTTCGCAAACGCGTAATTAAAAATATCGTTAGTTCGTCATGTTTACTGCCATAATTGTGGCTCATTTGCTCCTGTGAATGCATGGTTTCGAAACAATATATTATGGAATTCAATTCGTGTCGTATCTGTTGAAATACATAGCGAAAATCTGCGATTAATCTGTGCCCAGAGATAGATAGGCGGCGAAAATTCCACGTGAGGTTTTCCGCGAGTTTTTCCGCCGCGTCGCCATTATCGCTAATGTTTTCTTAATTTCTGCCCCCTTTTTGCGGAACAGCTCCCAGAAGACAATCCGAGGCTCCGAATTACGTCATGAATAAATTTGACTCGGATGATGTTGGCCCGATATCGGCCCGCGATCTCCCTCATCTCACCGCCCCGGAAGACAACGCCCCCGCTCGGGGAATCAACAACGCTGAAAGTGAGAGCCTCCAGCTTTTCAGGGACCCTCGCAGCGCGGCGGGACAGAAATCTTACTTATAAATTTAGATGTTAAAGGGATCTGGCAAAATGAGAAAATAATCTTAAGGGCCGGAGTCGACGCACTGACAGCTAAAACGGTTATTGGGGCACAGCTAATGGGAATGTTTACAGCCATTTTATCTTATACCCCTCCACACTTTAGGCAATACTTGGCCGCACCGCCTATGTCTCGCTTTCGCTCTTTCTATACATTTTTCACGCGTGTCGAGTGGTGCCGATTCCCTTCCACCTTAGTGATGCGGCCGAGCATTTTTCAACGTGTAGAGGGGACATTAATGGGGCTTAGTGTTCCAAGCAGTTTAGGTCGCTAAGTCAGCTTGTTTTGTGACCGCTTCAACTCCTAGCTCAGCCTCCAACCCAGAACCTTCTCTAGGAGGAAAACGGAATGAAATAATCCCCTGGGAAATGCACTCTACCAAGCTGTTTTTTATCTCGCTGAATACAGAAGGAGTCTAAAAACGTAGCATCCTAAGACTTTCCTAAGACATTTTAACGACTATTGCCATTTTTTCACCCTAAAATGAGTCACATTGACATGAGGGGACAAAAGAATTCTACTACTCCAGTTCCTCTGAAGCTCGACAAGGCCATTCATCAAACAGTGAGTGCGATAGCAAGCGAGTGGGGTTCCCTCGTTGTTTACTATTTTCGGATGGATTTCTCCTTTTCAATATGAGTGGTTGCAGTCCGAAGTCACTTACGTAAACCTCTACCGGTTATGAGCGTGTTTACTCATGGACCCGTGGCGCCAACGGGGTTTTTCAAAGGATAGGTGGCAACATACTCTTCCATACTCCCCATGTAATTCGCTGAGGTCAATGTTCCTTGCAGGTGATGTCCGCCAACGGCCCGCCCAAAGAAAATTCCCAGCATACTGCAAATACATGCAGAGTTCACTTAGGCCTCCAAGATTAATTTCTCAACCGTGTAAATTTGTCACGCAGAGAAATATCGATACAAACGATCTAAAAGAACTACTACAATGATTTCCAGACTCCAATTTTTACACTGTCACACCCACACCCAGTATCAATTTATGTCAGTAAGCTAATGAATCCTCTTGAAGAGTTATATGCCACAATAGATGCGATTGTAAAGTTGCTCTCCAGCCTGGATAAGTCGGAAAAAATTAACTGTGGGTTTATTCTGTGATCTATCCAAGGCCTTTGATAGCGTCGATCACACCATCTTGCTTTATAACAAGATTCCATTGTGCGTCAGGGGTCTTGGAGACGTTCAATTTAAGAGCAAGGTCCAGGATATGCTTATTAAGAACCCAATGTATTCTGTTAAGGACTTTGAGAGTATTGATTTTCCTAATCTTCCATAATTATTTATATTACAATCTTTTCTTATTTTTATTTTGTTATTTTTTGTATTTTCTAATTTTGATTATTTACTAAATACAATCATTGATTATCAAAGATGGATTATAATATAAAAAAAATATATTGACCATTTCTATTGCGACATTGTTATTGATTCAATTTTATATTTTTTATAATTTTAATTTTACTGTTTTATAACCGACTCTTCGTTTTTATATTTTGACTATCTGCAGTATTTAAGCAGCTCCAATTATTTTAAAAAGATCTTAAATCTTTATTTTAAATTGAAATATTAATTGTTTTACAATTAAAAAATAATAGTCGATATTTAAAAAAAATAATATACCACATAAGGTATACCAGTTATTCAACGTATAATACCAGTTATTCAACTTGACTATACCAAGAGCCTCACTTGACTATACCAAGATACCGGATTCCTACCAACTGGCTTATTTGAAAAAATAATTTTAATCTTTATTTTAAATATTTTAGATATTAAATCTTTATTTTAAATTGAAATATTAATTGGTTTACAATTAAAAAATAATAGTCGATATTTAAAAAAAATATTATACCACATAAGGTATAATACCAGCTATTAATTTTGACTATACCAAGAGCCTCACTTGACTATATCAAGATACCGGATTCCTACCAACTGGCTAATTTGAAAAAATAAAAAAATAAAAAAATAAATGTTTCAGATTCTATTCAGTAAAATTCAGCAAAATAATTAAAATTAAACTGTGCAAAATTTCTAAAGAAATATTTTTACATTCTGGAATGGTAGAAAGCGGAATGTGAAATGAACGGTTTTTACTTTTCCGCAATAAAACTACGCACAGAAGGGAAAAAATCAGGTAAATCTAAGACAGCACGAAAAGTGTTCAAATTTATTCGGACGGCCATACGTTCGACGGGTAGTTTTGGTGCGGGAAAATCGTCGAACTTTCATTTCTGTTTCGTTCGGTTAAATTAAGTTCCAATTTCAGTTTACAAAGAAACGCAATGGGATCAAAATAAATATTTAAATCTATATCTCTTTATAATAGGGTTGGTTGTGAGAGAATATCGTATGACAATAAAATGACCCATTGTGAAATTTCACAATAAATTTCACAAACAAATAAACAAACAAACCAATCAGGAGTTGCAGTGCGCAGCAACTGCGGTGCCCACATACTCGTATATCCCAAACATCCCCAACATCTCATTACGTAAACCCTTCAGATGCCATTATGTAAAATGCGATAAAGGACTTTACGCGGACGTTCTTGTCGTTTATTCCGTATGAAAAATTTATACCGTCTGACAAATGGCGCGCAGTGAATAGATTTGGAAATAATTCCCTCTTTTGCATGCGAAAGCCGGAGAATTATACAAAAGGGAACAACACCTGGATGAGGGGGGTCGACGCCGAAATTGCCAATGTGACGATGAAACATTGCGACTATTAATTATGGCCACTTTTGCAGGAATGGAATTACCTGATGTACGTATAAGTTGGGCGGATGTTCATATGGATGATGTAGCAATGTGTAATGTAAGGAGATACGAGGCGAACTTATATAATATTCTCTCATATTTTGCGTTTCATAATAAAATTCTAAATAGTCGCAGAGGCGGGAGTTGCATTATGTGGCTCTGTCTATAGCAGGGATTCCCAAAGACATTTTTATCAAGTCCCTCTGCTGCGAAGAAAAAGTGCCCATGCCCCTATCCTATTATAAGTTAAAGATATACGTGTAAAAAAGTAATAAATAAGTAAATATATTAAAAAGAATATATTTGAATATATAACAATACATTTGACACTAAACACGATATATTTATGTTAATTTATTGATATTTGAACATTAAGACAACTAATTACTTAATATTTGGACAGTTAATATACCCTATGCCACTCGGGATGATATGGCGATTCTAATAATACCACACACTTCTAAATCCGTTCAAGTGTTTAGAAGTTATGGTGGAATAAAGAAACAGAAAACACACATAGGTGAAAGCTGAACACATTACACTCCTTTTTGTTGGGCAGTCGTGTACAAACAAATAAAGAATAGAATAGAATAACTTTATTGTGCTATAAAAACATTACTTAATGAACATTACACTAATTTTATAAAAAGAGATAATCTATGCACATATGGCAGATTTATCGCAATAGCGATTTCTTTAATGATACGGATGATCTTGCACATTTTAACAAAATTTACAATTCTGTGTCGTTTTGAAAAAAAAATGCAAAGCGTAAATCCCCAGAAATATCGAGATTCCTTCTATACTTCGTTTCAATTGTTACAACTGATGTAAATGCCTTTTCGCAAGAATAAGTTCTTAAAAAAGACAAATACAAACGCAGTAGGTACTCGCTTTTTCTCTGGAGGGATAATAAAATACTTGATCCAAATCAATGTATTATCCATCTATTCAAAAACGTATTTGGCAGCAGACTCATTTCTATTTTTTAAGCTTACTTACTCTTGAAACGTTTTTGGCAGTGCATCTATGTCAAGATGAAATTGATCCGTTGATAATCTATAAATATTATTATCGCATGAGTTGGGAAGTAGCGTTTGAACTCCCCAATAAGGTGCTGTAAATGGTTCAATAGGTTTTTCTTAATATCGGTATTATTAAAACCTCCATAGAGCGCGTTTTTTTTCTGGGATTGCCAATAATTTGGATAAACAGGAATAATGGCATTGCTGTGCTTAAATTTTACCTTTCCAGAGTTGCAACTTTTCAGTAAACGCTATAATGGCGTGGAATGCCCCCTTTGAAATGTCTTCGTGCCCTCCTTCGGGGCCGCGCCCCCACTGAAAATCAATGGTCTTTTCTATAGGATGTTACACATTCAAACACCTCAAATACTGTTCGACAAGCTAACTTTCTCAAACTAGAATCATAGCTATGATACCAGAGCTCGTGACCATCTACATATCTGCTCACTCTACTGCGATCTAAGACACTATTGTCCAAAAGCAGTTTTAAATTCGCTGACAAGGCTTATCCTTCTTCCAGGATAAAAAACATCTGAACGATTTATTTTTATTAATAATGGGTCTGAATATTTTTGATTCTTCTTTTGATATAATAAATTATTTCTATTATTTTTTATTGTTATGATATGATATGGTGATATTCAGATAACTTTATAGGTTTGTTTTAACCGCCCTACCTTTGGGCTATATTTAAAAAAGTAGGTGAAAAATCGTTGAGTTTTCATTAGATTTCTTAATAACAATACTTGTTTACAATATAACAGACAACTTTTGTACACAATAAACCCAATGACCCCTTTTTTGTATTTAGAATCGTAGGAACAAAGAGTACCTACGTGACATATCCCGTAGGTACTCTTTGTGGGTTTTTATTTTTTACCTGAACGTACAGGTTACGTTTTGTTGCGTTCGGGCGATAATATAGCGCACGTATCACGTACGTTCATATAGGTAGGGCGGTTTAAATGTATTTCAAATTAGTGAGATTTTTCTATTTGAAATTTTCAGCCATTTTATTACTTTTAAATTTTATCTAGATTTGATGTTTATTTTGAAATGAAAACTATGTTTTCTATTAAAAAATATTCAAAAAGACAATAGTTCAAAGGGTCCCACGTATTATTTTTTCCCAAATTTGGTAGTTCGGAATTATACGGAAAATTTCTTTTTTTTTGGCAGTCTATATATATAATTGTGTTCATTACATGTTTGGGTAATAAAAGGTGTATTTAAAAAAAATACTTTATATCTAAAAATCAAAATATCCTTTTTTTTTCGAGCGCGTTATCTAGTGACTTAAAGGATTAAGAATGAGATTATGTAACTGCTTTTCCGGTTCTTTTATATTGAAATCAAGCGTAGATTCTGATAGTCCTCATGTATGTTCATCATTCATTAATATTGAATAATAACGAGAGATTCTTAAGATTTCGTCTTCTAAAGATTTGACAATTGCATTTTATGCAACATATTATCTAGGTTTAAACACCAGACCATGATGACGTCGCAAAATCCATAGCAGAGCTACCAACCAAATGGCCAGAATATCTGCTTTTAAAAGCTGACGTGGTTTAAACCACACCGCGTATGCTTTGATGTGGTCATTATCCAATGATCCTGACAGCGCACACCTTTGATGTATGATACGAGCAACTTAGGTGGTCCGTCTGGAACGCGTGCATCTCATACTTTTTCTAATAAAAGTAAGTTGTCCGCGCGTCGCTATGCGTTCCCCGCAGGCCGTGTCAGCGGGCAACCTCTTACCACTCTTCTTTAATAAGGTTTCCTTCGAGGTATTATTATATCTGGAGGAGAGGCCGGGTCATGGCGCCTTTATACGCCCTCGCGGGTGGTCCCTTTCCTTTAGACCAGGAGCTCACTGCATAATGCACGATTTCAGGTGAATACCTATGTAAATGTTAAGATTCTAATTTATTTATTTATTATTATTATTATTATTACTGTATATTTGCTCTTTTACACTTTGGACTAGTAGGTTAGTAACTTAGCGTTTAACTTAGGAGGAATAAATACTTAGGAGTAATAATAGATAACCATCTACGGTGGGAATCTCACTTGGTCAAAAGAGTTAGAAAACAAATATATATTTTTCTTGAATTAAGGGATATTCTTGAACTTGATCACTTAAGAATGATATACTACGATATATGTCAATCTATAATGACATGCGATATTCTGGGGTGGGGACCATGCTGTAAACTACAATCAAAAGACTTAATATCGTACAAAAAACAATACTTCGTATTATAAGTATAAAGTAATCAATTATTATTGACAAGGATGTGATGAAAATAGCTTTCTGGATATATTAATAGCCAGAGACAATCATAATCGGAAAAAATACATTATAATATTATTAGGCAGCTTATACGTATTACATATTCACGGCTGAAACACACACATCCATACAATCGTTTTGGATTTTTTTTATCTCTATGTTCACCCTGACTTGAAATTGAAACATAGACTCCTGAGGGGTCAAGTAAACGATGCGATTCATAAAAAAATCAAAATAAATATCAAAACAATATCAGTTCAAACAAAAGTACAAACGACAAAAGGATACCAACACGGCGGGCACTGGCTAAACCGTGTACTGAATAAAGAGTTTAAAGTATGGTACTCTGACAAATGAGTGAACGTTTATCACCAACCAATTCTAATAATTAAACTGCGGAGATAGCAGTGTAGTTACTTTATTTCAATAATTTTCAACCTTTTTAAAAAGGTATTCTGAATAACATTAGGGTGATTTTTTATAATATCTTTTTGACTATTGTAACTTATAAAGTGCTCAAAGTATAGTGGACCGAATTATGTCTTATCCTCATTTACACTTTTAACATTACAAAAAAAATATATAATTAAATTTTCTGTAAGTTTTGATTTAAACAAATACAGAATATGCTACATTTCCCCCTGTAATTCGGGGTTCTGAAGTGGGCTCTTGGACTACTATCTATATTTATATTCTGGCGGAAACTCGATCAGGTTCGCTCTTATTTCTCTTTTCGTCTCCACCAACAGATATTGTGGCGACGACGAATCGCCATTTCGGCCTCTATTCAATATTCATCTCATAAATTCAAAGTGCTTCAGGCGCCTGAAAAAATGTGATTTATTTATTCGCGGTCCCATAACTGATTGCTTTTCCATTTTGCATATATGTAAATAAACGAGTATACGAGGGTTCATTGAAAATTACAAATTTTCAACCGCCTAAGGAAGGACGATATTTTCAACCTTAACTTTAATATTCTTCTTCAACAATAATTACTCGTTGAATATTACTCAAGAATAAATAGATAATTTTGAGGAACATTCGAAGAGTCATTATATTGTTAAAGAGGAATATTAAAGTAGAGGTTGAAAATGTCGTCTTTGTTAAAAAAAAATGTATTATTTTCTATGCACCCTCGTAGACTAGTATACCCTAGCAGTAAAGTATACTCTATAGCAGAGATATCCAACTGCAAGTGCCCCAAGGGCGGCTTTAAAAAAAATGCGGTTTGGAGGGCCGTATTACAAAATACTTCGTATGCAACTTTATCAGTGAGTTTTAATATGTATGGTATACACAGAAAAACCGCGTTTGTATTATTATTTTAATTTATTCAAAAAGTATCAAATTACAAAAAAATGTGGGAAATTTGAGGATGTTGGTTTTTACTAACTAATGCATCAATATTAACTTTAATATTTGTTGTTGATAAACGAAGCAACTGAGTAAGTGACTTATCAGAAAGGGAACATCTACAGTTTGACTTTAACATGTTCATGTTGGAAAGGGAGTTTTCGCATAGATACATGCTTCCCGGCATTGAGCCCAGTGTAAGCCCTAAACTTCGCAAATTATGTAAGCCCTAAGTTTCACATCTTTAATGTAAGAACTGTGCATAATTATTACGTATTTAAGGGCAATTTATATATTTAGAGGCCCACTCCGCGGGGCGCAAAAAGTGAGGTCGCGGGCCGCATGCAGGCCTCATGTTGGACAGCCCTGCTCTATAGTATACTCACTCAACATTCATTTCTATTTACAAAACTAGGACGATCACTTCATGTCAAGCAGTGAGTAAGTGGGCGTGCAGTTTTAAAGTTTATTGATTGACAGCCCTGTCACAATCTTTGCAATTGGACATCGATCACCATACATAAAAACCCTGACGGATATTCATTTAACATTCATACATATGTCAGTTGCTGCAAAATATCGACAACTTAATTACGAAATATTCATTTGACGGTTACACCCAACTAGAAATAACCCATTTAATGAAATAGAAGACTATCGCGGTTGTTTCACATTATAAATAGGATAAAACGAATTTACCGCGTGAAGTTTGTAGCAACCGACGTTTCGGCGACGTTGCAGCCGCCGTTGTTCAGGGTAGACTAAAGTACTGTCAATTGTTATCCGTTGTTCTGCGAGTAGGCGGCAAACTGCTGCTGTTACTGACGGAGTGGGCGCGCGGGAATTTTGAAAAAACCGCAGTGCACACTACACTCACTGTGTCACGTTCTTGCGCTCGGCGACGGGCATTGTAAATATTTTAGGGAGAGGGTTCCACGTAGTAGAGAGTTTCTAACCGTCGTGTCTATTAAAATTTGGGGTTCTTCTTATTTCAATGGCTTCCCGGACCATGCTAGGAAAGTAAAACTGTTCTTTCGATAGCACAATGGGATTTTGAAACTGCATCCAGTGGTTACTTCCGCCATCCAACAAGTGTTTGCCGTCCCATCACCGTTATAATTTGCGGAGTAACAGCAGCAGTTTGCCACCTAGCCGCAGAACAACGGATGACAACTGACAGTACTTTATAGTTACCCTGGACAACTGCGGCTGAAACATCACTGAAACGTCGGGTGCTACAAACTATAAGCGGTAAATTCGTTTTATTCTACTTATAACCCATTTATTTTATTTATTTATAACGTACAAGAAAAAAATACAAGGACATGCATACTGTTGTACATGAGGAATAATTAAGAACAAACATTATTATAGCGAAAAACATAGCTATATGCATATAAATATGCTAGCATATCCAAATGAGGCGAAATCGCACAACCAACTAGACCTATGTAGAAGGTCTGTCTCTGGCTGTGCTGTGTTATACCAACTGTATTTTTGTAACTCGCGAACTGACGAAGGTGATCAATTTTCAAATATTTCCAAAGCTAACAAATGTGTTGTTTACACAAATTAAAGTAAAATTAAAAGTCGAAAAAAAATATGTATGCAATTAAGGATTAAAATAAAGTAAACTTTACATTATATTCAATAAATTTAAGTGGAAAATAAGTAATAATATATACAAATATATGAATAAACACTACATTCTAATATATATGTATAAGAAAGCACTCTCTTTGTTTGTTTCTTCGCACAATGGGCGGGTTTATTATCATACGGCAATGTCTTACAACCAACCCTGCTATGAAGTGTTTATACGGATTTGTGCCTATAATATGTGTGTAAGTAAATGTTTTGTCACATTTCCATCTGTTCGATTGACAGGATTAAAATGCAATTCCGCAAATTTTATCCCAACGGAACATGGTGACCAAGCCGGGAATCGATTTCGAAACCTTACAATGTAAGATCAGGCGACTTAACTACTATGCCACCGGGCCCGTGTCAAATGAGAAGATTAATTTAAAAAATAAAAAAGGTCAAAAGAATAGCTTCCCTGGTTCGTTCAATCGTACCGTTGTTTATTTTGTAAAACAAACCGACAAACACAGCATCCTCGGCAAATAGCGATTTACGAGATACAAGCCACGATACAATTTCCCAATGCTTTCCACAGACAACCTATATACGAGTAGATTAGTGACCGTTTCCTCATGTATACAAAAAGACCTCGAAACATGTGTGATTCGAAATTGACTTACGGCCAGTACACAGGAGGTAACGTATGTGTTCGCGTCCTCGAGATTTTCGCCATTTCTGTTATCTTTCCTTTTCTTTTCCTTTTATTTCTGTACATTGATGGTCATATACGAGCAAACGAGAGATGACATCAATCGTCGATTTAGTAGACCATACATGCCGCAGTTAGTCGTGGCGTTAAAGTTTAAAGGGGCTATTTCTGGGGCCCAATGGGGTTTAATCCATAAAAATTAACGACTATACAGAAAATATGCATTCTAAAATGAAAAATAAAAGAGCAACTCAAAAGGTTTCACAATTTAACAATAGTCGCTATGTTTGAAAAGCGATTATATTCACAGGAAAAAAAAACGGTTCTATCACCCCAAGACTTTCCCGGCAAGTAGGCAAGGACTGATCGATGAGCGCCCTCTCGCGGCCGGCGGATGAACCCGGTTGGGTTCCGTTGCAACCGCCTCGGAGAGCGCGATTCGTTTCTCGGCTAAGGGTGGGGTTGGGTCAAGCGCTAATATATGTAATGTGAATACATGTATGTGTATGTAAATATAGTGAAATGTAATATAAATACATGTATGTGTATGTAAATGTAAAATGTAAAAAAAAAGAAAAATGTATTTATGAAACGAATAAATAAATGACTCCTTGGGGGATTGGATGGGGATAGAAGCCTCTGATCATTGGATATACAATTAAGCTCGGGCAGAAAAGACGACTATAGTCGTTATAACTGCTCGGGTGGTGGATGGATTGGCTTCTGTCTCCATCCACCTCGTTGGAGTAAGAAAATTAAAAAAAAATGAAATGAAAGCGCCAATATACATGTATGGCGTTAATATTGGAATAAAATGAATGGCGGAATTTAATTATTGTTAGTAAAGCTTGTATGTGCTATATTTTAAACCATAATTTCACAAAGTGATTTCTGCCCGACAAGGCATCTTTGTACCAAATTTCAAGTCCCTGAGTTCAATATTTTAAGATTTAAATTTGACTAGTGCGCCCCCGTGGTAGAACGATTTCATCCACAAACTTTCAACCCTTACCATGCCCAAATGATGCCTGCATGACGAATTTCAGCTTAATCGTATTAAGCGTTTAGACGTAATAATGGTTAAATGTACTGAGACACACAGACAGACACACAGACAGACTTGCATCTAGAAATGGTCTTAATCGTATCAAAATGGATATTTCCGTCTCGATTTTATTTTTAGAACGTTCACAATACTTTCCCTGCTCGTCGGTTGGTCGGTCGGGAAAGTTAAATGTCCATTTAAATGTGAGCCAAAGTATAGAAGTTGTAAATGTCGTCTCTATCACCTGGGCGCACAGCTTTATAAGGAAGTGATCAAAATACACATTATTTTTAAGTGTCTGAAAATCACAAATCTTTAATCCTAAGTCAAATGTAAAATCACAATTCCTGCCGGATCAATAGTCTTTAGTGATGTTTACTAGTCTTTAGCTGATTTTTGGAAATATAACAAAAGCATATTAACCACCTTGTTATTGTTAGTTATTGTTATTACTCTTTACTGTGGGTATTGTTAGTACTCTTTAAGTTCACAGAAGGTGGGTATATAATCTAACAACAATCTGTGACAACAAACCATATTATGAAGTGTGTGTAGGTAATATTTATTTAAGTGTATGTCTTGTTATTGCATTCATAAACCAAAACCAGAAAACGTTAATTTCATCCTAACAGAAAATGGTGAGTTAGCCGAGAATCGACGTAAATTTGAGCCTTGTAATTTCCTACTCATGAAGTTTGTCCAAGGTAAAATAATGAACTTCTGCGGCTATAATAATATACTAGAACCAACTAATAATCATCGTAAAACTGAAGAAAAACTGCATGCGATACACTGGTCACGTGCTGATAGCGCAGGATATAATATCATCAAAAGTGAATATAATAAAATTTCAAAAGACAATGCTCAGTCGCTAGCACTAGATAACGATGCCTGGATAATATTTCTAAAGACATGTTTAACTGTAAATTGGATGAATATTATTAGAAAGTAGATGATCTCTCCACATTGTCGACTATTGTTTTACAGGAGAAGACAAGGCTCGTGCAGTGCAGAGATCGTATTCTTATGTTATCAAATAAATAATGAAATCATAAATAAACTAATATAGAGACATATTTTGCTACAGTACCTACTTATACCTACTGTATAGTATGAAGGGACATTTCAGACACCGAAGGGAACAGTTTGTTTATTTGTTTCTACTCTTTATTGTGAAACTTCACAATTGGCGGGTATTATTGTAAGACAATATCTTACAAGCAACCCTAATATGAAGTGTTTATATGTATATGTGAGGATGTGTACGTGTAAGTGTGTGTCTTGTTATAGCTAATGGGGAGCTAATGGGCCCTTGCTGAGTTGGCCACGAAGACCCATTCTGTTTCAGGGTCGGTCACACTCACGGGTCAACACCCATCCGATGGCCTCCACGCATGGGGTGCGAGCCTGGGTAGGACACTGGGTCAACCAGTCTCCCCTGGGAATCAATCCTCTGGCGCTCCTGGACGGTCTGCGCACCGAGCGGCGCAAGCCAATCGATTGTGCTCTCCGACTAACAATCGGGGGAGTCTGGGAACTGTATTGTTTCCTATAGAGCGGGGGTAGTTGTCTACCTTACGGCGACTGCTCTTGAAATGACTATTGGCCATCCGATACCGGTTCAGAATCGGGCAAAGGACGCCTTGGTCCGCGATAGATTCGGTTTACTCCGTTTCACCGCTTCGTAAGGGAGAGGACCGCGCAAGCGACCTCGAACTCGGAACCAATCGAGAGACCGGAGAAATCTGGTCACAATTGGTAGTTAGGGCGCGAGTGCCGCCCGCCAGGTAACATACCTGGCTACTCGCGGTAAGGCGTTGGTCTCTAACGGGTTGTGGCGTAGCTAGACGTCGGATTTGTTATGTCCAAAGTCTTCTACACTCACTGCACGGTCGATAGAACGATGAATCGTTAAAACGTCCTGCGGTGACGGGTTCGCCCGTTGTGGTTGACATCTCAATATGTCTTGTTATAGCATTAATCGAAAGAATTGAAAATGCAATTCCGTTAATTTGATCCCAACGAAAAATATTGACCCAGCTAGGAATCGAACCCAAAGAACAGGCGACCTAACCACTATGCTACCGTTAGTCCATCGACAGTCAATCAATCACCACCAGAAGAGAAGAAATCTTCACTTTAGGGGTGAATTATAACTCTATGGTAACCGAACGTATCCAGCGCAGTCTGAAGGTATGGTAATGGGTAGCTATCCTTATTTGTGATCGCGTTACACGCACGACAATGACAACAGTTTCATTATTTGATCTACATTGGCTTTACTAGCTTGAGTAACTCTCGCAGAACCTTCCCGATTTCCCCCGCGAGCACTGTGCCCTTTCCCCTTTCGAGCGTTCAGCCAAAAGCCAAAAAGTCCAATCCTTTTTGCTCCATTTATTCCCCTGGAGAGATCCGCCGGCCGTGTTGTCCACGTTGACGGCAATATAAAGACTCGCGAAATTTTATGAGGGAGAAATATTGGGAAACTTTTTTCTCTCTCATCTCGTTTCGCCCTGCGAGCGCGACACACGAATGGAAATGGGAATTGCCTTCGGGTTTCATATCGCAGACGAACTATGATGTCCGCTCAATTTATTCTGTTTGACGAAGTTAAAGGAAAGACGATCTGTGATAGTTTAACATAGGCAAAAATTCAACATAAGCAACAAATAATTATATTAAGCGCAGACATAATTTAAGTCGATTTGTGATTCAACATCATTTTTAGGGGGTTGCCGGCCATCATGATTAGTTTCTATTTCACATTATTACTTTGTTTTATTCAATCTAAAAAAAAATGGTTTTTAATGATGAATTACTTTAAATTACTGAATTACTGAATTACTGAAATTAATGAATTACTTTAAAATACTAATTACTTTTACTTGGATACTTACTTTATTTTTTAAATATTTTGTATTTATTCCACACTGACAGCGCACATCCTGCAGACACGCTGCGATCCAAGCGCAGCATTAAGCACCACCTAATGTTGTTGCGCAACATCTGAGGAATCTTAAGGAATGTTGACGGAATGACTAGTGCAGTGACTATGTTGATATTACGCTTTCGAAAATTATTATCGTTATCGGTAATAATATCGTTCGGTAATAAAATTATCGATAATATACATATTTTTTAAAATAGTAAAAATAGTAATCAAAATAACCAAAAGTCAGCCAAAATAAAAGGTAGATGCTCAATAATGTCATATGTAAAACGATAATAATTATAATGAATAATGAAATGTTATCAAATTATTACTACGACGTTTACCTCGTATGTTTTAACATGATAAATAGAGGTATCTTAGGGATATTATATTATCTATATTAATATTATAAAGAGGTAAAGTTTGTGAGGTTGTAGGATCTACTAGGATTTCGAAAATTCTTTTACCAATAGAAAGCCACGTTATTTGTGAGTGTCATAGGCTATATATTAATTCGAAAAAGAAAAGACTTTTTCGTGGTAGTCGGATTCGCAAAGTAAGTCGGAGAAAAAGCGGTCGAACGAAAACGTTTCTAACTAACGCTGCCTTAACGATGAGAGATATATGATTAAGTTCCAGAGAAAAGTTGTAGAGCTTGATAATGCTTACAAAAAAGTCAGCGACAGCATATGTCTAAATTTTGTATTTAAGTCACAAAAATAGTTTTTTTATTAAAAAAAATATTTTAATCGTTAGGTCATGTTTATTGGTCATATTATCAACAATTATGAATTATTATCAAAATAAGTAAATTTATGTCTCAAGTGTTTAAAACAAAACACTTTTTCTTTTTACTGCATATAATTTCCCTTTTACTGCATAAATGGTTAAAGAGATAAGACACTCACAAATAAGACCCTCACAAGGAAACTCTTACAAATAACGGTAATATAGTCAAAATGGCATGCAAATACATACATACATATGCAGTAAAAATATAACCCTTCTTTTGGCAGTCAGGAAATAAATCATAGCACTCAGTACTAACCGAACCACACTCATAATTTCATCACAAGTAAAAAGTTTTACCGCCCAACGAAGTGGGCACGGGTCAGCTAGTTTTTCATAATAAATATGTACCTATATTAAAGATATTGTATTTTTTGAGGTCGTATATCTTATAAATAATATGTGTGATGAACCAGTAACTCTACATTTTAATATTTTTTGTTCTAAATCTCGTAATGACGTTGGAAGGTTATCAAAGAGTTTAAAGGATGCACAAAATGACTTTTGGGGAGGGCTATGTTGGCTTTGCTACGAGTGTCGTGATCATGTACGTTCATGTTAAGCGTACACTCGTGTATGTTGTTTTTAGCATACACTATACTCTGTTGTGGTAATAATCTGTGTGCAATATCTAAAGATACCAGTCTAACTTATAATTTCTAAGTTAATTTCTCTCATGTCATTTGTGTTCGTAATCGTTTTCCACGTTAATTCAATCAAAATTTTAAAAAATAATAAATAAAACAAAAACATATTTTACAATACACTCGCATCACCTTATATATAAATACAGCCAGCCATGCCGCAAGAAGTTGGACTATCACGGACGCATCGATTTCGTAACAAGCTTCGAAGCCCAATCGATCTGGATTTTAAGCCGGTCGTTAAATCCGCCTGCGACAATTCTCGCAATATCCGTTATTCCGGATTTCGGGCAGATGCTCCGATCTGTGTCGCGATTCGCGAAGCTCATTACCGATCTAATGTCGGATCTGCAGCGGGTATACAGTTAGCTGAATCGGTCGCGCCGGGGTTAATGGGATTCTGAGCGATCGCCGCACCGTGATCCCAAAATGCACAGCGGCCTGTATTATTTTTGTAAACATTTACAATAGGTCAGGTTAATTGCCTTTTGTTAGAAGGGGTTAGTTACAAAAGTATATCAAGGGCTTAAGAAATTAAATTTTAACTTTACAATAAATAAATACCTACACATAAAATAAATACAAAAAAATGTATTGAATAAATTGCATAAAGTAAAAACTTTGTCAACCTCTTATTTATGTTACGGCATTTATTTTTATTGCAACTGTGCATCTTTATATTTATAAAAAAATGCTAAAAACCTTATATGCACTTCTGGATATGGACCTGATTTGTTATAAATTCATACATACTATACTATACTATTGATAAAAAACATACTATTTTAAATGAAAACTGCTTATAAAGCTATTAAAAAAACATATAGATATAGTTGCCATTGAATATTACAATTGGACCAAATTTACACAATCGTCAACAAAAAATAATGTATTACTGTATTTTTTAAAATACACCATACAGTCGCAGCACTGTACAGAGTATTATTAAAAGAATGTATACAACTTTATAGATTTTATTAAGCGTTATTAGCGTAGCAAAGCATAGGTTTGCAAAACATATTTCTCAAAATGAATCGAAAATACTTTGTATGTGCCTTTTGTCCGTCTTACTTACGCACAATAACTTGAGAGCGGCTTGACGCATAGCGACGGATTGTCTGGCTAAATGGTAAGCAACCTAATTAAAACTGAGATCAAGTTCGAATACCAGCACTTTCGTTCGCATATTACGCGAAGAAAAAAGCTTTTTTTAAACGAGAGCGGCTTGACGCATGGGTAAGACATTTTGCTTCGTAATTAACCTTATAAAAACTTAATTCAAGTTTGAATTTCGTCACTTTCGTACATATACCTACTACGCAAAAAACGATGAAAAATTCAAATGTTATGAGAAATATCAGATTTGATTATCATTACTCGGTGGCGATTTTGCTTGAATATGACATCTTTATATATGTAAAAGCATAACAAAAAACCAAATTTTGTCATACCACGTTTCGCTTTTAATATATACTTATTGTAGCGTATAGCGTCATCTAGGTCGTCGTGGTGGAACTGCGTCTTTATTCGGCTAGTTACGTAACAGAATGGTAAAGGGGGATGTTTTATAATAGAGTGTTCTAACCGATCGATTCTGTTCTCCTTGTTCCGATTGTCTTTCGCGAGCTATTGCGAAGACTGTTACGCGAGAGGACGTTTGGCGTACATCTACCTGGTTAAAGTTATATTTGGAAAAGTACCAACTAGATTATTCCTACCACATGTAAAATAACGAAACAATGGTGGTTAATATTTCAGAATATCATTCAAGTACTTACTTATATTTTAAGGTAAACATCTGTAACCGAATATCTTAGAAGCATATTCAGAAATTTGAAAGTTACCTGAAACAAAAGAGAATGTCGGTCATTATTATTGTTGACAAAAAAAAGTCTACATGATTTCAAATCGGTTAACGGAAAAGATTGTCTTTTATTTCTAATTCCTGTTCCTTTTGTTTTTCGCTACTACTACAATCTTCTCATTTTTTTCTGTCGATATGCTGTTGTTACCCAATAGCACCAATTATTGAACAAGCCGATAGTCTGCCTATATTCCTCATGTTATTCATCGCTTGTCTCTGGGTATTACTTATTATCATGTCAATCGAAAGTGGCACCATTCTGGCACCATTTTCGAAGATTATTCCGGAGTCAGCATATTTTTCTTCTTACCTTACCACTTCTTCTGGCTAACTTGCCTAAGATGCTGTATCGGATATCGCATGACATAAGCAATGGATTCGCATCTTTCCTTTCTTACATTTGTTTGTCTCTTCTGCGTCTTTGTTTCTTTTGTTTCTTCGGATCGGACAAGGTGCCCAGATTTTCAATGGTTTTGGTCAACATTTTTGGACATCTTATTTACTGGCTGTCATCACAGTTTTAAACGAAATATCCCTCGATAGATCTACATATTGAGCTTAACATCTTCACGCTTACTCAGCAATGCATGCAATAGTATCCAGCTTTTAATTACGTAGATCAATATAGAAAATACGGAGCACCTAATAACATGGATTTTGTGATTTAGACTGATGTTTCTTCCGTTTAATAACTTTTTCTCCAGCTCCAGCTTTTTCGATGCGGATTTAAGTTCCTTAGCCATGTGCTAGTTGTCGTTTAACCTCTGGCGTGACACGGTATCCATTAGGATGTCTTTATGCGGACTTTTATAAGGTTTAAATAATTTATTTATTAATTTACCAAAATATAAATTACAATTTTCTAAATAGTTTATTATTATTTTAGACTGTCTTTAAAACTTATCCAATTAATATCTAGTCTTTCTTGTTATTACTGGGTACTATTTTTTAAAAACTGTTATACTACTGTGGGGACTGATGTACATAAATGTAAGCGATGGCTGAGGTGCGGGGACCGGCGTTCGTAGAACACGCTTTCTTTCGTTCGCGTACATACCTATACCTATTACTGTCGAGGAGCATAGGGCGAGTGATGTCACAGCGCTAATGTCTGTGGTGGGGAGACCGAACGCTAGTCCCCGCACCTCAGCCACCGCATAAATTTATCTCAGTCCCCAACTGTACATGCTATATTTTTACCTAATAATCTTTAATTGCGAAGTCGCGCCATTACAGTTATGATAATAAAAAAAACAAATTTAAGATAATTTTAACCACATAAATGTGATTACATTTGATTGCAAATTAATAAAATAATTAGGTATATTTTAAATCCAACAACGTTAATCAAGTTTGATAATAAAAATATCATAATATAAGAAATTTGGATGGGATATTATTACAAAAAAAAAATCGACAAACAGAAGAAATAATAATTCTTTGCTATGTAAATTCTTCCATTCTGTCGTTGCAATACTGACATCAATAATATGTAGTACATGACATATGTTTACATCATTAATATCCATTTAAGTAAGTAGATCACAGCGCAGTCATCTGAATGTAGGTAGCCCAAATTTAGCACCTGCCACTATATCATCGACGAAAAAGAGTATCGCTTTTCAATCAAGGTATTCAAGACATCACTGCTAACCTTTGACCGCAAAGGAAAAAATCTCAGCATTTTCGGCTGCCTTTTTATCAGCGCATACGGGCTTCTTGCTAATGTTGGCTATCGCATCTTTCAAGCAATGATTGATTGATGTGTTATTGAAAGATGGAATATTGATTAAGGAAATCTAGAAAAACGGTTCATTTCAGCTTTTCATGCCCGGAAGATTACCACGCCAAATATAGCGGTTTAATAAATATAGATCGATTATATCACTATGACATTTGATCCGAAAAAATATTCGCTACATAGCTTGTACTTGTAATGTTCTACTTGGCTTGTACTTGTAAGTACAGTTTTTTTTTAATATTAAATTATATTTTTTAAGGAAAATACTCAAAAAAATACACCCATATGTATCTTACATGTTCAATATGAAAAGAATGGCATGTAATTTACAATAGTATTTATATTACAGGTTGAGCTCAAATTGCGTGTTCTTGTAAACCTCTTTGCAGTGGCATCTCGTAGACGTGAGTTGATGGTTTTATCTAGTGGTACCTCTTATAAACTCACCAGTAATTCCTCGCAATTTTAATCGTTATTACAGTAAAGCAATCTTTTTTTAAAATTATGTTTTAATTAACACAACAATAAAAAAAACATCTCGTGAACGAAGTTATTCAGATTTTTTATATGCCCTGAAAAGTTTGCTCGTTGGCGTGTACGATGTCTCTCATATATAGAGCGACAAAATATAAAAAAAGTAATATACTCTGGGGCCGCCAGACATCCGTCACATAAGCGTTATCACACGTGAGAATGAAATTAAGCTAATATTGACAAAGTATTACCTTTAAATATCATAATATTATGATATTTATATGATATGATAAAAGTAATATACTCTAATGACCGGCAGCAGGAGGGGCCGCCAGACATCCGTCACATAAGCGTTATCACATGTGATGGTAAATTAAGCTAATATTGACAAAGTATTACCTTTAAATATCATAATATTATCTCTTAAAATATATATGCTATTGTCTCTGTGAAGATCATTATAATATAAGCGACATAATAACAGGATAGTATCGATGTAACTAGCAGTAGAATAAGGTTGCCTCTTCAGGCAACCTTATTCTACTGCTAATATCGGGTGCCTGCAAACTCCTCGGCATGAAGTGAAATGATATTTAACGAACACAGCAAAGGTTAATATGATGAATCATCATTTTGTAAGGATATATCATGTTTATCAGTTGTCAATGCTTATTTAGGGAGCTAATGGGCCCTAGTCTGGAAGCAGAACTGTTTCCAATAGAGCGTGGTTGGTTGCGGACCTTACGGCGACTGCTCTTGAAACGACCATCGGCTACCCGATCCTGGGTGAACAGCCGAGCAAAGAATGCCGTGGTCCGCGATAGATTCGGTGCACACCGTCTCACCGCTTCGTAAGGGAGAGGACCGCGCAAGCGACCTCGAACTCGTAACCAATCAAGAGACCGGAGTATTCTGGTCACAATTGGGAGTAAGGGCGTGAGTGTGAGCCCGCTGGGTAACCCACCTAGTTATCTCGCGGTTAAAAGGCGTTGGCCTCTTACAGACATGTGGCGGAGCTTGACCGTGGACTGTTTTCTAAAATGAGTTCCGACTAAAAAGTTATGTTAACCAAGCTTGTCTACGATTTTAAGGACCTTGTGAGCCTAAGAAGAGCCAACATTTTCAATATATTATTCCGGAGTCTTATTTAGAGACATGTCACGTGCGTCGTAAGCTCATTTAGTCCCGTGTGAAAGGAAATGTGTTTTGTTGCTCACTGCTCCCTAAATTCCCTTTATATGTAGCGCGAATCAATTAGGGAGTATATCCCTGTCCTCCCCCACCCCATCTATATAACAATACATAAGTCCTACAATCTCCCTATATTCCGTTCAGCGTCTAATACGAACGAAAATAAGTATCCCAGTGCGCCCCAATAATTCCCTGTTATTGACGTTTCGTAAGAATTATTATCTTTTTAAACGTCCCGAATATACCAAGAACTATTCACCATCTAGCTGTATTTGACTACCTCTTTGTGACTATTATTATTATTATTATTTTCTGTGGTTTTTACTTTACCGGCCTACCTACCGACGAGATGGTAAAGTATTATGAACGTGCTAAAGATTTTTTTCGAGATGAAGACGGATATATACATGTTGACACCCCCCTTCCCCCCCCCCCCCCCCCCACAAGACGACTCAGACCATTTCCAGACTGATGTCTATCTCTGTGTGTGTGTATTCCTCCCCGATAGCGCCCAAACGCTTACTCCAATTGAGCTGAAATTCGGCATGCAGGCATCATTTCAACATAGCAAGTGTTGGAAGGATTGTGGTTGAAATCGGTCCACTAGGCAGCGAATAAGTCATATAATTAATATCGAAATATTGGAATTGAAATTTGGTACACAGATGGCTTGATGCCTGATCTTACATTGTAACGTTCCGGGTTCGATTCACGGCTGGGTCACCATTTCCCGTCGATTGAATGCAATAGCACGACACACATTTACAAACATGTTACACGCACACATAAAAATATAGAGTATAACAAACAAATAAACAAACTATGGTTAAAAAAGAAATGGATTTCCATAAGTGTTTGTTGGTTCCAGTAGGTAATTCAGCTTCTTTTCTCTTCTGTTTATGATTTCATGATTAGAGCAGAAGGTACAGATATACCTTCAGTTTTTCCCAAAAGATAAATTCCACACAGAAAAAAGTAATCGACGCGGAATGCCGCAAGCAAAAAGAACCTGAAAATTTCCTTATAAATTCAAGATTAGCCACCCCGTTTATTTTATCGTGCTAACCGCCCCCGTTCCGCATTCCTTTCGTATTGTCCTCTCGAAATTAAAAAGCATCAGAGAGACAAAAAGGGTTCGGCGAGAGAAGATCGCCTTGCAGCGGGGCGACGCGGCGCTAACAAAGCGACAGCAACTGCTTTTGAAACTTGACCCTTTCGGTGGAGAATGTCGCAAAAATTAAACGACGGAGGGCGAGCGAGGGAGAGAAAGGTTAATCTGTTGGCAAGGCGACGAGGCGGCGAAGGGGTTGAGATGGGGGACAGGGAGATGCACTGTGAGAATGGAGCACCTGTACAAGTTCGTCGTGATATAAAGGGTGCGCAAAAACACAGACTATAATAATAACAATCCTAACAGAATTACCTATTTTAAAGTTCATAGTTATAAGCGGGCAGATAAAAACAAATGTGCTCATGATATGCAAAATCAGAACCTAAAATCGGATATGAATGTAATCAATAGAAGCACATGAAGGAGTCAGCGGGCATGGCATATAATAAATTAATAGTTTTTTAAAAAAAAACACTAAAAACACGCTTTTATAAATGCACGTAAAAACCAAAAAATGCTTTGATACGATATTCCATCATGGAATGCCAGTGCCTATCTTCCGGCTTCATCATCAGACCTTGAAACCTAATCGTGGTCAAAGTTCATTCCAAGACTTTTCTAACAAGTCCAAACACAGCTATGATACGATGTTCCATCTTGTAGTTCCAGTTCATATCTTCCGACTCCATCATCAGATCAGCTCGACAGTACCATATTATTGTATTGTCATCAGAACTACATACATCTGCCAATTTTTATGACGCTACAATCCTTGGAAGATGGTTAAATTAGTTACCTTAGATTCCATTACATAGTTAGTTACATACAGGTCGACCTAATAAAAGCGTGTTAAAAATAATTCGTTCCAATTCTAAAACAAAACAAATGAAAAATGATTACCTACAAATTTTTGACGTACAAATTTTTTACGTAAAAGTACAAATAGAGCTGTCAACTACAACGGGCGAAGCCGTCACCTCAGGAAGTTTTAACGATTGGTCGTTCTTTCTCTCGTGAAGTGAACGCTGAAGACTTGGGCAAAACAGTCCACCGTCAATCTCCGCATGCCCGTAAGAGGGCAACGCCGCAACATACCTGGTTATCCGCGAAATAGATGCCCTTACTTCCAATTGCGACCAGATTACTCCGGTCTCTCGACTGGTTACGAGTTCGAGGTCACTTGCGCGGCCCTCTCCCTTACGAAGCGGTGAAACGGTGTAAACCGAATCTATCGCGGACCACGGCGTCCTTTGCCGGCATGTTCCACCTGGGATCGGATTGCCGATGGTCGTTTCAAGAGCAGTCGCCGTAAGGTCAGCAACCACCCCCACTCTATAGGAAACAGTACTGCTTCCAGACTCCTCCGACTGTTAGTCAGAAGGCACAATCGATTGGCTTACGCCGCACGGTGCGCAGACCGTCTTGATTGACTCCTAGGGGAAACTAGCCAAGGCCAGAGTCCTTCCCGGGCTCGCACTTCATGCGTGGAGGCCGCTGGATGGGTGTTGACCCGTGAGTGTGACCAACCCTGAACAAATGGGTCTTCGTGGCCAACTCAGCAAGGGCCCATTAGCTCCCGTAAAAGTACAGACAGAAGCGTTTTCAGTGGGGAGGGCTAACTAGTTATGTGAAAAACTTTATTTATTTGTTTACATTCGTATTGTGAGTTACATTCCTGCGATCGTACTAATAATTTGCAATTATTTATATAAGCGATAAATGAAACATAAATACCATACATACTGTACTGTAATGAGGAATATGAGGCAGTTTAAGAACACATTTGTCATGTGGCTCCTATTCAATTCCCTAATTTGGAGCAGATTAGAAGTCAACGTGGAAATATGGAGTCCTTATGGAGATAGCTATAATATATATATTATATCCATGCTGGAGAGTATACAGAAACGTTTTCTGAGGAAACAACTACAGCTGTCAAATACAACGGGCGAACCCGTCGCCTCAGGAAATTTTAACGATATTGATTGTTCTGGCTTCCGTGAGATGAGCGCAGAAGACTTGGGACAAAAAACAATTCATAGCTAGTTACGCCACCTGCCCGTCAGATGCCAACGGCTTATGACGAGGCACCGGGAAAGGTAACAGCGGGCAGCCTCGCCCCTGACTACCAGTTTGGAAGGATATCTCCGACTGGATTTAACCTTCAGGATACCTCTTACCTTCTGAATAATTACAGGATCGAGGGCGCTTTGCGCGGTCCTCTCCCTTATGAAGCGGTGATACATTGTCTACCGAATCTATCGCGGATCACGGCATCCTTTGCCCGGCTTATTCATCCGGGTGGCCGAATGGTCGTTGCAAGAGCAGTTGCCATAAGGTTAACAACCACCTCCGCTCTATTAGAAACATTACCCAGACTCCCCCGGCTGTTAGTCGGAGTGCACAATCGATTGGTTGACGCCGCACGGTGCGCCAACCATCCAGGAGCGCCCGAAGGTTGACTCCTGGTGGAGACTGGCTCGCAGGCCTTCTCCCTTCTCCCTGACCCGTGAGAACGACCGACCCTGAACAAATAGGTCTTCTTGGCCAAACTCCAACAGGGCTCATTAGCTCCTCATATACTATCCATTCATATACTCTACGGCATTTATTCTAGGGATGGTTAGGCACAACTCACTAAGCGTAAGAAAAGATTGGCTAGTAATCTGCCACATAATTAAACTGCTTAGGGGGTTCGTTGATAATCCAACCATCCTTAGAAGAATCGGTCTGTTTGTGCCCACCAATTACTGCCGTGCTACGACTCACGTATTGTTCGCCTTACCGCGAGGTAGAACTAACATCGTTTAACAATGCTTCACGGTACGGACGCTTTGTACCCTAAATGCACTATGTTCGGCTGAACCAGAATTGGATATTTGGACGATGAACTTAGCACAAAGGCAAAATACTGTAATGGCGTTCTTTAGCAATCAATTTAGGTAAATTGTAGTATAAAAGTTGTTAAAAAATGGTACCTAGTAATAAAAAGAAAATGTTAGATAAACATTGGATATATGTATAATATAGTCTAGAATAATAGTTAATGATTTGGAATTATCTGTCAGGTTAATTATGTTTTGGACAATAAATAAATAATTTACGATAATGCTAGACGTATCTATGTATAGACCGAACAGGCTGTAACTGGCTATACGAAATGAGCTGCCTGTGTTTTTTGAGTAGAAACTGCCGTATTATGCAATACAATACAATACAATACAATCAACTACTCCAGTAGATAGGCATTCCTACACTTGTATGCGTCACAAAATTAAATGCTTAAAATTCAATTAATAAAAACATAACTATCACGATAGTTGTCATGGCTGTAATATTATATTCAATATTACCTACTTACAAATAATCAAAATATACTAATGTAATGAAATAGTAAGAGAAAATAATATATTAAAATAGAAATGCAAATTCTATGTAGAATAATCAACGTAAAATAATTTTATTGTCCATCCAGCAATATGCCTTCGTATTTTTTAAACATAAATAGATGTATACTAAATTATATGAGAATTACAATGTCAGCTATCACAATTCCGTTATGTTTAAAATTTTACAAATTTTGCTAATTATCAACATGGAAAATAAACTCGGAATTTTCAAACTCCCTTATACCATAAATCGGGTTTCTTACCATATTATTCATAATTATCTTTTTAAATTGGTCCTCTCCAAGGCTTTTCATTTTCTCTGGAATCTTATATACAGCATACACTTCCAGACCCCAGTAACCTCGCTCGTTGGAGCTTTGCCGAGGATAGTTCTTGTCCCCTCTGTAGCAATACCCCTTGCACAGCTAGACACATTCTAGCTGGCTGCAAGGTGGCCTTAGATCAAGGACGGTACACTTACCGCCATGACAAAGTTCTCGCTGTTATTCGCGAGGTAATTAGTCTCTCAGTGGCTCGTGCCAACAAGGGTTTGACAGTATCCTCCAAACCCCCAATACAGTTTGTGCGGGATGGCTCTAAAGGCAAAAAACATTTAACTACAAAACCTTTCTCAATAATCGAGAAAGCTACAGATTGGATTCTGGAGGTTGATTCGGTCTCTAAGCAGTATAAATTCCCTGAAAGTCTCGGATGCACAGCCCTCCGTCCAGATATAACTCTTTACTCTCTATCTCGGAAGGTGGCTCTTATTGTAGAATTAACTGTTCCATGGGAATCAAATATCCCAAAAGACCACGAGTACAAATTAAATAAATACCATGATCTTGCAAATGCCGTAACCCGGAACGGCTTCACTGTTCACCTTCACGCGGTGGAAGTTGGCGCTCGTGGCCTGCCAGCTAAATCTCTATTTCACCTCTTTAAAGATCTTGGCCTTTCCAGAAAAATAAACAACTCTTTCTTAGAAAAATTATCTAAAACTGCGATTTGCGCATCTCAAATTCTATGGCTTCGAAGGGGGAGTGAATGGGTGGCAAGGTGAACGCTCACATGTGGCAAGACAGCTGTCCTAAACCTACCACAGCCGGTTCGTAAGTCCGGAATCCACTGCTCACCCCCCAGAAGTGTAAAAAAATAGTATTATGATGGGCCCGACTCCGGGCGGTGAATTCCATGGCAGCTCCGTTTGTATTTATTGAAGGACAAATTTTGGTGTATAAAACTGTATCGCACTTTGCCTATGTCAAGTAAACTACTCTGAATATTATTACTAAAAAGGTGGGATAAAATATTGAAAACATATAACTGATGTGTATTAACTGATATGTAAATATTTCAAAAACTAAGAAAAAATGGAAATGAGAGGGTAAGTTTTAACTGCAGTCTGACAACCGTTGTGCCCTCCTGGATTAAAGCGGCGCTTTAATCATAGCTACCAAGCGAGCAAACGAAAGGGAAAGGGCGCGAAAGATAACAGATAAAATATTTGTATTTGTTACAATTAAATATCTATTTATTTTCAGTTCGAATTTATGTGTCAAAATCAAAAAGCATCAGAGACAAAAAGGGTTCGGCGAGAGATCGCCTTGCAGTGGAGCAACGCGACACCAACAAATCGACAGCAACTGCTTTTCAAACTTGACCCTTTCGGTGGAGAATGTCGCAAAAAATAAACGACGGAGGGAGAGCGAGGAAGAGAAAGGTTAATCTGTTGGCAAGGCGACGAGGAGGCAAAGGGGTTGAGACGAGAGATAGGGAGGTGCACTGTGTGAATGGAGCACCTGTATCCGTCCGTCGAGATATAGAGGATGCGCCAAAGAAATTAACCACTCTTAAAACAATCCTAACAGTATTGCCAATTTTAAAGTTCAAAACTATATAAATACTAAGGATCTAATAACTCGTTAGCCAACAAGATCATTAGTCAACAATTTTTTTAAAAATCGGTCGTGTCTCCCTAAGAGTTTCCCGGCAAGTAGTCATGGACTGATTGCATCTGAATAATAATTTCATAAAGAAAAACGATGATCGCCCTCTCTCGGCCGGCGGATGAAACCGGATGGGTTCCATTGCAACCGCCTCGGGCGACGCGGTTCGATTCTCGGCTATGGACGGGGTTGGGTTAAGCGTCAACGGATAGTGTTAATATATGATCAAAATATATGGCTGAATTTAAATATTATTAGTGTAGCTTGCTAGGTATGAGATATTCCAAATACAATGTAATTTCAGCCTAACAAGGCATCTGTGTACCAAAAGTCCAATATTTCAAGATTGATATATGACTTATGCACCGGTGCTGCGGTGGCCCGATTTCAACCCCAAATTTGTCAACTCTTGAAATGACTAAATTATGCCTGCATGCCGAATTTCAGCTCAATATGATTAAGCGTTTGGGCGCTATCGTGGAGGACACACACAGAACACACAGAAGCGAGTTCAAAAATACTTTCCTTTCTCGTCGTTTGGTGGGATGGAAAATCAATATCGTTGCGTTTAGACAATATCCGCCCCCGGAATTACAATGTTCTAGCTGTGAGATTTCACGTTCGTGCTGTTATAAATACCCATTATATAAGTTATTCAAGGACGAAACTGCAGTTGCAGAAAGTTTTCCATAGATTACGAATACGATTGAAATACTCAAAAATGATGTCGCCAAAAATTTTAATTTCTCAGGTATGACAGATTTTCCATTCGTTATGGCTGAACTCGTTGTTAGTTGGCTTTAGTTAGCACAAAACAATGTCTTCCGTATCTCCATTACCACCAATTTAACCAAAGATAAGACAAAGATAAAAGTATTTATTTCCAATACAACCATAATAATTGTGTAGGAATTACATTAATTAATCTTAAAATAGTTACTCAATTTAGCCAAAAGATGATATACAATATATAACTTTAAACTTACCAATTTACAAAAACAAAGACTATATCGTAACAGTTTACAACAAAACAATTAACAGTAAATAATATTAGATTAAATGGGTAGATACGACGCTATGTATTTTCAAAATATTTTAAAAAGTCGTTATGTGCATACATGTTGATTTTAAGCAGATAGACTCGGATGGATCTCTTGAAAATAGCGATGTTTTTAATCGCTTCTAATCTTTCAGGCAATTTATTAAAAAGTGGTTAAAGAAGCTGGTTAAAGAAGTGTGAACATCTTATTTTTCATTCAAACGTAGAATTTATGCTAAAATCTGTTCGGAAAATGTTATTTCATTAGATTTAATGTGTTTACATTAGGGACGATTTCACTACCACTGAACATGTATGTATTTTTTCCTCGCAATATACTTAAAAATTATGCTAGGTTTATTTTGGCTTATCTTGTATCTGTATAAAATATACTTTCGTCATAAAGTTTGCGATGGGCGCAGTCGAGTTTGATGGTGTCAAGTACCCGGGTAAAAAAAAAATATCTAAACAAAACTTACCAATGACAATGAAAACCCTGACGTAAATTGAACTGAAAAAGTTTAAAAAACTAATGCAATAAATTATTTTTGATGGCGATAGATGCCAGTATTGATTATATATGATATTAGATCGCTTAAGTCAATAAAATGATTTTGCAACCCTTTCGTCACGGCGAAATGCAGATGGCGCTAAAAGCATTGATGGCTAAACTAATAGCAATGTATTTGGCCATCTATAATTACATTGATAATGATTTTTTTTTAAAATAAAGAACCGATTGAATACAAAAAAAGACAATCTAACCAACGGTAACAATAATAAGCACGGAACAGCTTTTCCGGATGGCACAAGACCGACAAAAGTATTCAGAGCTAACGACCAACCTCCAGTAACGGAGAGGCACTTCGAGAAGAAGAAGAAAAATTATAACATTTAATTATAGTGCTATCTATCGCATTTTTTTTATCGGCTGATCGCATCACAGAAATATACGGAGAGATATAATGCCATATGCCAGTCTATCTGAACATTTAAGTTTATTTATTTTTTTATGAAATGTTTGTACACATAAAAAGGAATTACAATGTCATGAAGCAAGTGCGTCAGTATTAGTATTGAAACCTGTACACCAAATTAAAAATCTACATCTTTATGTAAACAAGATTAAAATAGGATTAGGACAAAATAGAAAGAGCTAGGATTTAAAAAATCATTTATTATTATATTTTATTTTATACCGTATATGCATGTTTAGAGCGCGATTTATAGTGCACCGCAATACTGTTATACAACGAAAGTCGCTATATTTAACATAAAAATAAAACATTAATCAATTGTTTAAGAATGAGTGCCATAACACGTTGCGTTTCATAGTAAAATTCTGGTTGCCATATTGTAGTACTACATTGATCAATCTAATACGCTATATCTCCTGACGCCACTTCTAACAGCGCAAAAATGTATTTTAAAAATCATGCATCGCAAACCATATCAATATTCTTCTAATGATCTCTTTAAAGAGGCTCAAGTTTTGGATGCTAGATTAATATTTATTAACACTGCACTACGTTGGGTTTTCGTGGCCAAACAAAATAAATCTTTTATTATTACGCACACGAAACCCACTAGACAACTACTGAGTGATAATTTGAATGTACCTAGGATGAAGACGACTTTCGGACAGCGACACTACTCTTTTATAGCTACAAGACTTTACAATAAATTAATCAGTGACATAAAAACCAGCCCCAATTGTCATTTGTTTAAAAGCAAAATAAATAAATGGCTGTTGCAAGAAGAGCGTTTATCTATCCATGTCATGATCGATGTAGCAGAATAAGTTGAAGCTGACTTAACATATATTGTGTATATATGTAAGTATGTGTGTATATGTGTATTCTAATGTATTTAGTATTTCTATTTCCTATATAATATTGTAATTTTTATTAAATTTTATTATTATATATATTTTTTAATTATTATTATTTTTATTGTGTTTGGTTGATTCATCGACCCTCGTTTTAAATGTAATTATATAAATTGCTTGCCCTGGAACGGGTATATCCCAGTTGGGCAGCACTAGCCAGTGAATGAAAGAGGAAAGTTTTTGCCATTTGTTTTAATATTATACTTATTTTAAATGATTATTTTGATAATTCCAATAAATAAATAAAAAATAAAATAAATATAATCAATGATGGTAGTAACATCACTATGTTCAAAATGATTTTTTCCGTTATTGTGGAGTAGGTACAGCTACTCTTTGAAATAACATGTTTGTACTTGTCGACATTTAATAAAAATGTATCAGAATTGCTTTACTATCTAGATATTTATTTATATCAAGGGAATGTATAGCTCAGCAGAGTCCATTTAAAAAAGAAAGCCGCTTATTGACATTGCGAGTGGAGACATGGCATCTCAACGAACGGGACGGCAATGTTCGGTCAAATTCCAATCAGGTGAGTGAGAGGGGCTACGCGCGGAGCGAGGGTATGGGTTGTTAAGAGGGTGAAAAGGGGTGGAATGGGGGGTGAAAACGGGGTGGGAGAGGGTGGGTGGGGACATTGAATTGTTACTTCCTCGGCGGCCATCCGTAACTTGGCCCTGTCCCACCTCAGAAGCGAGGGAAGAAACGAGATTTCTTGCGGATTTACGGGTCGGCTTACCGGCGTTGCTTTTAGCGGGATCGCGTTTAGGTTCCGGTCTGCCTCCGAGTCTCTCTCTACGGAGCCACGGTCGAGGAGACTGCTTCCGCCACTAATGCGGAATGCGACCCACCATTGCCAGTCAGTGACCGCGGCATTTTTTTTTAATTCAAAGAATTCGTTTTGGTTGCAGTCTTTACAACGCATCCTGCTCATTTTTACCTACTATGAATAATAGATAAAAATTTAACAAACATAAACGGACTCAAAAATTGTTTATAAGTGCAGTAGCCATAATTGAATGGGTATACAAAATTTTGTTTTCTGTGCTGTTGACCGTTAAGGAGTTCCCTCGTTGGAAGCCAACCCAGGGTTGGGTTCCGAGGACAGCGGCACCCTGGATGCCGCAGTCCTGTCTGCGTGAAACTTAGAACGGGCTGTCGTAAGGCCGTTGAGGAGTCCCCCCGTCGGGAGCCAACCCTGGGTGCAGCAGAAATGTCATGGCAAAACTTACAACGGGCTATCATAACTGAATGAGTATACAATTTTTTTTATCTGTGCATTTGACCGTTGAGGTGTCCCTTCGTCGGAAGCCGACCGTCGGAAGCCAACTATAAAAAAAACATTGTCATCGGAATTGAACTAACATGTAAATTTTCAACTTGACATGAAAATATTTGAGGAGTTCCCCTTAATTCCTCATGGACCCCATCATCAAACTGAAGTGAATCTAAGTGAATCCTTTATGTAATTTGTATTTTTTTTAATCTATCGTGGCAAACAACTTAAATTTATATTGATAACTATACCAAGTGAATGATTAAAATCTGATGACGCGATATTTATTTATCATTTTTTTTTCATTATATTCCTGACCAAAAAAGTGTCATTCGCGATTTCAGAAGAAAGGTATGTACCTACGCGTAAATAATTGTTAGCAATCTAAATGTAATTACCACGGAAATCAGCGCATTTTAACGTGTAATGAACCATAGCAATATAAGCACATTGTTGTTTTTTAATTTTTTTATTTTTGGCTTTTTATTTTGGTGTAAAAAAACAAAAGGACATATTTTTGATATTTTTTATTCTTAGGTCAGCGCACGAATCGTCGATTTGCTTATTATAAGTTTAACATTTCAATTGCTCATTGAATTTAGCGCATAAACAATTATTTGAGCTTACAGTCTTTTGAAATCGCCCATGACTAATATAGTAGGTATATCGTTTTTGTTTTTTTTTTTTATATATAGAAAATAAAATAAAAATATATCGCATGATCACTTGCGTACGTATACCAGTATAGTTTCTATTTGTTTGACCCGATAGATTACAAGAAAATTTAAATTACAAAAAGATTTGACTTCAGATTTTATTTATTTTAATGAAGAAAACATTTAAATACTAAAATTGTGCATTTAGTACGAGTAAAGGTACGAAAATGGTAAGGGTATAAAAGACGAAAGTGGTAAGGGTATAAAAGGTATATTAGAAGAAAAGGGTATAAGAGTAAAGGTATAAAAGACTGAGAAATTCCTTACAATATTCATATTTTTATTATTATTTAAATGCACGCTAGAGTCACTTAAAATTGATTACAAAATGTCAATTTTTCACAAATTGAGATGGGTGGGTAGTCGCCTTAATGTCCGTCATTATAGCGCTGTGTCCTGAGCTTTAATTTTCGTAAGTAAGTGTTATTACCGTGGTTAGATTACTAAAAAGTGCAATGGCATACCGCATTTATATTCTCACAGAGCTCGTGGACACTTTCATTTTCTCATAACCGTTACAACGTCACTTTGTCATAACCGTTACAAATTCCTCGAGTGAAAGATGTGTATTTGCATTCGCTAAAAATGGCAAAAAGATCACGTCTGCCGTCTAGCTATAGTGCCCTGTCGAATTGCATTTAGTGGGGAATAAAGGCGAGGTAGCAGTGAGCAGCCCGGGCACAGTATACACCCGAGCGACCGTCTCCGCCAGACTCAGCTGATAAACGGCAAACGACTTCTGACACGAAACGCGAAACGTCCGCCTGGCAGGTCTTATTGGCTGCACGAAGCGTGCAACATCGCTGAAGCGACTCTGCTAACGTGACGCCACATGTTTTGACACGGAAAACATGGACACACTTCGTGCATTGGCAAGCAAACCGATTGTTATTGTGATGGCGTGTTAACAAGCTGAAAGGTAAACAATGTGTCTCTAACTAATTTATTTCAACTTCCAAGAAATACTCCTTTACTTTGAATTTTACAAAAAAAAAACCCTACTCTATATTTTATGCTGTTGGGAGTCTTTTTCGATGTGGGTAAAGTGACAGTCACTTCAGGAAAAATAGAATCTTTGTCATTTATTGACGACTGTCACTCTACCCGGCCCGGTGATATAGTGGTTAGGTCGCCTGATCTTATGTTGTAAGGTCACGGGTTCGATTTAGGGCTGGATCACCATTTTCCGTTGGGATCTAATTTACGGAATTGCATTTTCAATTCTGTCGATCGAACGCAATAACAAGACACACACTTACACACATGTTACACGCATACATACATATAAACACTTCATAGTAGGGTTGGTTGTAAGAAATTGTCATATGTCAATAAACCCGCCCATTGTGAAATTTCACAATAAAAGGTAGAAACAAACAAACAAACAAACGATTGTATAAGTAATTTTTAAAACCCTTTCCTATTGCGATATAAACATCGCAATACGTTCTAAATAGCGAGAAATCCATAGACGAAATGCGGTAAAAATGGTCTCAGTGGTTTTTTCTGCGAAGTTCATAATAATCGCTATAAAGATACATATAAAAAGTTTTTTTTGGTTTATCTCAGTCAAATTGGTAATGAACGTTCTAAACTAATTGGAAATCTTCCGAAGTACTAAAAGTAGGGTAAAAATCACTTGTACAGTGAATTTATTGCAGAAGTACTATTTACAGTCTTTATAATGTAATATTAACATTTTATATAAGTAGGTATTATTAATTGCCTATAGTAATTATGTATTTATTATTTTATACAGTAGAGCCCCGATTATCCGCGGAATAGGGTGGCAATCACACCGTGGGTAGTGACAATCGCGGATAATCCGAAATAAGACCAAAAGGACTAAAAACGTATGAACAGTGGGCCCGATTGCGTTTCTTTGTGAACTAAAAGTGAAATTAGTCAAGCGAACGAGATAGAGCAATACCTTAGAGCGGAATATGAAATGAACGCTCATCGATAAAAACGGTCAAACATATATATATATTCGTCCGAATAAATTTGAACACATTTCGTGCGGTCTTAGATGCAGATGCTTTAGCTTTAAAATTTCAAATTATTTATTGAGTTCAAATTATGAGTAGATTCAATATACAAAAGTCTTAACCTAACTAGGCTGCCGCCTGTTCCAAGGTAGACAATTTATTTTAATTATCTAAGAAATCTATAATATTATATTTATATAAATAAACAAAATAATACTTAATGTAACAGAAATATCTTAATTACCTAATTAAAAATTCGTAAGAAAATGTCATGAAAATTGTCAATAACCTATTATTTTATTGTAAAACATGATAAAAATTAATATTCATTTATATATCAATAAGTATTAATAATATACTAAATAAATTCACAAAAATTAAAATAAAATTACATTTAGAAATCATCAATTTATATTACTACATATACTATTATGTTTTTATTATAAAGATTCAATTATCTTGGTGGGTAGTTTTGTGCGAAAAAGTGACAACCGTTCATTTCACATTCCGGTCTATCGTATTGCCTTGTATCGTTCACACGAACTAATTTCCGATTTTAGTTCACGAAGAAACGCAATTGAGCCCAGTATTGCATAAACCTTTGCTTTGCGTATAAATCCCTAAATAACAGTATGGAAAATATAATACTTACAAAAAAATCAGTTACGTCTTTTTAAAAGAATCGTTAAAAATAATGTTGACACGTTTTTACTTCTTGACAACACAACTCTTCAAAATCATTTTTCGCGGAAATCGGGGCTCTACTGCATATTATATTAGTATATACAGAAACAGTTTTGGCTAACTTAATTGATGTTACTCTAAAAAAAGATAAATGTTTTAAACTCCTACCTACAAACAAACTTGAAGTATCCAAGACAATCAATAAACTTAAAACGGGATGTTCACCGGGCATCGACGGTCTACCTGTAACTATTTTTAAGGAGGCATCTGATATTATTGCGGAGCCTCTGGCGCACGTAATAAACGTTAGTTTTGAATCAGGCCAGTTCCCCCGATGGCGTAAGTCTGCGAAAGTCATCCCAATCCATAAATCTGGCAATACCGAGGACATTGGGAATTACCGTCCAATCTCGCTGCTGAATATAGCTTCAAAGGTCATCGAAAAAATTGTTAAAAATAGGCTAACTGAATACCTTGAAGAAGTAGGATTTCACCAAACCAATTTGGCTTTAGACAAGGTCAGAGTACAAACGACGCCATAAATACCCTAAATCAATATATATCGGAAAATCTAGACAAATCAAAAAAGGTGACGGCGGTATTTCTGGACTTAGCTAAAGCCTTTGACACTGTTTCTCACGCCATACTAGTAAAAAAACTAGAAATGATTGGAATTGAAGGACCTTCACTGTTGTGGTTCCAAAGTTACTTGGAGATGAGACCGCAAGTCATTTCCATAAATGGTCATCTAAGTACTGAACGCAGCACTGTTTATGGTGTACCCCAAGGCAGCGTACTGGGACAACTTCTATTCCTCATATATATCAATGACCTGTGCAATATTCGATTAGACGGCAGAATAATAACATTCGCCGATGACACAGTTTTATTAGCCGAGGCAGATACATGGCATCAAGTAATCAATAAATCACAAAACAACATAAATTTGGTTAAAAATTGGCTTGACAATAACCTCCTTACTCTTAATTCCTCTAAAACGAAATATATCAACTTCAGTCTACGACACATCGACACAAGTTTACACTTACTAACAATTCATAAACCCACATGTGTAGGAGGGGGTGTGCCTTGCCTGTGCCCTAAACTTGAGAAAGTGAACGACATGAAGTATTTAGGAATCATTATTGATTCAAATCTAAATTGGTCAAATCAAGTAATGTCTATTACTGACAGAAGCAGAAAACTAGTTTATGTTTTTTGTGATCTCCGAAATATTTTACCAAAAAAAATTATTAGAATGGTATATATGGCCCTATGCCAAAGTTTGTGGATTTACGGCATAACTGCCTGGGGAACATGCACCAAAAAACTACTTGACACAGTACAGAAGGTTCAAAAGCTTCTGCTTCGCATTATTCACAAGAAGCCCAGGCGATACAAATCGGAGCTACTGTTTACTGAAGCTAAAGTCCTAAATATCCAACAACTTTTTGTGAAGAATATACTGCTTAATTTCCATAGAAACAAACACCTAAAACCTAGAAGCCAGCAAACGCGTAATACAAGAAATGCAGAAAAACAAAACTATCTAATTCCACATGTTAAAACGACGTTTGCTCAACGACAAATTTATTTTCTGGGACCTAAAATTTATAATTGTATTGATGAAAAGATTAAAAACATAAAGATAATAAGTACGTTTAAACAGAAAATCAATTCCTGGATATTAGAGTTGGGCCCATCAAAGTTAAACGACGAATTACTGAACATTGCTGTTTGAAAGGTTATGTATGTATTTTTATGTATGTCTGTATATGTATGTGTATATGTATGTGTGTGTGTATGTATATATATATATATATATATGTATATATATATATATATATATATATATATATATATATATATATATATATATATATATATATATATATATATATATATATATATATATATATATATATATATATATATATATATATATATATATATATATATATATATATATATATATATATATATATATATATATATATATATATGTGTGTGTATGTATATGTATATATATGTGTATGTAAGTGTATATATATGTATATATATATCATATGTATGTTTATGTTATTATATTATATTATATGTATGTATATATATATATGTATGTTTGTATATATTTATCTAATATATATATTTATAGATATTATAGCTAGTAAATATTTTGTTTAGTTATATGTAGTTACCTGATATGACGTGCTTATCATTGTCATTATACGTATTGTAATTAGCTCATCTAGATACAGGCCTTAGTTGACCTAGTTAGATGAGGCAGGTGCCAAACACGATGTGACGGTTTCTCTGAACTGTTTATGTTTGATTCTTGAACTTGTTTGGTATAATTAGTCGTAACCATTGCAATAAGTACTTATAAATAAATAAATAAATATGAGTATATGTGGTTATACGTGTATTTGTATGTGAGATAAGCTGTTTAATTAGTTATTTTTATTTAACATTGCAACGGTTGGCTGTAAGAAGCTCGCTGTTTGTAACAATTAAAAAAAGAATTTAGGTTTTCTTTATTATTGCTAGTGTTTTGGTACAATAAAGTTATTTTTCTTTCATTCTTTTTATAGATTATTCCAAAAAAAAAATCCTTATTTTACTGAAAAACTAATGAGTTTCGACATAATTACCATTTCTTTATAGAATTCATGAAGTCATTCACATAAATTGACAATAGGATATATTATATTTTGGCTAGTTTTTATCGATATTTGTGTATGTGCGTATTTCTTATACGATAAAGAGGATTATTGAATAAAACTTTAGTCACAATAAACTTTAATCCTTTATATAAATAAATGTATAATATCAGTAGTTAAAATATTTGCAATTATACACTATTTATTTTTATTAAAAAAACTCGCATTAAAAAACGCAATTTTCGCGAATTTATCAGAATATCGCACGCTCGACGGATCTTTCCATTCCCTTTCTCTTCTTATTTACTTGTATTAAAGTTAGGGCAACAAGCCTAAATAAGATAGGAAAGTTGGGTGTTAGGGTCCGCGCGGAGAGGCGTCGAAGCAACACTAGGAAATTCACTTCCGAGTGTTTATTGCTAACGAGTTGGGGGCCGGAAGTTCATCAAGGACTCGGAGCTCGAGCCAAACTAAGCGGACGGATTTGTTTAGCCACTCCAGGCGGACGCAAACTCGGAGTAAGTTGCGCGAGATCGATCTCAGACGACGTAATCGACTTAATCGACTTAATCGACTTTGGGCGACAAATTTTGAATAAGGAGATGATTTCTTATAACGGCAGGAGAAGTTATAACGGCCATGTTTCTTGTTCTTGTACAAACATGTTTGTACAGGGTGGCCCATAAGTCCTTTGAAATGTACATTTCTAATGAAATGCATACGACGGGCGGAAGGGTCGCGGCACAGTAAATGTCGCGGGCTGGGCAAAAACAGTAAAGGGGCAAACATATTATCGGACGCGTCCGTCAGCCGCGGCTTATGGACGTGACTGAAAGGTTATCTGTGTAATGAATTTCTATTGAGCCGTGCAGATTATCGGACGTCAGTCGCGGACGTGACCTCAAGGCTTCGGACGTCCGATAGAGATCTGGCAAGCCGCGTCCCAAACGACTGTGCATACTGTTCAGTCGCGTACATAAGCCACGGCTTACGGACGCGTCCGATAATATGATTGCACCTTAAGTTCGGTTTCTGGGAATATAGTCGTCATGGAGTGTTTCACCGCTGCGGACCATGCGTGGACTTGTGTGCGCGAGTTTTATCTCAACAATGATTCGGCAGCCATTGCAAGGCGAAAATTTCGAGAATATCACAATCTACACACCTTTAATGGCACTTCAACTGTTCAAACGATCAATAATTGGGTTGTAAGGTTGAAAAGACTGGTTCGACGTTAGATAAACAGCGGTCAGGTCGACCAAGGACACCACGGAGGTAAGAAAACATCGACAGTGTTACAGTCTGTTCGTGAAAATCCTACCCAGTCTACTCGTACACGTCCCAGAACATTAAATGTATCCAGAACATCGTTACAGCGAGTTTCTAAGAAAGATTTACGTATGCACCCTTACGAAATTCACTTGGTGCAGGAATTAAAAGACACTATTGCTATCCAGAGACTAAATTACGTGCATGAAATGTTTAGTCGCTTTTCTTCGTTCAATAACGTGTTATTCTCTGATGAAGCTCACTTCCATATTAACGGGCATGTAAGTAAACAAAATTGCCGCTACCCTAAATAACAGTATGGAAAATATATTACTTACAAAAACTTCAGTTACGTCTTTTTAAAAGAATCGTTGAAAAGAATGTTCACCCGTTTTTACTTCTTGACAACACAACTGTTCAAAATCATTTTTCGCGGTGCCGCGGATAATCCGCACCGCGGATGCTCCGCTCGCGAAATCGAGGCTCTACTGTATATTATATATTAGTATATCTGTATATGTGGGTATACGTGTATTTGTATGTGAGATAAGCTGTTTAATTACTTATTTTTATTCAACCCTTGGAGTAAATGGGTATTTTCATGGATGCATCTGTCTCTTTTGCAGGATTTTCGGCGACATCGACTTAAAGTACTATAACTACGAAACTACTACACCAATCATAAAAAGAACAACTGCACAATGATTGCATTGAAATTTCGAATATAGAATATTGAAATATCATTTTGTAAAACAATTAGACAATTATGAATAAATACGAGAACGTCAATGAAGTGAATCTGGTCGTATCATACTCAACGGATAATTGTTTCAGAACCAGATTTGGTCGTATCATACTCAACGGGCATTGCAACGGTTTGCTGTAAGAAGCCCGCTGTTTATGCCAATTAAAAAAAGAATTTAAGTTTTCTTTATTATTGTTAGTGTTTTGGTACAATAAAGTTAATTTTCTTTCATTCTTATGTTCATCATTTTAAATTTTCATCGTCAATGTTATCAGTGTCACCTGCAATTCGCCGATTCAAAAGGGTTCTGTGGAATTTTGCAAGCTAATACCATATACTCGTATAATCAATGGTATTACATAAAAAAGGTGCTGTACTAATAAAGCAATCTGTCTACAAGCATGACCCAATTAGCGCATTTGCTGAAGGTGCTTCAGGTCGAAACAACAATGGCTGCTCGATTGTAATTAAAACTCGCGTCTTGCAATTTCTACCGATCGCGATACCATTCAATAAAAACACAACAGCTCAACGTCGAGCCCCGTCGTCGCGTCGCATTGTTTGCACCAGTGGACATTTTCTATTTAGCCTTAATTTAGTCTTCAGACAACAAAAGACTCCAAATTGGATGGCTCGAATCTGCCTTGGAGGACTGGCTAATTGGATCAGTATTGTAGCCTTTGGCTTATGCGCTAATATCAACGAGCCTATAAAATTGATACATCCAAATAGATTGCTTCTTCCGTTGGAACTCTTATATATGTACATAATCTGGCTACGAAGGTGCAAATCCTTGGATATGTTTTTAAAGAACTGAGGGTTATTCTGGATTCTAAAACGCTGAAAACCGTTTATTATACTTTATGTGAATCGCGTACTACTTACAGTATAATTGGATAGGGTGGATGGGCTAAAACCCTGATTGAGCCGTCGCAAGTTGCGCAGAAATTTATACTAAAAATTATCCTCCGCAGACCATATCGCCATCCCATTAATGAACTGTATATAATAAAGTTAAAGTCCTTGATTGTAACCAACTTTTTCTAATAACTTCCCATTTTAAAGCTATATTTGGACAATAATATAAAACCGTAATAACATAATGGTAATGTAAGAATCAATACAATATTTTTTCCAGTGCAACTTAGTTTTCTTATACGGCAAGACGCTTTAGTCAGAACGATCATTTCTACCTCCCTAAGTCATACAACACATCTGGGGTTATAGTGTCGCTCCACCGAATCAGTAGTGCATACAACAAGACTTTAGGCGACAGCATATATTTACGGATAAATTAATATTCAACAACTGCATTAGGCACCACCTGGAAACTGAACCCCTTCTCCACTCACCTGTAATGCATATTGGTATTGACACATAGTGTTATTACTGCATCTAGTAGTAGGTATTATTACATATTGGTATTGACAATAAGTAATATGTAAATATTGCTATAGAAATATGCCTTTAACCCTTTGAGGGCCATAAGATTTACGGTAGAGGATGACAATTTTTGATGCATAAAACTGGTAAAGGGCGATATAAAACATGTATGTTAAGTTTTTTAAAAATTGGCTCAATAGATTTTGTATAAATTGATGGGATATAAATGTCCCTGTGGTCCGGTCCATAAAGATGCAAAGTTACATTTTTTTCTAAATTTTGGTAATTTAGTTATTTAACTCAGAAATCATATATACTAAAAGACGTACTAAAAAAAACTAATTGAAAAAATCGTCCTACATATTTTATTTTTTCGTACAAGTTTGTTGGCCATTGGCGATTTTTAAAAAAATGCGGTATATTTTCAAACAATTTTTTTTGTAATATTAAGATTTATATGTCTTGACAACATGAACAAATATATTATATAAATTATTCGTATTCGATATTTTATAAAATGATTTTTGAAGTTCATTAAAGTGCTACTTAAATATTACCTACATATATTACTATTTAATCGTTTTGTTTGTCCAGAAAATAAGCTTATTTTAATCAGTTAAAATCATAACTCTTTATTTATTATCCCGCCTTAATGAATGTACATTAAGGCGGGATAATAAATATGTTTACAATAAATATGTTTATAATAAATATGTTTATGAATGTTTACCTCGATGGAACCCAAATCGAACAGGTCCCACAATTCAAGTATTTAGGATCGTTGGTTACGGAAAAGAAAGTGGCTTCGACGGCCGATGTCCATAGCCGGATCGGTCAGGCAACAGCAACATTCGCCTCGCTCAAGTGGTGCATATGGAAGCGAATGAATATTACCATCAAAACCAAAGTACGACTATACCGAACGTTGGTTCTTCCCATTCTTCTTTATGGATCGGAAACGTGGACGTTACTACAATCGGACCTCAAAAAGTTCGAAGTCTTCCAAATGCGATGCTTGAGGCAGATTCTCGGTGTCTCACTCCGCGACCGAATTCGAAACGAGACCATTAGAGAAAGATGCGATCTAGTAACAACGATCGAAGAAGAAGTACAAAAACGTCGACTACGATGGTTCGGCCATGTTTGCCGAATGAACGACAATCGCTTGCCACGTAAACTTCTTTGGCGAGACCGTCCGACAGAATGGAGAATTCAGCGATCGGCACCGAAGAAAACCTGGCTAAATACCATCAAAGGCGACCTTAAAAATCAACGATTGTCGGCTAGGGATGCCGACAATCGTTGACGAGACGATCGAGACGTGGCAAAAAAAATCGTCAAGAATGGAAGCGAATCGTGAATGGAGTACGAGATCCAGCGGCACCGACAGCAGCGTATTGGCTGCGAGGGCGACCCCCTCCCCAATCGCCGGCTACGGAATAAATAATAATAAATAATAATAATGAATGTACAAGAAAAACTACATTAGACATAAGATTTAGACATAGAAATTAAATGTTTGTATTCGTTTCCTTGAGGTATTACAAATAAAATAAATAAATAAATGAGACAAAGCATAGGTACCGCACGCCAATTTGACTTAAAGTTGTAAAGTTAAAGTTAAATAAGCGGAGCCTAAAGTTAGATGAAAATGAGACAAAACTTAGATTGAAATATCTATTTTGACCAACGATATTGAATATTTTTATCGCAATAGCAAACCCCGACATTGTAAAAGACCATTCTTATTGAAGATGGTGCTACAGTCTTCACAAAAACTTCAAACGAAAAAAACTCCATAAAATGAAGCCATCAATCTAATCCCGTCGGTTGGCAACACTGCAGGAGGGTGCGTTCCCGGGCCCATAATAAAGACGTCTTGACCATAACCGAGACGGTTTGATAGCCATCAAAAAAAGCCAATTCCATCGTGCTTAGACGAAAAAAATCTAGAATGCACTACCTGCTCGCTTTTTTGATATTATCTTTCTTCGCTTGGCTGCGTCCTGACCTACGCCTATATTCTAGAGTTGATCCGCTCGATAGTAACTCATGCTAGTCGCAAACTAGGAGATGATTTTGATAGATATTCAAGTTATAAAGTCAAGTTAAAACCTTCTAGTAAAAAGTGACAGAAAGGATAAAGGATTAGGTCTCTCCCAATCAGTGTTGCCAATCAAGACTGCAGAAAAAACTGGAAACAAACAATGAAATAACCGTAGAAAAATCCACAGTTTTCTCTTTCAAAACCAAATTGTGTATTGTAAGTTACGTATCCTATAAATAAGCATATCCTAATATACAGGATGATTGTTTCCTTTCGGTACATGAAACTCGGTTTTTACGTACCAAGAAAAATCTATTACAGAACAATTGGTTTTTCACAACATTAAAAAGATCAAAGATTTCTGTTTATTTATTTATTTGTTTATGTAAAGTAACAGCATGAACTTATAATTCGTTACAGAATTCTCCAAAAAACATGTTTTATTTTGATCATAGTCCACGCCATGACAAATAATTTGAAAAATATTTTGCTAGGTTATATATAATGTTATTACTTATGTTATATATTAATGTTATAAACTATTATTATATATGATAATAGTAGCAATATTGTAAAGTCCACACCATATAGACTAGGTATAAATACAAATATTTGTATTTATACTGTATAATACAAATACAATTGTAAAAATATGACTTATAAATGCTAAAGTATAAATACATAATATTGTAGTTATAGACCGACCTTCTTCATCGACTTTTCTTCTTCTGGTGTAATCTCCGCTACGGAACGTTGTCTATCATATTTCCTATTACAACTTCATTAGCCGCCGCTAGAAACAAGGTGCGAAAGATTTCTGAAATCATTCCCATTTATTACAGAGCTAATCTGTGCTACTTCGCTCCGGCTATTTTGCTTTAGCAGCATAATATTGTATCATTCAGAATGACGCACGACGTGAGCGAATTATTCAAGTTTGTGGGTCTTAATTTTCTTCTATATTTCTATATTCTTGTCCATCTTCATTTCTGATCCAGTCAACCCAAATTATACGTAGTATTCTCCTTAAAACTTTCTTAATAGCGCGTCTGTAAGAGTCTTAAGAATCTGATTTGATCTGGTGTTGGTAAATGTTTTTTTCGCAAACTAAGTTATTTACAATCCCTATTGGTATTCAGCTTCAACCCATATTGGTGACACACTATTGTAACATGGCCAATGAGGAGCTGGAGTTCTTGCATCCTTCTGGCAATTACTACAGTATCACCAGAATATCTCATATTATTGATGTTTACGCCATTCACCTACACTCCCCTTTCGATATCGACTTTCATAATGTCTGTAATAGAATTTACAGGAAGGTTTGTCTCTGCTGGAATTTCATATTCCGAAAGAATAGTGAACATTATAAGGCTACGTATTAAAGGCAGCAAGACAAGCGAATGAATCTACTAAAAGTCACAACCAGCGTATAGCGTTGAGAAAGAGTTAAGGCATGGTGGCTGCCTTTCTCCCATTATATTCAACATGATCCTCGAAAGGGTCATTCGACCTCTCCAGAGCTTTTTAATACCCGTAAATAGTTTTTTAATACCTGTAAATAATGGCTTTTTAATACCTGTAAATAATGGCTAATATCGATGACAACAAGCCTTGCTGATAACAGGGAACACCTCGCAAATATACTGCCATAAATATCTAAAAATCATTAAAGAAAAACGGAGCACCTACTCCGTTTCAAGAGTAACTCAGAGATAGAAAAGACGTGTAACCCAAAATTTGAAGTTTGAAGTACGTAATCCCAGTGGCTTGGTCATTTTTAGACCCATTCCCTTATGCCTTCGAAAGAAGCCGATGTCCTGACTTTATAATTGTTTATGTAATTAGGATGCAATAAAGCTATAAAATAATAATATTAAAAGAAAAACTTTTTGTTAGAGATTACATTGTTATGCATTTTTATTTATTTATCCTAAGGAAATTAGGAACAATATGCTAAATAAGGAAAATAAAGTAAAACAAAATAAATAACGTCGGATGCATGCTGTATAATATTTTTTCCTTAATATGTACTCGGGTAACACTTTATCTGACGTACCGCCTTACCTATACGAACGTACGTGATACGCACGCTATGTTTATCGCCCGAACTCAACAAAACCTATTACGTACATTCAAGTAGATATTTAAAAAAAAGCAAAAACAAAAAAAACTTAAAACCCACAAAGAGTAGGTGATACGTAAAATTATTCCTACGATTCTTAATACAAAAAAGGTCTTTAATTTTTTTTTTTTATTTTTATTTATTATAAAAGGTACACAAACAATACTCTAATATTACATGGCTATCGCTAACATTTTTACTTTGTTTCTAATTAGGATATAATATTATATGCGTACTCCGCATGCTTAATTTATAATTGCGTATGTGCCGTATCTCATGATTTACAAAATTATCAAAATTATCAAAATTATCAAAAATTATCAGTACAAAAATTAATATTCTTAAAAATTATCAAAACAAAAATTAAAAATTTTAGAAATAAGTTTACAGTGAATTCTGAAAAACAATTAAACAATGAAATTAATGGGTCTATTGTGTAGTAATGTGTATATAAATGGGTCTATTGAGGGTTAAGTCAACTTTAATCATCATAGCAGTAAACCCTATCGTGTAAATATGTCTCGAATTTTCGACGGCCGTTTCGAAAAAATGCAGTCTCTCTCTACGTTTCGATAATAGAAGGTGGGTTGATACGTGTGAAAGGGAAGATATGCTGGTCCCGCGTGCGAGCGAACAAGTACGCGAGAGAGAGCGAGAGAGGTTGGGGCGACAAGGGCGGCAGGGGTGGGAAAAGTGTGACAGGTGAGCGCGGATCGCACAAGATATAGAAATGTATGGAGTCCGGGGGTCTGAATAGAGCAATCAAGTGAGCCCGCCGATACTGGCCGCGTCGCGTCCATTCAGATAAAAAGGGGTATTAAGAGGGAGGGGGATAGTTGCGGGCCGAATCTCTCCATCTAGACTGGAAAAGGAGCGGGCTGTAAAAGCGGGTCGCGGCTCTCCGTCAGGGGAATCGCTAAACTAAGGCGGATAGGTTTTATTAGCTGACCCCTGACATCGGAGCGACCGCAAAGACAAATTCAACGCGGTTAATGTCCACGACTTCTAAACTCTTAGTAGACCAGGAGATTCAACCATGGAGCACAGAAGAACCATTCTGCACTATAGGCAAACTAAAGCCGGTTTCACATCCCAAGTTACACAAGAACATTTATTATATTATTATATTGCTCAATTCCATACTACGATTTGGCAGCTAAGATTTTACAACGAAACGCAACGTGACATGTAGATGCAACGAGCTTAGTTTAAGAAGAAACGTTTTTAATTCAGTGGAAAGCATACAATTAACTTAGTTTTTACATTGAAAACAGTTTTTTTTATTATTTTCAATTCAGCAGAAAGCATTCAAATTAATAATTACGCCCTTAAAGTTCAGATATACTCATATATGGCATTCTATCTGTCCGTATTATTGATTGTTATGTAATCAGGTCATATAAAAAATGCGATAGATTGAATAGGCACTAATGATTGAATGTTATTATTGCTTAAATTATTGGGTTTTTATAATCAATCAATACTACATAAGAAAACATTCTCTAACAACGTTATTACAGAGTGCCAAATAAATTGCTACTAGTTTCGACGGATAATGCAGTCAGCACTATCCGTCGAAACTATCCGTTATAGTCATTGACAGGAAGTAGAAAATCCTCGGCTAAATAAAGAAAGCGCTCCGATTAGAAAATGGATATATATTTTTTAAATCCAGGATGAAATTGTTTCCAATGCCGCGAGCATGTTTTTGTGAATAAATATGTATAATAGAGCATCGTGCGGTGTTTAAATTATTGTCAAAAGTTGATGAAGTAACCACGAAACCTTTCATTTTACTACCCATATGGTCCTTAGTGACGTTGTTATAGGGCATCCCTTATTTTAACTTCTCTTTTGTTATTATTCAGCTATCGTTCTCCTCTTCATCAAGTCCCGTGGACTTTCTACTTTTACTTCAACAAGCAACATTATTATTGTTTAAATCCTGTACTATCCTTTTGTTGTAAGAGCACAGTGACAGTTTCTTATTTCATAGTTTCATCACTAATTTGAGCAGTTTCGCAATCTACCGAAACATTTTCATCAATTCCTATATTTCAGTGATCTATGTGTACATGTCCATCTTTTGTTGCTATTAATCCCCGTTCTTGCTTTCTGTTGATTTCCGTTTTTTTCTTGGTATCAGAAGATACTATGACAAGTGTTGCCGTATTCCAATCTGTCTGTATGTTCATCATATGACTACTAATTATATCAGCCTTCTTTTGTAGTTGGTTTAATCTACGTACATCCATATATAACGTATAGAGTAAGTAAACTTTACACTGAGTAAATATTAAAATCACCGCGAATTACTCCCCACATTGACAAAACACGCGATGGCAGAAACCACTTCCCATGACTGTCATGTCTCTGCTGGAGTAGCTACGTGTTCAATCTACGTATTCGTAATGGCATGTTCTTTGTAGCAGCAGGTTCGTTCACATTACAAAAAAAAACACAGCCACCGAATTTTCACGTAGGTATGTATGTATATCGCGTCATAAGTCATAAAGAGTATATAAATAAAGACATATCAAAACGTATTGGATAATATTTTTATTATTTTCATTATGATCGTTTAATTATCGTGCTGGAGTAGCTACTTGTTCGTAGTAGCATGTTCGTTAGAGCAGCAGGTTCGTTCACATTACAAAAAACATCCCAACCACCAATTTTTCACTTAAGTTTGTATACAGGGTGAATTTGAATTAACCGGCATGCTTTAAGAGGGTGAATCATTTGATTTAAAAAAATGGAATGAACAAAAATATTTTTTATTTTTTTAAATTTGAAATTTGAAGAACTTGATTGTTAAACAAAAGTTTGACAAGCTTTTGAGCGCTCTGCGCCACCTAGCGGTAGGTAAAATATCGCTACTAAACAATATTAGCGATATTTTACCTACCGCTAGATAACGCATCGTGATCAGCGCTTTTTATACTATTCTTCAGAAAATGACATTTTTCAATTAAAAAAAAAACATACATTTTTTTTAAAAAACTTGTTCACCTGCTCGTACCGATTCACCCTCTTCAAGTGAGGGTAATTAAAATTTACCTGTATATAGCAGTTTAAAGCTTTTATTCAATGTCATACAGTATAACAGGGCGACTGCGGGACTGAAGCTGGCTAAACGATGGCTTGACAATAATCTTTTGACGCTAAACGAGTACAAGACTAAATATATGACCTTTAGCATCGACAATAGACATCATCCCAATACTAACCACTATATTACGATACATAAATGCGACTACATGAACTGTACATGTTTACCACTTGAACGCACGAACACAATAAAATATCTAGGAATAGTCATTGACCAAAATCTAAAATGGACACAACACATTGAGGCTACGACTAAACGGACTAGAAAGTTCATTTATATATTTAAAAATATAAGAAACATACTCAACATTAACCTACTACGGACTGTTTACTATGCACTGGCGCAGACTCTACTTACATACGGACAAATCGGTTGGGGCGGTATGGCAAGAACAAATCTTGACCCACTGGTCAAAGCGCAAAAGGCTTTGCTCAGAGTCATTAACGAGAAGCCATATCGCTCCCCGTCAGACGACCTATATACAGACTTTAAAGTACTCGACGTACGCCAACTATACATACGCGCTGTTTTGGTGCGCTATCGAAGGGACCTCATGAAGAACACGGATAAAGACAAACCAGAGCACAAACACAACACTAGACACAAAGACAAACAGATTCAACCAAAACTGAGGACTGTATACGGACAACGACACTACGCATATCTCGGACCTAAACTCTATAATATATTTAACTCGTACGCAGGACAGATCTTAAACATAACCGACAACCAGTTCAAGAGACGGGTGTCTCATTGGCTCTCAAATTATACTAGAGAAGAATGCGAAAGTATGATATATTAAAATATTTTATTTCTAACCACAGATTATAGGATATATAGATGTAAATTATGGATATGTATACAGATATACAGATTATAATATGTTATATTTTATTATGTTATACTATTATACTATTATATTTAAATATGCTACATTATTTTATATGTTATAACATATGATATTATATTATATTGTAACATGTTATATTATATTATTTATATTATATTATGCTAAATTATATTACGTATTGTTTTTTTTTAAGACAGAAGAAGGACAGCAGGCAAGGCTACAGGCTCAGCAAATAATACCACAGAACTATATATCCATCACCCCAACACAGGCGTATACCTAGTGGGGTGATGTAATCCTGACAAGTTAATGCCCTTTAGCGATTTTCTTCATATGTATTCTTTTAAAATGTGTTAAAAAAAATGAACACAATCTTTTTTATGTAACTATAAAAAAAATAGGATAAATAAATAAATAAATAAATAAAATAAATAAATAAAAAAGATATGAAAATACGTGTTGGATAATATTTTTATTATTATTACTATGATAGTTTAATTACCGTAGTTGAGATAAATATGTACTCGTCGTACGTTCAGATGTTCATTTAATCAAATCAAAACGGACGGATGCAGTCAAAGACGTGCGAAATTTTGAAAGATATATTTCAGTATTTTTCAACGCTGATTCAGATTCGGTCTTTCAGATTATCAGTTTCCTATTTTACGCTATGCCGCATTGCATTAAAGTAAATGTTCTTATACTTAAAAATCGCCCTACATTTGGGTAAAATTATTCAAAAAGTAGGTAAATCCTTGTTTTTTTTCATTAGATTTCTCAATAACAAAACTTGTTTAAAGTATACCAGACAAAATATATAGCGGTCTATATAAGCGGTATGTATATAGCAGTTTTATATAAATTTGTATATATATTTTATATGATATTTAGCGGACGTATCACGTACGTTCGTATACATAGGTAAGGCAAATAAAATAAATGTTTAATTTCAATGGTCTAAATATAAAAATTAATAAAAAGTAGGCAATTAAAAGTCGAGAAGTAATTAAATTATCAAATATTATATCAGTTTTAAATAAACCGATCTAACTAAAAGGTACTAGAATGGTCAATGAAATAATAAAATAACAAAAAATGGTAATAAATAGTCAAAAATGATAAAATCAGACCAAAAAGTATATTTTAACTAAAAGTACAGGAACGGTAGTTGCAATATATAATATTATATAATTATTCGATTCGATCCCGGCCACCCCCAACCAATTATGACACAATTTTCGTATAGATATTGCTAACATATTATAAATAATCATAAGCCAGCCGCAACGCGTCCGAAGCTTAATAACCCGCTACGAAACTAATTTTTCCAACCCCATCATGCTATCCCTATCGTTCCTCTAGCACCCTGATATCTCCGTTCCTCTCGCACCCACGCGGGGTGAGCCGTCGCCCTTTCAATAGGGGGCCCATAAATAATGGTCTCCAGGCTGGGGTTAGTTAGCCCTAACGTCTTAATTAAATCCACCTTTTCCCAAACAAAAACACCAGTTATTTTTGTCTCTCAGGTAAGAACGCCTGGTGTGTCCCTCTTCTGTGTAGAGGTTGTCCGAATTTTGTTCCTGTGAAACCAGAGTGTCGCAGTATCGCGATAATCCTTAAATATTATAGCTACCGGCTCTTGAATAGATACCTTATTATAAACAACATAAAAACGGATTTACCGCGTGAAGCTCGCAGCATCCGTGTAAACATACATTATCCAGGGTCTAGTCTAGCCTATTAAAAAAAACTCATTTACTAAAAGCTTTATTTTTATCGAGCTTGAAAGCCATATTTGACTATATCTACGAAAGAAAGTTTGCTCCTTACAATTTTGTTATAGTTTATTTTATATAGGTTTATTTTATTTTTTATTATCTGACAAATTGAAGAAATGAATTATTTTTATTATTGTGTAACATTTTTAAGTATTCTAAAGATTATGTAATACGTAATAAAGATATAGTCAAAAATATAAGATTATAAGACTACAGGTCAGTCAAAAAGTTTCTGAAAACTACCACTAGACGGTAATGCGCCGAATATTTTTTTATTTTAAAAAGTTGGTAGTACTGTCATAAGAGCACATAAAAATTATCACGTCATTCTGCCACTTCATGTGTGTATTAGAGCTGTTTAAAAATAGGCGCATCACAGTATTTTTTTATATGGTTTAATTCGTACATCGTGCGGTGATTATGTTTCTTATTTTGGATGGTTTAAACACAAAGCAGATTCATGAAAAGCTGTTGAACATTTATAAGGACTCTGCACCTTCTATTAGACATTTTATCATTGGGCCACTGAATTTAAATGTGGTCGAACAAGCCTTGAAGATGATCCACACGAAGGCCGCTCGAAAAGTGCTACGACACCAAAAATCGTTGAAAGTACAAGATATGGTAACGCATGAGGGTCGAATGACTAAAGACAATTTAGCTGAGACCATAGGCGTCTCACAAGGATCAGTGTATAATACTAAAGTTTTGTGTATGAGAAAGCCGTCCGAAAGATAGGTGCCGCATTTGCTATCAATGAGAGAAAAACCCACTCGAATGCAACGTTCTCAAAAACGTTTGAGTCATTTTCAAACGCATAAAACTGATTTTGTGCACCAATTTTTAACTATGGAAGACCTGCATCTGCCTCCATAATCCTAAATGCAAATAACAACTGAGCCCGTTGGTTCAGCTAAAAAAGCATCCAAAAGAAAGTATTGTTGACCAAAAAGGTTATGGCATCAGTTTTTGGGATGTCAAAGGAATCTTGCAGATAAATTATATTTAAACAAGTAAAATTATGACAAGAGAATATTATTGCAACCTTTGTATTAGTTTGAAGAGAAAAACCCATGAGGAAAGATAACTGAAGTGGAGTGGCAATTTCAAAACTGGTCGAATTGAAGTACGAATTGTCGAAACGTCCACCGAACTCACCTGATCTGGTTCCCTCCGAATATCAGCTGTTTCTTAACAAACAAAACACCTGCGAAGAAGCTTTTCTCATCGAATGAAGGAAGAGGTCATAACAGCCGCACAGGGACGTTTTGATGGCCCTACGGAAAGGCATTTCGCATTGAAAATCGATGGAAAAAGTGTGTTGAACTTACGGGAGAATAAACTGAAGAATAAAGCATACCACAAGTCATAATTCTTTGCATTTCATTTCTTTTTCAGGAACTTGTTGACTGGAGTTCAAATTTCGTGGAAAATTTAAATATTTTATACATTGTTTTATGGATACTTTAATCAAGTTATTTTCACTGTTTTTTTTAAATATATTCTTCGTCTATTTTAATATTATTTCTTTTGGAAGTAATCACATATTATGTTAATTATTTTTTAGACTCTTAAAATAATATGATTAAATTTGATTGCTTATTTTTAACAGTTAGTTGTGATTTAAAATATAGTAAGTAATAAGCACATGGAACGATCTGTAATTTTTAAACATAACATTAAAATTGTACGCTCTGTGGGCAATCTGTATTGAACCATTCTGTACCATACCATATATACCTGTTACATACAGGAAAAATCGAAACAAAACAGCAAATAAAATAAAATAAAACCGAAATAAAATAGTCGAATAAAATAAAACCGAAATAAAATAGTCGAAACCAAACAGTCGTTTTGGTCCGTCTCTACTTCCCTTCTGTTTGGAGGCCTCTTTTAAGTATCCCCGTGGGAGTGCGTCATTTGTGTCTGTTCTTTGGAAGGGATTAATATTTCTAATGAAATTTCCTTAATGATTTGAGAGGTAATGCTAAGGCAACCAAAACCGATTTAGCAAAAGTTCTGATTTTGTATGGGTTGAACTAGAAGGGTTATCTTTAGCAATGGTGGCTTTAAAATTAGTAGAAGCTTAAGTTTTACTATTTAAGCTACATTTAATACTTCCATTGATTATTCCTCATGTACCGCATTCAAATCAATCTCTCTAATGTTTCAAAAATAACTGACGCCTTCTTTTGTTTTAGACAGGGTTTTCTTGTAGGATTTCTAATTTCTCATTGCATTTAATAACCAAAATAAATCAGTTTTTGCCGCGAAAGTTTCAGATTTTTCCATATTTTTCTTAATGCGAAATTCGTGAGTCATGAAATCAATTAATGAGTTCATCGCGTATGTACCTTCATCAATAAATACTTAAAACCATTATAAACAAGATAAAAATGGATTTAAGGCGTTAAGTTTGTTACAACGGCTGCTGCGACATCTCCGAAACATCTAGTGCTATAAATCTCATGCGGTAAATCCGTTTTTAGCTTGTTTATAATGCCAGAAACCGCGATGTCTTCAATTTTATATTGCTTAAAACCAGCCTTGAGTGCAACTATGCGCACAAGTGTGTATTATGAAAAAGGCGCTGCATTTTAAAACGAAGCAGTTTTTAGCAATTTTACCTGCGAACTGGATGAGAATTTGGTCCACCGTATATTTCGTCAAGTTCTAAGCTAATCAGTGACGATGTTAATAAAAATCTCGGAAATTGCTCTGACCCGTCTTAGAAGGGCAAATATTTATTTGTAATGCAGCATTAAAAAATGCAAATTTTCAAAATTAAAACACACATTGAAAAAAAGTTTCAAAGAACACAAAAACGTCGCTGTTACTTCAATACTTCGTATGTCAAACAAGTAAATATTATAAAAATAAAAAAAAAAACATGACTGCCATTGCAGAAAGTGAACTATTGTATTTGTAACAAAGTAGAGAGGACGAGTAAAGTATTGAACATAACAACAAAATAAGACTGATTTTATTAAATATCTTCTTTATATTTGATACATTGATGCAATGCATCTTTCATTTATCTTAATGACATTTGATTGATTGAAACCTCAAATAATTATATAAAATTTACCGCCCTTTATACTCATTTGTATGTACTCTTTCGAACTATTTACATTAGTACCATTTCTGGTCGCTTGATGTAATTTAGTGTTTATTAGTGGAAACAAAATTGATGAGGCGATTGACCCCTTTCCCATAATATATTGAGCTATTTGACCCCTTCCCATGTATTGAGCGTATTTTGTCCATAATCAATCGTTTTCCCGAAGGTCTAAGCTATTCAAAAATATATATTTCATTGGGGTACCCGATTTTCCGTTAGCTTCTGGAATCATTTGTAGTACTTTACTTGTAATTATCTTTAATACGGTTTTTTTTATATGAAATAATTGTGGTGTATGTATCTATCCCTATAGATATTTATATATATATATATATATATATATATATATATATATATATATATATATATATATATATATATATATATATATATATATATATATATATATATATATATATATATATATAATATTTGATAGTTTTGTGTATATATTCTTTTTAGAATTGATCAATAAGATGATTATAAAGTAAATAATTATAAAAGCCACTTACATCGTGACGAAGGATTCCCTTCGTAATGTGTAATGTGTTCAGGGTTCATCTAAACGCTTTGAGCGATTTAGAAAAGTGTGATATTGTTAGAATCGCTGTCATCCTGGGTGTCATAGGGTACCTTAACTGTCCAAATATCAAGTAAGCAGTTGTATAATAGTCCAAATGTCAATAAATTAACATAAATACATATATCGTGTTGTCAAATGAAAGATCTGATTAGGTACATTCTGGAAATATACATATATTTCCAGAATGTATATATATATATATATATATATATATATATATATATATATATATATAAATATATATATATATATATATATATATATATATATATATATATATATATATATATATATATATATATATATATATATATATATATATATATATATATATATATATATATATATATATATATATATATATATATATAAATATATATATATATATATATATATATATATATATATATATATACATTCTGGAAATATATGTATATTTCCAGAATGTACCTAATCAGATCTTTCATTTGACAACACGATATATGTATTTATGTTAATTTATTGACATTTGGACTATTATACAACTGCTTACTTGATATTTGGACAGTTAAGGTACCCTATGACACCCAGGATGACAGCGATTCTAACAATATCACACTTTTCTAAATCGCTCAAAGCGTTTAGATGAACCCTGAACACATTACACTTCTTTTTTGTTGAGCAGTTGTGTAAAAAAGGTCTGTTTTTAGCTGAGTATGTCTCATGCTTGTACCCTAATCTTCCGTTTCTGACATTGTTTATGTTATTTTTGTCACATTGACCCATCCACTGGAATGGAAGTTTCTGCTTAACGTTCCGCGAATTATCAAAACATTTTATTGTTTCATTTAGCTTTTGCCATATGTTTTAAGTTTCACTCATTTTGCCATTTTGACACCAAAATTTGAAACCCTACATCACACAAACCCCTTTTTAACCGACTTCAAAAGAAGTAATAATAATAATAATAAAAACTCTTTATTGACCACAACAGGTACAAATGGCGGGCTTATTGCCATAAACGGCAATATCCTCCAGCCAACCAGCCGGTAGTAGTTACATACGTTTTAAAATTTTATACATTTTTTAAACATTTTTAAACATTTTTAAACAAGTAAACATTTTTAAATTTTTCATTAACTTCAAAGAATACATATACATACGCATACATACACATACATACACAATACACATACATATAATACATAAAGTGCATAATAGGATAAGCTTATATTATTTTGACAGCAGATATAGCTTCAGCCGGGAGCGAAACGCACTCGAACTAACGGTATCCCGTATATTGGAAGGCAGGTTATTCCATAATCTTGCGGCATATACAGAAAAAGAATAGGTGAAGAAAGCTGTGTGATGCTGAGGTATACATAGAGTATTCGTTGACTGGGACCGTAATGGCAGCCCGTGAGAAGATAACGCCCGGAATTCGGATTTTAGGTACGACGGAGTAAGTGGATTATAGAGTATTTTCTGCAATAGGCAGAGGATATGCAGGTCTCTACGTTCGCGTATCTTAAGCCAATTTAGTTTAGTACGGAACTCTGAAATATGGTCGTATTTTTTGAGCCCGTACACATATCGAACACAGACATTCTGGAGCCGTTCTAATTTGTCTAGGAGAGCTTCGTGGGCATCGAGGTAACATATATCTGCGTAGTCAAGTAACGGGAGTAGCAAGGATTGTGCCAGAGTTTGGCGAGTGCTTAAGGGCAGGAAGTTTTGTAGCCTCTTAAGGCTATGAAAACTGGCATAAAGTTTCTTGCTGACCGCCGTTACTTGATCATGCCAAAATAGATTTTTGTCAAAAATTATACCCAAATTCTTTACAGTATTTGAAAAAGGGATTATGGTGTTGTTTAGATTTAGATGTGAGAAGTCGTACTTAGAAAGAGAGTTTAGAAGTTTTGTGCTACCTATAATGATTGCTTGCGACTTATTAGGGTTCAAAAGTAGTCCATGATTTGTTGCCCATTGTGAAATTCTAGCGAGATCAGAGTTCATTTTGGAAATGGCTATACTGATATCAGCAGGTTTAACATGGATATACAGTTGCATATCATCCGCATAGAGATGATAATAAGAATTAAGGGACTGTGATATGGTGTTCGTAAATATAGAAAATAACAAGGGAGAAAGAACACTCCCTTGAGGGACACCAGCGGTCAAATCGCACCAATCTGAAAGTTTCTCCTCATACTGAACTGCTTGAGTTCTGCCAGAAAGATAGGAACGGAACCAATTAAGAGTGTGGTCACAGAGTCGTAGAGCTTTCAGACGCGAGAGAAGAATATCAAAATCGACAGTATTAAAGGCGTTACTAAAGTCAAGAAGGCACATCACTGTAATTTTCCTATCTTCCATAGCAGCTCTGATATCATCGGTAACCTTAACAAGGACCGTGGTGGTACTATGCCCTGGTCGAAACCCAGACTGTAAGGGGTCATGCAGGCCATTGCTTATGAGATGTCCGTTCAACTGGTTAAAAACCACGCGTTCAATTACTTTTGAGAATAATGGAAGTATAGATATTGGTCGGTAATCCTTCTCTCCCGACGGAGCGTCGACCTTCTGCAAGGGAGTAACCAGTGCTCTTTTCCATTCGGACGGGAATGTGCTCGTGTTAAAGGAACAATTTATGATACTTGCGATTGCTGGAGAAATGAGGCCGATCAGTGGCTTTATGAGTTTAATGTTAATATTGTCTACTCCGGTAGCATTGGTTTTGATAAAGGATATTATATCTCGAACTTCCCGTTCGTTAGTATGGAGTAGAGAAAAGGATGAGATGGAGTTTAATATATTAGCTTCGATAAACTGAATGGTTCGTGACTTGACAGCGGTATCAATATTATGTGGTGAAGTAGAATAGAAATTGTTCAGCGAATTTAAAGTAATCGACGGGGTAAGAGCAGTTGATCTCTTTTTACCTACGCCTAAGGTATTGAGGAACTTCCATGTATTGCTCGGATTACACTCCATGAGTTTGGATCGAATAAAATTTCGTTTCGAGTTTCGGCAAAGTTGCGTACACCGGTTTCGGAGCTTTTTAAAATTTTCCCAAAGTTCGCTGGTTGGGTTTAATCTGTGGCGGATCTTAGCCTTATCACGTGCTGCCATTGCGTTTCTAATATTTTCACAGATCCATGGACACGGAGTGTGCTTAATTTTAATTATTTTGTTAGGTGCGTGAGTGTCATATAAACGTAAGATTATTTCATTTAACTTTGAAACTTTAGAGTCAACTGTGTCTTGCTTAGCAATTTCACCCTGCCAGTCTGCATTAGAAGCATCACGATTGAACATATCATGATCGATTGCCTTCAGGTTACGCGTTCGAATAAACTTAGGAGGTGGTTTGGGGCACCGAACTTTGTAAGAGAGAAAAATTAAGTCGTGGTGGGAGAAACCGGGGGCGTCGTACTGCCCATGAGCAGATACACGGTCAGATTGACTGGTCATAATCAGATCCAGGAGTGTGTTTGTGGTTTTAGAATGGTGTGTAGGTTGAAGAGGAAGAATGCCAATATTTACGGAGGACATCATCGCTTGTAACTTCGCAGAGCGTAGGTCACGTTTGAGAAGGCATGTGTTCATATCTCCCATAAGGAGTACATGTTCGTAGTTGGACACCTGTTCTTCAAAAGTTACTTCCATTTCCTGAAAGTAGTTTATATCGGGGGGACAGTATATAACACCCAGTAACAACTTGGTGCCTTTTAAAGATATTTCTACAAAGAGGTATTCAGGCCGATTTTCGCCTCCTGGCGATTCGCATACTACCTTGTGTTGTATATGTCCACGTAGGTAAATTCCAACCCCTCCTGCTCTCTTCCATGTGCGGTCATGCCTAATAAGTTTAAAACCTGGAAGTGAATACTGCATTGATGACAGAGATGGCTTCAGCCATGTTTCACTGACTAAAATAGCGTCCAGATAATCCAAGTTTGAAAAGGTAGCCAGTAAGTCGGCATATGAAGAGGGAATGCTCTCAGCATTGATATGACACACATTGAGGTGTTTTTTATGGCAAGAGAAAGTCGCTTCAAGTATTTTGTGGAGATCTTGTACGTAGTTCTCATTCCTCGACTGTGAGCTGGATAAGGAAACGTTGAGACCCTCTAATGGGATGCGGCCATCGCTCGCCGGCTGATCTAGATGTGACATCTCAGACATCTCTTCTGTGGCTTGTTTGGCCCGTTGAAGGTTACACTGGATTATTTTTATTTGAGTGTTATCGGTGTAGGTGCCCTTAGCAGTGATAGTTAATCCTATCACGTGCTTTTGCCTCCATCCTTGCACGGACCGGGCAGGAGTTGCTTACCGCATTGTGGTTATTTTGTCGTTCCTTGTATTTGTCGCAGTTACAGCATTTCGGTTCCTCGTCTCTTTTAGGGCAATCCCGGTAGAGGTGTTCCTCTGTGCAATTTGAGCAGGTTAGCTTCCCCTTGCAGTATTTCCTCGTGTGCCCAAAACCCAGGCAATTGAAGCATTGAATCAAGGGTGATTCTTCGACCGCCATTATCCTCTGGTAGCCGACGTTTACCTTCCCCGCGTTGATAAGCGTTTGCCATGCGTCTGGGGTGGTCTCGTAGACAGCAGTGCACAATAAAGAGTTGCGGTGGCTCCTCCTATAGCACTGTCGTATTAGGCCATCAGCTATGTTACCCAGTCTTACATTTTGGGAAGCGAGTGATTTCCGCAGGTCCTCATCGGTAGCACCTTTGATGAGCCCAACGAAGGCAATCATAGGGTTCTTCATGTTCCCGTCTTTGATCGAGATGGCTTCTCCGCTTGAAGCCAAAGCGGTTTTGAATTTCCCCCTATCCGCTTCGCTCTGCAGGCTAACTACCACTTTTTGGTCAGCCCCTTTTCTTAATGTAGACACACCTATACCAAGTGCGCGGACGTTAACAGACTTTTTGATCATCCCTTCAACTTCTTCACTTGTTTTTTGTGGGTCTGCACTGCTCACAATAACCGTACAGCAATCTGCCTCGCCTCTGTACCTTTTAGGTCCGTTTGTGGTTTGGGAAGTTGCCGTGGCGTATGTCTTGTTGTTTTCTTCTACTGCCTTGACTGTAGCTGTTAGTTCCTGTTTTGTCTCGTCTCTAAATTTCTTTATTTCCTCAACAATGGAAGCCGCGACTAGAGACCCTTGTTTATGCTCCTTCCTGAGTCGGGTAAGGTCTGCCGCTATACCCTCTAATAGGACCATCTGCTTCTCGGCATTTGGCTCCGGCGTTTTTGGCGTCTGAGGCATAATGGAAGGTGTCGATGGCCCCATAGATGATGATTTGGCTAGGATTGCCAAGTCCCTCAGGCACTCCAGCACCGTACTCTTGATATCCTTTCGTAGGTTGCCCGCCGAATCCAGTGCGGCTTTGGCAGTCCTTACTAGTAGGTTATCAGTTCGGTTTTTTTTTAGTTTGTTACCTCAGAAATCCGTCATTTATGAACCGATTTGGAAAATTCATTTTTTATTTGAAAGAATATACATCCAGATTGGTCCCACTTTTATCAAAATCCTGTTCTGATGATGGGATCCATGAGGAATTGAGGGAACTCTTCAAATATTATCATATGAAGTTGGTTCAGTTCCGATGACAATGCATTTTTTTATGTTAAGCATGACCTGATTCTACACCCATGGTTGGCTGCCGACGAGGGGACTCCTCAACAGTTAACAGTACAGACACGAAATTTTGTATATGCATTCAATTACGACAGCCCGTTCTAAGTTTCACCAATTCAGGACTGTGGCTCGCAGGGTTGACTTCCAACGAAGGAACTCCTCAACGGTCAACAGCACAGACACGAAATGTTGTATACGCATTCAATTATGATAGCCCGTTCTAAGTTTCATCATGACATGACTGCTGCACTTAAAAAAATTGAAGTCGGGTTTTTTTGTAAAAAAAAATGTATTATTACATATACGTCAATTTCCACCAAATTAAATAGAGTGTGCATATAACCTAATACCATATAATAACATTCGTAGTATGTAGTTACCTTGTAAGTGTATTAACGAAAGTGCCAAATTTGATATTATTTAACGAGATTAGTTGTAATTTAAAGCGACGCCATTAGAAGTAGAGCATATTTACCCAAAATGGTAAATGGCGAGAATACGTTTCAGCTTAATCCTCTTACATATCCAGAACGTGACGAATATTCCGCGTGGTATATGTGAGGTGACAAACTAATTCAACAGGAAATTAAACCGCGTCAGAGCGAATAGACAAGACAGTTATGCCCTGAATGGGTCTAAATATATACAGACGTCGGAGCATGTTAGCTGTTTTATAAATAGTTATCACAACTTGAAATTATTTTGACTCCAAATCAAATATAGAACAGCTACAATAATGAGGTGACCTGATTCTTCTATACGGCCTAAGTTTCGATTTACCGGCATCACACACACACCTATACCAAGTGCGCGGACGTTAACAGACTTTTTGATCATCCCTTCAACTTCTTCACTTGTTTTTTGTGGGTCTGCACTGCTCACAATAACCGTACAGCAATCTGCCTCGCCTCTGTACCTTTTAGGTCCGTTTGTGGTTTGGGAAGTTGCCGTGGCGTATGTCTTTTTGTTTTCTTCTACTGCCTTGACTGTAGCTGTTAGTTCCTGTTTTGTCTCGTCTCTAAATTTCTTTATTTCCTCAACAATGGAAGCCGCGACTAGAGACCCTTGTTTATGCTCCTTCCTGAGTCGGGTAAGGTCTGCCGCTATACCCTCTAATAGGACCATCTGCTTCTCGGCATTTGGCTCCGGCGTTTTTGGCGTCTGAGGCATAATGGAAGGTGTCGATGGCCCCATAGATGATGATTTGGCTAGGATTGCCAAGTCCCTCAGGCACTCCAGCACCGTACTCTTGATATCCTTTCGTAGGTTGCCCGCCGAATCCAGTGCGGCTTTGGCAGTCCTTACTAGTAGGTTATCAGTTCGGTTTTTTTTTAGTTTGTTACCTCAGAAATCCGTCATTTATGAACCGATTTGGAAAATTCATTTTTTATTTGAAAGAATATACATCCAGATTGGTCCCACTTTTATCAAAATCCTGTTCTGATGATGGGATCCATGAGGAATTGAGGGAACTCTTCAAATATTATCATATGAAGTTGGTTCAGTTCCGATGACAATGCATTTTTTTATGTTAAGCATGACCTGATTCTACACCCATGGTTGGCTGCCGACGAGGGGACTCCTCAACAGTTAACAGTACAGACACGAAATTTTGTATATGCATTCAATTACGACAGCCCGTTCTAAGTTTCACCAAGTCAGGACTGTGGCTCGCAGGGTTGACTTCCAACGAAGGAACTCCTCAACGGTCAACAGCACAGACACGAAATGTTGTATACGCATTCAATTATGATAGCCCGTTCTAAGTTTCATCATGACATGACTGCTGCACTTAAAAAAATTGAAGTCGGGTTTTTTTGTAAAAAAAATGTATTATTACATATGTAGATACGTCAATTTCCACCAAATTAAATAGAGTGTGCATATAACCTAATACCATATAATAACATTCGTAGTATGTAGTTACCTTGTAAGTGTATTAACGAAAGTGCCAAATTTGATATTATTTAACGAGATTAGTTGTAATTTAAAGCGACGCCATTAGAAGTAGAGCATATTTACCCAAAATGGTAAATGGCGAGAGTACGTTTCAGCTTAATCCTCTTACATATCCAGAACGTGACGAATATTCCGCGTGGTATATGTGAGGTGACAAACTAATTCAACAGGAAATTAAACCGCGTCAGAGCGAATAGACAAGACAGTTATGCCCTGAATGGGTCTAAATATATACAGACGTCGGAGCATGTTAGCTGTTTTATAAATAGTTATCACAACTTGAAATTATTTTGACTCCAAATCAAATATAGAACAGCTACAATAATGAGGTGACCTGATTCTTCTATACGGGCTAAGTTTCGATTTACCGGCATCCTTGAAGTGGATCAATCAGTACGAGCCAATAAGCAATTTTTGTTATAAATTTGCGGAAGCCCAAAAAAAACGTTTTGTTTTATAAGTTTGAACAACCTGACTTTTTTTTCTGAGGAGGCAAAACAATCTGGCGCCAAAAACCTGTTGCGGTTCTTAAATGACACGAGGCTTAGCGCAGAACTATAGTAGGTGGCAAACACAATAGATCAGCAATGGTCGCATTGTTACAAGGCTCATAAAGACCTTAGAAAAGCCCCACACGACCAATTAAAAAAAAACTGACTTTTAAATAAAAGTTTGACAAACGTTGAGCGCACTGCACCACCAAGCGGTAAGTAAAATATCGCGTACCTATACCATTTTTATTTAAAAAAATAATAAAAGCGTGTTAAAAAAACACTAAAAAAACAACTTTTGGGCTATGATACGATATTCACATACACACGGCTATGATACGATATTCCATCATGGAATGCCAGTGCCTATCTTCCGGCTTCACCATCAGACCTTGAAACCTAATCGTGGTCAAAGTTCATTTCAAGACTTTTCTAACAATTCTAAACACAGCTATGATACGATGTTCCATCATGAAGTTCCAGTTCATATCTTCCGACTCAATCATCACTTCAGTTCGACAGTACCATATTATTAAATTGTCATCAGAACTACATGTATACAGCTGCCAATTTTCATGACGCTACGATCCTTGGATGATGGTTAAATTAGTTACCTTAGATTCCATTACATTGTTAGTTACATACAGGTCGACCTAATAAAAGTTTTACTTATTTTTATTTACCGTTTTTCTAACATTTTTTTCTAACCCTGTTTAATTGTATAATTCTACAGGGTTGCACAGCTAGAGCTGTCAACTACAAATGGCGAACCCGTCACCGCAGGAAATTTTAACGGTATTAGATCGTTCTATCTCCCCTGGGGTGAGAGTAGAAGACTTGGAACGTAAACAATCCACTGTTTAATTACGGTTGCACAATCGATTGGCTGACGCCGCACGGTGTGCAAACCGTCCAGAAGCGCCCGAAGGTTGACTCCTAGAGGAAACTGGCCCGCAGGGTAGAGTCCTACCCGGGCTCGCGTTTCTGCGTGGAGGCCGCCGGATGGGTGTTGATCCATGCGTTTGGCTGACCCTATACATAGATCTTAGTGGTTAAACTGCAACAGGGCCCATTAGCTCCCCACAGGGTTGCACAGGGGGGTTTAAAAGCAGGGTGATAGTGTGACTGATGTGCAAAGGGTTTTTCGACAGCATTAACAGCTAGAACCCCATGGACGTGTCCTATCTGCTCACGCAATTACAACATGGGTAAGTAATTTTGAAGAAACTGGTTCAACCTTGAAAAAGAAGCCGAACGGTACGATCGAGTAGCGAACGAACGGTACGTACCAGAGAATATTGCAGCTGTTCGGGTTCCCATCGAGAGGAGCTCTCGCCACTCTGTCCGACAACATGCATCTGCGGTAGACTAGGAGACGAAGCGTACAAAGAATACTGCACGAATTAAAGTCAATGAAACTAAAACTGAAATTAGTTCAAGTAAACGAGATAAAGCAATACGTTAGAGCAGAATATGAAACGAGCGATCGTCGATAAAAACTACCTGTCCAACTTATACTCGTCCGAATAAATTTGAACACATTTCGTGCGGTATTAGATTCAGATGCTTTTATCTGTTGTGGATAGTTTTAATGCGAAAAAGTGACAACCGTTCATTTCACATTCCGCTCCAGCGTATTGACCTGTCTCGTTCACACGGACTAATTTCCGATTTTAGTTCACGAAGGAACGCAATCGAGCCTACTGTATACATGCACTTCGTCAATAAAAGATGTTTTTCCTGCGTTTATTGGTACAAATTACGTTACTTCAAAATTTCCCATCCCCTGCGCAACCCTGTATTTAATTTCCTATACGAGATAAATTACTATACGAACCGTTCGTATGCGAATCAATGTACGTGTACGAAACGAGAAAAGAAAAGAGTTTGAGAATGCATTCATATAATAAAAGTTAACAAAGTAGCTCGGTACAAATAAATAATAAATACAAACGGAGCTGCCATGGAATTCACCGACCGGAGTCGGGCCCATCATAATACTATTTTTTACACTTCTGGGGGGTGAGCAGTGGATTCCGGACTTACGAACCGGCTGTGGTAGGTTTAGGACAGCTGTCTTGCCACATGTGAGCGTTCACCTTGCCACCCATTCACTCCCCCTTCGAAGCCATAGAATTTGAGATGCGCAAATCGCAGTTTTAGATAATTTTTCTAAGAAAGAGTTGATTATTTTTCTGGAAAGGCCAAGATCTTTAAAGAGGTGAAATAGAGATTTAGCTGGCAGGCCACGAGCGCCAACTTTCACCGCGTGAAGGTGAACAGTGAAGCCGTTCCGGGTTAGGGCATTTGCAAGATCATGGTATTTATTTAATTTGTACTCGTGGTCTTTTGGGATATTTGATTCCCATGGAACAGTTAATTCTACAATAAGAGCCACCTTCCGAGATAGAGAGTAAAGAGTTATATCTGGACGGAGGGCTGTGCATCCGAGACTTTCAGGGAATTTATACTGCTTAGAGACCGAATCAACCTCCAGAGTCCAATCTGTAGCTTTCTCGATTATTGAGAAAGGTTTTGTAGTTAAATGTTTTTTGCCTTTAGAGCCATCCCGCACAAACTGTATTGGGGGTTTGGAGGATACTGTCAAACCCTTGTTGGCACGAGCCACTGAGAGACTAATTACCTCGCGAATAACAGCGAGAACTTTGTCATGGCGGTAAGTGTACCGTCCTTGATCTAAGGCCACCTTGCAGCCAGCTAGAATGGATATAACTACGTAATGAACGTAACCAACACAACAGCAATATAAGGCTGCACCGGTAGGTAGACAGATCGCCAAAACAAACGGTAAATTGTAGTAGTAACGGATTGATATAATGTGCTGATATGTATAAAACCAGGTTATAAAATTATTTATTAGTATAATGTAGTGTTGCAATCCCGACTGCAAATTGCGTGAAACATAGAGCATGCTCATGTATTTATTTATTTATTTATTTATTGGTTACATAGACAATCAAGCAAAAGACCACAAAAGAAAATAAAAATAATGTACAATTTAGGATTTACCGTTATATGTCACACTTAACCGAAATGTATACCGTCTAAATTTAGGTATACATCTGTCTGAGCCCAGGTTAGATAACGCATACATTATTTAGATGTTTATTTTTCTAATGTGCTAAGTAAAGTGCAACCGAGCTCGCCTTGCTAGGCACTCCTGTGCCTTCCTGCGAGTCCTATTGAAGTGGCAAACATTAGCATTACATTACAAACATTAGCATTACATTACAAACTAATGTTTGCTATGCATGTAATGTAATGCTAAGGCATTACATAGAGGTTTAAAGTTGGTGCAAGTTTATCAACTGAAAGTTTGTCGTGAACTATCAAGATTATGGTTCAGTGGCGTGCCCAGGGTTCGTAAATAGGGCAAGCCCGACATACCTTTTTGTGTTTTTTTACGCTTTTTATAGTAAAAAAGTGGTACCTCTTTACTCTTTAATCTTCAGTTTGAAATTTACTGCTTGGGTCGTACATTCAATAAAGCACACTGAAGGCATGCTACTGCAAGACAGAATTTAACATATACTTATCAGCAGTCGCATACCTCTAGTGGCTTTAAAGGACTCTCTTGCGTCGTTGCGTCTCAAACGAGGTGCTGAGTTATTTTGTAGATTGTTTTCATAAATTTGATCAAATTCATATTGAAATTCAACACGTAACCAAGTCTGAAATTCCTTTATTTTGTTTTCCTTCATTAATTCCTATAACCCACATCGACTTGTGATTTTTGAAGAATGTTGTACAAGCTCTCAGCTTTTTCAAAAATTCGGCGGAAAACAAGGTGAAAAAATTTAAATGGAAAGATCGCATCGAGTTTTCAAAATTCTCCGCTGCTAAAACCGTATCCCCGTCCCAGTCCTGCGGGTGGTTACATATGTCAGAAAACAAAATAATAAGAATACATTACTGACCACAAAGGACAATTTCCTCCATTTTTTATCAGGCACTAAAAACCACAAATCAATTGAAATTACACAATAAAAAATTAGCCCGACGCGACGTCGGTCGCACATTTAAATCCAAACTAATTATAATGAAGTCGCGCTTTCTGTTGACACGTTCGCATTCACAGTTCGCATTCAACGTCATGGCTAAGCAAGCCCGGCTTAGCTCCCGATACAAAAGTTGTATATAGACATATATTGTTTAGCGTAATTTGCCACAGGTGCGAATGAGAGGAACACTGATTTTGAAAGCCGCATTGAAAGCCCAATATGTGCGAGCGAAACAGCAATCGCGCCCTGTAGATAATTATCGCACCTGTCGATAACAGTTTTTTTCTCGCGTGGAGCGAGCTGTGCGCGTTAGATGGCAGTAGTAGCGCTAGCAAAATGATTTATTTAATTGTTTTTTTTACGAATTGTGTTATTAATTTATTTAATCGTTAATTTGGAAGTATAGGCAAGCCAGGCTTTTCGGCTTATATGAAGAGACCGCCACTGTTATGGTTCTGTCCTGAAATAATTTCTATTCAGTAGACACGACGTCATTAATTATGGTACTCTTGCATTTTAAAGAGCTTTTTAATTTTTAATCGCTTTTCCTTCAGCTTTAATACTTTGTGGCAGGAAATTTATTTTAACATCTTATTTCAGCAATGTACCTAAGAAAAGCGAGGGGGAGATGTTGTATACAAATTTTCCTTCTCCCACGCTTTAAGGACCCTATTATATATATAAGAGATTCATTCACTAATATTTAATGTAGGTACGTATTTCAATTGGAACGATGACTTAGTTTTTGAGATGGACGGCAAGTGTTTACCAGTATTAAATAATAAATATATTTTTTATTTATTTTATAAATCACAATAATTACACCATTAGTACTTAAACATAGTTCGTTTCGCTCCTAACTAGGCAGAACCTGTTCTTAAGAGATTACTCATACAAACGAAACAAAAATGCTCTTTAATTCCGTTATATCTTTTCTTCAGCTATGATACTCCCACTCATCTATAATAAACGTGTCAAGTGCCCCTTGTCCGATCCTAGGACTCCTTTGCCACGTAAGAGGTTTTTGTTATTATTTTTGTTCATAAAGCTTCATCCTACTATAGATTTATTTTCAATATACAATATACAACAATCTTGCAAATATATTCCAAAATAGATAAATATGATAAAATTCAAGTATTCGCTATTAGGTAGCTACTTATGTAATTGTAATATGTACAATATTATTAATAATAAAATAGACAGTCCCTATTCTGTTGGCAGAATCTCCTACCGAATCCCAAACAATAAGACCAGGGCTCGCGATTTATTTGTATCTACCGAGAGTCAATACCAATATGGTCAAAATATGTATTTTTATAGAGCACTTCGATCATATAACCTAAACTTTCAATGTTTGGATATTTTCAATTTATCTTCATATACTTGCTTCGAAGAAATTAGAAATACGATAAACAGCCTTCGGGTTTGATTGGTATTTCTTCGTCCGTTAGGTACGTAGGCTGTGGTAATGGTTACTTCCCTATAACAATGCTTTCTAGCCAGTATAACATTTTCTATAAAAGTTCATATGTATATTAACATTTTAAATACATTGTGATGTATATTATATATATTTATATTAACTATACTTTTACATTTTATTATTACCTTATCGTATTATTTATAATAATTTATTATTTGTGCACGTGTATGTATGTATATATGTATGTATGTTATATAACATCACATATCTTAAATACATCTATATAACTCATAATGTGGCTTCCCTATCCCTTTCCCCTTACTTAAACCTGCATTTTTTTCATAGCTCCTTGCGCTGTAACAAAAGATTTTGTTTAATTGTGAAAACTTTTAATTGGCCTTAGATTCGTATAATATGTGTTAGAATTAAGTATAAAACGCTGTAAGTTTTGCGAAAAATAAAATAAATAAAATTACTTTTTTTGGCACTGGCAACTTAGAACAAATTAATTTTAACTGAAAGTCAAATTATTGCTTTTAAAAATTAGTATCGTGTCTGCGATCACGAAAACGTTAACGCCTGGTCAAACACTCTTCCACAATGTTTCTGCACGACATCGCACAAGCACACACATCACATCAAACAGCCGCACACTACCGCTCCAAGACAGTCAATATTCGAACCGCATCGCTCAATGTGGGGCTTCGTTTGGCAAGCACGGGAACAGATAGCACCCGGGTCTCAACTCCCACATACCACCTGGCGTAGTCTCAACAGACTGGGTGCGACAGGATGCCGCGGCGATTCCGTCCGCTGGGGCTACACAGAAAATCCAATATGCGACTGTGGAACGCTGCAGGATGAAGACCACCTCCTATCCTGCCCGCGGTTGTCAACCCTAATCACACACCAGGACCTACAAGAGGCGAACGACAAGGCCACCCAGGCCGTGTAATTTTGGAGAGACGTGGCGTAACCTGGCCTGGACACGTTAACGAGCAGCAAACAGTATAAGTTGCGACTGCAAACTATTCGTCACCTACCGCACTCGCCAAACCTTGCTCCGACAGGTTTCCAATTTTCCAGAATTTGAGAGAAAAATCTCTATATAGAGATATAATCTCTAAATATAGAGAAAAAAATCTACGTCGAAGAGAGTGAAAAGCGCCTTCATAGCATTCACTGATTCCTGTCTTCGAGAGCTCAAAATCAGATGCATTAACCAATTGACACTAAAATAACAGAACTGTATAGGTAGGTATAGGGATCAATTATTCATTAATTAAATATATATTTTTCATACAAAATGTTTGGTCATTAATCACCTTTATATATAGAACTAGGTGCGCCCCGCGGTTTCCCCCGCGTGGTGATGGAAAATTGTGATAATGATGATAGAAAACTCTATATCTTTATAAATTATAGCCTATGTGTTATTCTGATGTGTAAGCTGTATTATTGAAAAGTTTCATCGAAATCCATTCAGTAGTTTTTGCGTGAAAGAGTAACAAACATGCATACATACATTCTTACAAACTTTCGCGTTTATAATAGTAGTAGGACTAGCTGTACCCTGCGCGCGTTGCTACGCCAAATCTGTCGCATTCGAAATTCAAATTCGCCGCTTTAAAATTCATTCGACTATAAAAAAAAGAAGAACTCACTCCTGTCTTCGCGGTCGCATTCGAAATTCAAATTCGCCGCTTTAAAAAACAGAAGAATTTTGGTTTTATTGAGGACACCAAAAAAATTCCTTTGGTCCGATCGGCACCAAACTTCACAGGAACCATCTCCAAACTAATCTAAAGTTTCCCTCAAAATTTCATCAAAATCGGTCGAGCGGTTTAGTAGTCCATAGCGGTCATACAGACAAACATTCATTTTTATATAAATAGATGGCAGCTTCATTGGACCTATTATTATTGTAGTAATAACATCGGATCGGAGGCCTGGAATGGTGCAATATGAAAGGAACGCTTTTGATGAGAATATTGAAAGGGGAAATGATTGTCGCGTGTCTGTATGCCTCGTCTATGCCCCTTTGTCTCTGCCCCGTCGATTTGCGTCACGTTTGACTGACGTTTTCATTTTGCATGACGCAGTCGTCGAGGCTTCTGGTGATATCTCTCCCGCCCCGAACCCCCGCCCCGTCACGCCCCGCAGTACGCGACTGATGACGTGAAAATGACGCGACCGACAGTCTTTGTTCGGTACGTGACAGCTTTCGCAATTCAGCGAGCGTCCACTTTTCCAATCACCCCAATCGCGGGAGGGGGGAGGGGAGGGGGGTGGCGCCGGATTACCTATGCAAATTAGCGACGTCGTGCATGCATCAAATTAGATGCGGGCAACATTATTGTAAGACGCTTGGACGACTTCTCCATAGATGCACGATAGCCGTCTGTTTTAATTTAAGTGCATACTAGGGAGGTGTCGACTACAACGGCGAACCCGCCACCCCAGGCTGGTATAGCAATATGTGATTGTTATTTCAGCGTGAAATGGGCGTAAAAGACTTGAAGACTTAGACAATCTACTATCTAGCTTCGCCAACTGGCCCGCGTCAATCCAACACCAAACCGCGTGATGCCAGGTAGAAACCCGGCGGGCATCCACGCACCCTCGCTACCAGTTATGGTTCGATTTCTCCGTCCTCCTGTCCTTCTATGAGCGCATACTGTCTATTTGTTTGTTTCTAATCTTTATTGTGAAATTTCATAATGGGCGGGTTTATTATAATACTACAATCTCTTACAGCCGACCACTATGATTTGTTTATATCCATGTGTAACATGTGTGTCAGTGTGTGTCTTGTTATTTGCATTCGATCGACAGAACTGAAATTCAATTCCGTTCATTTTATCCCAACGGAGAATGGTGACCCAGCCGGGAATCGAACCCGGAACGTTAGGTTAAGTTAGGAGTGATGGCGCACGGTCGATGAAAACGATTTATCGAATCGACTTTGCGTTTGGTATAGGTCGAAATGAAAATGTAATCGAATTTGCCATATTCTCAAAGTCTTATTTTTCGAAGAAATTAGATATTTTAATTTGGTTTTCTAATTCAGATTGGAAGTAACATCTGAATCACAATAATTCTAAGTAAGGTATGTTTAAAATATAAATAGGTAAGGTATAAATGGTATGCAATAAGGTATAAATAGGATTTTCAAAAATATATTATCATACAAAAAAAAATCGAAAGCATGATTCGTATGTAAGTATGAATGATTTTAGGGTTCCGTATCAAAGCGTACAAACGGAACCATATTCGTGAGATTACGTTGTCTATCTATCCGTCTGTCACTGTCTACTATCCCTGCGAGTTTTAAAACTATCGACATGAAGTTCGGATTATCGAGCTTTGTTGCCCGCACCTAACCCGAGAATCGAGTAAAAGTGTTTTTTTAAATCTGATTACTAAGGAGAGCCGAAAAACAATGTTTTTTTTCATTTAGCGACTTTTTACGAACGGACTGCCGCCTGAACAAGAATCTATCGACTGTGATGCAATCCCTCGATTGCTTGCTTGAATCATCCCACATCTGTATCACGCAGTTGATGCATCAACGGTGGTTACACATAAAATCTGATTGTTTTGGAGTCATGGGAAAAGGAGTAAGGGGCCATCCACACATTACATAAACACCTTTTTCGAGACTTCCGGCCCCCTCCCCCTCCCCCATGTCAACAGACGTAATCAGCGGCCTGACCCCCCACCCCTCCTCCCCCAACATTACGTCTTCAACCGAATTTGCCAAAAATTTGAAGAATCGTGAACCACCCAGCGTTTGTAAAGTGCTGTTAAAAATGTACTTAATTAATTTAAAGTAATTACAAAATATCAAACTCTTTGGTTTATTTTACAAATCCCAATCTTATTGGACCGCAGCGCTTCCAGGAACAGGCCCGGGCGACTCAATCGCAGACTAGCGCGTGGAGTATCTACACATAACGCGCGTGCGAGGAGGTATCTTCGGCGTGACACTGCGGTATTTCGGTGCAGGTTTAGACCAAAAAATTGCGATGCGGTGACCAAAGTTGATTACGTGATCAGGACGCCCCTCCCCCCCCCCCCCCCCCCCCAACGTAATCAAACATAAGCCTCAGCTCCAACCCCCCCTCTCCCCCATAATAGTCAACAAAGCTATTTTAAGTAAGAACTGGCTACGCAGGACACAGAACAACGTTAAGCAGGACACAGTGTTATGTGTGCACAGACGATTTTTGAAATTCGCGCCACTTAATCGCTACAATCTGCGCCAGCGGGCGTCACGGCGTAAAAATTAAATGACCGCAAAGTGCCGACGCACAGCGTACTCGGCAATCGCAATCTTATTGTCGTCGTGAATACTGAAATTGAAACTAGGAAAACTATCGTCTCGTTCCGCGCGGTAAGAATCCGTTTTTCTTTCAATTAAAATATCAAAACCCTTGGAAAATTTTGAAGATTAAATAAAACGGTATATAAAACCAAATTTTTATTACATGCATACCTACAATACGAGTTCTTGAAAAAGATGCTGGCGACTACACAAAGAAGTATTCTTTCATTCGTGCACTGAAATATACAAAATTGTTAATTACTGGGTTATTATGAAATGAACAAATACTTTGTCGGTTCTTGTCGGTCTTGATTCGTCAGGATGCGGTGGGTACTTCTCTACGTATTGGGCAGTCGGCAGCATTGTATTCAACATTTTATTGATCCATGATGCGTCTTGTCGATTTTTTATGCATGCAGGTAATAAAAATTTGGCTTTATATACACTTCAAAATTTTCGCGGTTATTTGATATTTTAATTGAAAGAAAAAACGGATTCTTACCGCGATATCGCGAGAGAGATTTTGACGCGTGCGAAGCCGCAGGTATAGCTTAAGTAAATGTATAAGCATCGAGATAGATGATTATGCCCAGTATTTAGCCGGTAACACGCGACAAAAGCGCTTCTATCAAAGTGAAATTTAAGTTGTTTCAAAGGCATACCTGAAATTCCCCAACAGTATTGATGCTGCCTTTTGAAATTCCAGAGTGAAAACGAGAAGTGACGTCACACTGAAACAAAAAGAGACAAGGTTATAATATAAATAGTGTTGTCTTTATCGTCCTTGAAAATGTATCGATAAAATGTATAAGCATCGAGAAAAGTAAGTTAGAGAGAGAAAATATAAATATGATCATATTATTACTTTTGTATGAATCTGTGTGATCAGGCAGAAACATATTGAAAATGAAGATAAACGCATTTAAAAAAAAACGAGTTGAGTTTAGACTTGTACGCCGAGACTTTCTTAACTTATTGAGAAAAAAATATAGCTATTGCAACATTTTCCCACAACTTGCCCAGAAAAGAAGCCTAAGCAGTCCAATAATAATGATATCTTGCCCGTGTTATATCTCCTCTCAAATACCTATGTATACCAATTTTCATAGCGATCGGTTGAACGGTATATAAGCTGATGCGTTGCGGCGTTACCTAGTGATGAGTTACAACAAAGTGAATATCGCGAAAATATTATGCTTTCCCAAATGTCTACGTACATCAATTTTCATGGTGATCGCTTGAGCGTTATAGATGTTGATGTGCTGCAGCGCCATCTGGTGGCAAGTTACAATAAAGTGAATAGCGCGAAAAATGCGCCCTCAAATGTCTATGTATACCAATTTTCATAGCGATCGGTTGAGCGGTATATAAGTTGATGTGCTGCAACGCCATCTACAAATAAGTTACAATAAAGCGGATAACCTTAACTTTACCTTAACTGTCCAGATATCAAATAAGTAGTTGTCTAAATTGCCAAATGTCAATAAATTTGCATAAATATATCGTGTACCTATAGGGTACCTTAACTGTCCAAATATCAACTAAGTTGTAGTCCTAATGTCCGAATGGCAATAAATTAACATTATTATATCGTGTTTAGTGTCAAGTGAAAGGTCTGATTCCGGAAATATAGGTACATGTATCTATATCAATAAATAAATAAACCACAAATACTTCATAGTTCACTTTCTGTAACAGCACTCGTGTTTTTTTATTCTTTTTAACCGCCCTACCTTTGGGATATTATTAAAAAGTAGGTAAATCCTTGTTTTTTTCATTATATTTCTCAATAACAATACTTGTTCAAAATATACAAGACAAAATATATAGCGGTTTATATAAGCGGTTATTACATGTATATCGGTTTCATATAAATTTGTAATTTTTATAGTTTTTTTATTTATTTTTCAATATGATAGATAATATAGCGGACGTATCACGTACGTTCGTATAGGTAGGGCGGTTAAGGCGACATGAGACCTCAGAAAAATATCCGAAATGGGCGTACATGCGAAAAAATATGCGGGGTCAATTTTGTAGGGTTTGACCAATAAAAATCCAGCGTGGACGAAGAGCCAAGCGCAGATTCTACGTCCGCTCGACCGGCTACTACGCGCATACTAAATGCTCTATCGCAGCGCTAGCACAGAATAACTATCTTTACGCAGTGGTGGTATAAGGGTGTTAATGGCAAAGCATATTTAGCGTAACTCTCAGAGCGCTCTGACGTTTTAATTCATTGTAATTAATTAAGAGCTTAAATAAAAATGTAGCTAAGTGCTGCCCTAGAGAATTACCCAGTCAAAATAATGAAATTAAAATAAAAGACACTCACTGCTTACATTGTAGGAGTAATCGCGCCTGAAAGTTTTCGAAGTCAGTTGAAAGCCTTAATGTCCAAGACAATGAGCAACTTTTTTGAGTCCAAATTTTAAATTGGTTCCTTATCGAGGGATTCACTTAGAAACTTTCTTAAATTATTGCTTATATTTTTCAAAAAACTAAAATTCTTTAGATATGGTCGTTCCCAGGTATCATGTCGCCTTAATATATTTACTTGTGTTGTTTTTTATAATAGTGTGGCGAAATATTTCGTAGGTGGCCATTTATGGGGTTACTGCTATTTAATTGAAGCGTTAAACGGTAAAACGAAGAGATAAAAGCAATAGTGTTTGGAAATCAGCAACATGAGATTTTCAAATGATATTCGAAACAACTGAATACCGTTTGGTTATCATTTTAGCTAAGTTCGGGTAACTAAGTTCTACAACTATGGCAAAATTCATGTTGATAGCTTTAAACTGCCCGACACAATCGCCGATGACGAGATGATCGCACAGATAGACAGCGAAGTCTCTCTACGTTTAAAATCAAACAAGGAGACAACGGACTGAATACTAGACACCCCCTGAAACTTTGTTAAAGGCATACGATAACAGCCGTTTCGCGACGGATTAACTTATCTACAAACATAGTTGTAGACTGCAGTTACAGCTTCTACTCCACGATAACAATGTTGCAGAAATGCTTTCCCGATAAGTCTCTCAGCTTCTATGAGACTCGGGCGTCTTGTTGCACTGTTCGAGTTCCACTTTCGAAGTCGGAGTAGCTGTCGTGGGAAGCAGCCGAAGCAGAAGCATCTCACAGACATCGAAGAAAAACGTAGATAGGCTGTTTCGTTGATATTTTGACACGACTGCACGTAAAGAGTGTTATGTGTTCAGGATTCATCTATGTATGTTTTCCATTTCTTTATTTCACCATAACTTTTAAACGCTTGAACCGATTTAGAAGTGTGTCATATTATTAGAATCGTTTTGTCCTCCCGATTGTCATAAGGTACGTGCCGCGACTATTTGCTCTCATATAAGGAGAAAGCAGCGTGTTACGCGGTGCGTGTTGACATTTATCACTTGACAGTTTAGTTTTTTTCGTTCTTCCTCTTCGAGGTCGTCAGGAATAGAGCCGATAGGACTAGTAACGAAGGGAAATATTTGGAATAATTATTTAGCAAAATAAATTATACAAAGTGTTTAATTATTACACCTCACAAAATATTGCCGACTTTTAAATAACCGTTTTGGTACTTACGAATTTATTACAACCCAACATTTTGGAAAATTATAAAACTACGCAATTGTACTCTAAATAAACCGCTATGTATTAATTAGGAAACCCTATTTTTTAATTCCACCATAACTTCTAAACGCTTGTACCGATTTAGAAGTGTGTGATATTGTTAGAATTGTTATGTCATCCCGACTGACATAGGGAACCTAAACTGTTCAAATGACAAAAAATACATAAGTATAACGTGTTTAGTGTAAAATGAAAGGTCTGATTTGAGTACATTTCGGAAATATACATCTATCTATATGGATAAATACATAAATCACAAATATTTCATTAAAATACCGAAAAAAAAAACAAATTATTTCATAAAAAATAATATAAATACAATAGTTCACTTTCTGTAACGGCAGTCGTGTTTTTTATTCTTTTTAACACGCTTTTATTAGGTCGACCTGTATGTAACTAACTATGTAATGGAATCTAAGGTAACTAATTTAACCATCTTCCAAGGATCGTAGCGTCCTGAAAATTGGCAGCTGTATGTGGTTCTGATGACAATACAATAATATGGTACTGTCGAATTGATCTGATGATGGAGTCGGAAGATATGAACTGGAACTTCATGATGGAACATCGTATCATAGCTGTGTTTGGACTTGTTAGAAAAGTCTTGGAATGAACTTTGACTACAATTAGGTTTCAAGGTCTGATGATGTGGTTTTTACGTGCATTTATAAAAGCGTGGTTTTAGTGTTTTTTTTTAAACTATTAATTTATTAATATATTTACTTGTTCAGTTCATTCATTTGCAGACTTATGCCTATATATTCATAGTGATTGGGTAGAGATGATCGCATAGCGTAAGGTTTTTTAAATAGCTTAAGCTTTTATACATTAGTATTATTATACATGACATTATTCTATACAATAAATATCTTTACTCACTTAATTAATCAGTATATATTGATATATTGATAATGTATTTATTTTTAAATGTATGGTAGTGTAGCGGAACTACATACTCACAAATAGACGCCTATCAGCCGGTAGACGTCACGTCACAGACGTCAAAGCGCCGGGTAAAATGCGCTCACGAAGTAGTCAGGAAAGGGGGCGGATGACAACCATTTCAAAAAAACACAAGAAGAAAAACATTTATTTTCTCAAATCAACACGCTTACAAACCGCGACTTACTTAGGGCACAGTATACCGTGTTAGAACAGTAGGCGCACTCCCGAGTTGCAAGGCGTTGCGGGGTGTGAGGGAACTGAGCAGAAATACATTACGGCAATCGTCTGTGGTTGGCGTTACGCGGGTGGGGGATTGACAAATTTCTCGAACGTTTGAACATCTGCGTCGGCGGAGTGGCAGCCACATGTCAACGCGCTTGCCCGCTTGCTTCTACAAACGTTCAACGGCCCTACAATCGGTAATCGTATTACGATCTGTCGTAGCTCTTAGGAGTCGTGACCTTAGGAAACAGGACGTCTTCAATTTTGTTATAAGCGAAGCTACTGTCTGTATACTGTGCTTAGTGCCCCTAAAACCACTTTCCCTGTTTGGTGGAGGAATGATTACAAAGTGGCATAGTTAAATTGAGCCTATCTCTCTCCTTCTTTACAGTTGCTCGCAGCTCATCATTCGTCGAGGTGGATGGCGCAGCGCAAAGGTCACGGCGTGTGTGCGATCGGCTCGAATGGCTCTATCCGGTAGTTTTTTGCCTCAGTTCGCACGGCCGTCCTGAGCCGCTCTGTGTGCATTCATAACCTCCGATCCGCCTCTACTTTTGTATACTTCTCGACCCGCGCCGCCGTTACTTTTACCCGTTCATTTGAATTTAATTACTCTTCGACAGACACAGACGCCAGACTAATCAATTAATATGCGCGAAGCATAACAGCGGTGAACGGTAACTCACCGAAATTATTCCAATAGGCCTCAGCTGCTCTGAACTAGAGCAGAATATCATAAGTGGGTTACAGCGCGTTTGCTCTAGCAATGTGAAAAATAAACGAGATGTATTTTGAAAATTCAAGTGAAAATTTTACTTTTAGCTAGTCGCGCCAATGTAATTACACATTTTAAACGTCTACATTAAGTCTTTCAAAAAACAATTAATTACTTGGCACATGAATCATATATTTTAGTATGTTTCCCATTCCACATTTTTTTTAAATAATCATATTTGGTTTTGTTTTACTGTCGTTAGATCTTACAGACAATTGAAAACGACCTTTAGAAGGACTTGGGCTGCCTCTAGAAAAAGAAAGTTCGGTGTCATCAATGCATTGAGTTGTCTTTTCAAGCCGTGACATGGCTACGTTTATGAGTACCGGAGTTAATTAATATTTTAAAAAAAACCACTAAAACACGCTTTTGGGCTAGGATACGATATTCACATACACGCGGCTATGATACGATATTCCATCATGGAAAGCCAGTGCCTATCTTCCGGCTTCATCATCAGACCTTGAAACCTAATCGTGGTCAAAGTTCATTCCAAGACTTTTCTAGTCCAAACACAGCTATGATATGATGTTCCATCATGAAGTTCCAGTTCATATCTTCCAACTCCATCATCAGATCAGTTCGACAGTACCATATTATTGTATTGTCATCAGAACTACAAACAGCTGCCAATTTTCATGACGCTGCGATCCTTGGAAGATGGTTAAATTAGTTACCTTAGATTCCATTACATAGTTAGTTACATACAGGTCGACCTAATAAAAGCGTGTTAAAATGATCAGGGTTTATCATCTGATTCTTCTCACTCAGTTCAGAATTGGAGTTTTGATCATTCTTGTTGTTCGAGAGTGTTTCGTCGACTGGATCCTCTTGATCTGCAGTGATCATTGCATTAATAGCCTCTTCAATTAAATGGCGGCGGCTGGCCATCGTAATGTATAAACTGTAAAATGTTTTACAGTAATGCGTAAATTTGTTTATAAATTAGGACATGTATAAAAATACACACACCAAAAATACACACAAAAAATACTAAGCTATTAGCCACACGAGGTCCGTTGTACCTTAATCATCACGCTGTGGCACGTGTGGACGATGCCGTGACTTACAGTCACGAGGCACTGAAGAGGGAGGGGCCTTCGAGCTAGCAAGCTACGAAAACGGACGGTCACCTACTTCTAATACTACCGGTTAGGTTGCAGTGGACCCGATGCGACTAACTAAAGGTTAAATAGTCACGTTTCTACGGCAGACGCCACTTTTTAACTAAGTATAATTTTTCAACACAAAACAGAGTGAAGAAACAATATAAAAATATTTTTAAAGCAGTATAGTAAGCTCTAATAAAATCATAGTATTAAAAAAACCTTTCAATGTTGTCGTAAATCTGATACAAATAATCTCTCTATTCTTTTTTTTGAGACTACAACGAGAAAAAAGACTGCAAAGAGAAAAAACACTGATCAAAGCGTCGATTTTAGATCGGTTGATGTTATTTTGGTTGTATTGACAAGAAATCAGCTGAAATAAAAAAGAAATCATTGAAAACACCAAGACAGCTTTGGTTAAAACAAAAAGGAATATTTGGTTATTTTAATGAGATTAAAATGATAAAGAAATATTGTCTACCAACCATTTTAGTCTGCGATTTAAACAATGCAAAACATTAAACAGGTTCTTTATTACTTCAACTCATAGCTTAATCGTATTACTAAAGAGCGATGGTTAATGCAATGATCTTCGCTTTGCGTCTGAGTTTAAATTACCACAGAAATTAATTAGGATAAAAATTACGTTAATTTAAATAATCATCGTTTTTGTTCGATCATAGCAACGTATCAGCTACATAAATGGTTAATGAACTATCGAGTCTAAGCAGAATTTAATGGGTATATTGTTAGAATAACAAATTACGTTTGTTGCACTAAACACAGTTTTGGCTAAATCATAGAAGAGCACTGGTTGAGACAAAGTATCTAACTTGGTGAATCTCGGTTGAATTTGCCATGTTATCATTGACGAGCGTTGATTGATGCAATGACCAATTACATTGGTTAAATTAGTCATCGGGTCGTGGTTTAATTAACTACATATATTTGTTGGTATAAATTAAGTTGGTTAAAATAATCATCGTCTGTGTTAAGTATCCCCTTTGCATCACCTTTAGCAGTTTTTCGTTTCAACCACAGACGGCGCTGAAGCCAAATACGTCATGCTCATCTGTATTTTAAATAGATGGAATCATTGCAGACTGCCCAGTACCAGTAAGCAAACCAAATGAGGTAGTTGGTTAATTCGACCCACTAGAATTACCAAGAAACTGAGAAATTGGTTGGATCAACAAGTTCGGTTGGGATAACCGACGAAGTTGGTTGAATCAAATAATATAATAACCAAATACTTTCGTTAATTGACAAACATTATTGGTTATTTTAAGACTTGTCTAAATCGTTTATAATTTAACCAAGTAGTTAAGTCATTTTAACAGGCTTAGATAGCTATGAAGCTCCAAAAAAAGAAGACAAATAAACAGGTAGAAGATACAGATTATTTTCGTGATATAAATTTTGATTTTATATAAATTTTGATTGATTTTGATATATATGTGAAATTGATTTTTGATTATTTTAGTAATATAAATGCATTGCCATTGTAACAAAAAATGCCTTTCTTATTTTGAAATCCAGTGCGAACGAGTCAGATGTACTTATACGATAAAACCTTTCCATTTTAGCGTGAGTAAAACAGTAATAATTTCACGCTTTCGCAGGGCCTCGCTTGATTATAGATACTGGTTGGTACACACCAATTTCACGCATCTTTGGCAGTGTGTGGTATTCGTAGCGCAATAAAACGAGTGGAGGACGGATGCAAAGGCGCCGTATGTGGCAGGAAACTTGCAGTATGAAGTCCTCCTCAGTTGTACTCAATCAGCAGACGTAGATATCATGGCATGGATTTAGCGAGAGTGATACCGTTTCCTGGTTCCCCGACCTTATACAAACAACATTTATTTATTTATTTCCTTATAAGTAAATGAACATAGTTATACTATATAGGAGAAAAAACAGACACAACTATTGCAATAATAAATACCGATTATTACATTTACATGATATAACTTACTCGGGTTAATATTAGAGTACGACAGCGCGCTACGCTTGTGAGGCTATATAATATCTCTCAATTACAACGGACTATCAATAAACACATATTATAAAGTGTTGTGAAAGACACGTATTATTTAATTCAAAATAACCTGTCACTATTTTAATAACCTATACTAGGTAAGTGGGAATAACAACGAACATACTTGTGATTTTATTGCCGAAAAACTATATTATATATACCTACATTTTAAGACAAAATAAAATAAACTAAAAAACTAAAATCAACGATTTGCTATCATCGCAAAACCTTAAAATTCGTGTAGCCAAAAGCTAAGTAATGGTATTTTTTTAGTAATCAAATGGTATATGTAAATCAAAAACCTGGCGGCACACCAGGATGATACCTAGCGGCACACTATTGTGCCGCGGCACACCGGTTGAAAAGCACTGGTCTAAGAAGACGTTATTTTAAGAAATTAAGTCATCTTCTACCTACTTCAAAAAGGTTATCAACAATAATATTAATAATTTATCTTTTTTTTTTGGAATAAAAAACCTTTGTTAGAATATAAATTTGGAGATTCCGGGATCAGTGCTTTCAAATCAAATAAAAAGAATTTAATTCAGCGCTCACGTTCGACGGCATAATAACATATCGACACATCTTGAGATAGATGCGAAGGGTAGTTCTATCGTTTGTATAGTACAGCCTCTGCGTCGTATCGATTTTCGATAAGTCATAGTGGCAGGCAATTATTGGGCGCGCGGCACAAACCACTGTCTGAATAGAAACAATAAGTCATAGCGGTGCAATGTGTAATCTAATATAATGTATCGGCCTTTAAATGTAATGAACGGCGAGACGCGATACTAATTCCATTAAGCGAGAGTGGGAAGGGGGGGGGGGGGGGGGGGGAGCTAGAGAGGAGGAGAAACGAACCATCGGACATCTGCCGCCGACATGCGCTAAAGGCTCATACAGATCTAACCACAATAAACCGTCGAAAATAACTATGACTAACTTGAATTGCAATATTCTTTCTTTGGACTTACAAATTAAAATATAAAAAGGTAAGCTTATTGCCAAATGGCAACATCTTGCAATTAACCTAATCATACAGTGCAGTGGTACATGCGCGTGTTGTGGAGATAAAGATGTGGAAAATGTGGAATAAATAAAGAAATTATTGTGTAAAATACAAACTACTATATTTAATACTAAGAATGCCCGAGGATAGGAAATTGGGTGACAGAGAGGGAGAACTGGTTAATACTCAGAAAAGCAATACTTTTTTATGTGAGTCTTTAATAATTCTATATAGGCCAGTTTCGTATATTTCCTGGGTGATCGTTCCAAAGTCTTGCATCATGGACAAAAAAAGAGTAGGAGTGGAAATCAATATTGAAACGAGGTATTTTGAGTAAATTATCAGAGGCTAACCGAATTAAAAGACTATGAAAACTTAATGGCTCGTAGCGATAGGAGTTTTGATTGGGATAGTACACTCTTCTTTGACGTACTGGCAACCACTTTAAACGTGTCCTATGATAATACTTAGGTAGACCTAAGATGAATTGTATGCATGCATTTTGCAGACGTTCACGTTTGTTTACTAGTTCCTCTGATAAATCGATGCCACATCTGCATAATCAAGAAAAGGGAGAGACTTGCAATAGATGAGTTCAAGACTATCTTACCCTGCGTTTATGGCGAAAATAAAACTAACAAGAAACAGTCAATTCATTAATGAGTAAAGCAAAATATAATTCCAAAATACGATCTAACCACATCAGATAAAATTATTCAAAAGACCTGAGAAAAAGAAAAAGTAAAATATATGGCTGCATACTTAAGAATTATAGAGAAATATAAGAGCAAATGAAATATGAATAAGAACGGGGTAGCAGTAGGCCGAGCGCGCGAGTCTGAACGGGCCTTTACAGCCTCCCATCGAAATTAATAATGACACGAGTAATGCCTTCAATGACTGTAATGATTTACAACGAGGAGGCTGCGGATGTACTGATAAAGTTCAAATTGAAAACGACGACTTTCACCTGCCTGTGTTGGAATTCGTGTCGGCGAGGAGTGGGGTCATAAAATATTAAATCTATCTTAAACGAGCGGCCTTCTTGTGCCCTTTGCCTATAATATCGGTTAAGCCCTATCAGACAGCCTGTCGAAAAAATCTTTCAGTATCAGTGGTACCATAATCTTTACTGCTGGAGGTTTCTGTATTGTCTTATTCTTTAGGGAGGCGAAAGCGCAAAAACAAAGGTTTGGTTTAGTTTTTAGGCAATAAAAACAAAAAACAAGCGAAAGGGCGAAAACAACGCATTGCATAATCAAAATAAAAGGTATAATTACAAATGTATCTTCTATAAATGGGTCTAAAGCTTGACGGGATTTAGTCTTATTTAACAATCTATTATTTCTTATGAGTAAATCGGCGAAGAAACAGCGTTAAAAATATCCAAAATGGCATTTTTAAAATACATAACATACCCTGTGTCAGTCTAACCTGGACAACGGCGGTTGTAACATCTCCGGAACGTCGGCTACCATCAAATTCACGCGGTAAAATCCACTTTTAAGTACGTTATAAAGTTGAATAATCCGGATATTTTTTAAATAATAGAGTTACAACACAATTTTATTAATCGAATTTTGAATCATTCAAATTATTTTTTTTTTAAATTTAATTCATTTCTTTATTTTTCACGTAGATATGTAGTTACTACATATCTACGTGAATGTAAATATCTCATCTCATATGACACTCTGGATATACAACACATGCAACAGAAAGAAATGACAAATACAGAATAACAAATAGAGTATCAATAAATCTTTTATGTATTGAAGTGCCCACCACTACAACATATTCCGTAAATTTCGAAGCAGGAAAACCTTCTAATCTTTCAGTATGGTTTAATAGAATAATAATAATAAACGTATATATTAATATGGGAGCTAATGGGCCCTTGCTAAGTTGGCCACGAAGACCCATTTGTTCAGGGTTGGTCACACTCACGGGTCAACACCCATCCGGCGGCCTAAGTGCGAGCCCGGGTAGGACTCTGGCCTTGGGGCTAGTATCCCCTAGGAGTCAATCTTCTGGCGCTCCTGGACGGTCTGCGCACCGTGCGGCGTAAGCCAATTGATTGTGCATTCTGACTAACAGTCGGGGGAGTCTGGAAGCAGTACTGTTTACTATAGAGCGGGGGTGGTTGCTGACCTTACGGCGACTGCACTTGAAACGACCATCGGCTACCCGATCCCGGGTGAACAGCCGAACAAAAGATGCCGTGGTCCGCGATAGATTCGGTTTACACCGTTTCACCGCTTCGTAGGGAGAGGACCGCGCAAGCGATCTCGAACTCGTAACCAGTCGAGAGACCCGAGTAACCTGGTCGCAACTGGAAGTAAGGGCGTGAGTGTAAGCCCGCTGGGTAACATACCTAATTATCTCGCGGATAAGGCATTGGCCTCTTACGGGCATGTGGCGTAGCTTGACGGTGGACTGTTTTTGTCCTAAGTCTTCTGCGTTCACTTAACAGGAGATAATACGACCAATCGTTAAAACTTCCTGAGGTGACGGGTTCGCCCATTGTAGTTGACAGCTCTAGTTATATACATTAATATGTAAGTACCGATTAGATAAAAATATAGATGCTAAATAAATGTAAAAAAATAGCTGATTTTTGTTTATATAGACAAGGAAGCTAAGATAGCGTTAATTCATAATGATTAACTTGGAGGTGACGTAAACAATAATAGAAATATTAAAATAGTCCTCAGCCGTAAAGTCGATGAAGATAAAGATAGTTTCTGTGGTATAGTACGTATAGTATTTATAGCATTACATAGCAGAAGAGTAGCAAGTACTCGAGTAAAAATTCGTTAGCGCATCTACGATCATCATGGGTCAGTGATACGATCGAGACCGTAAGTCTCCCACAGAGAATATACGTACATACATACTCGTACAAGCAGCCAGTATGGTAATACTGTGATTGATTGATCGTATTAATAAAGCGAAGAAGCTCGAGCGAAGAAAACACAATGGGCCCATTTTGTAATGCTTTCCGACATCCAGTTGTAAAGATTTAGTATGTGAACGAAGGCGGTTAGCGGTTATTCAATACGATGCAATAATTGCAGAAAAAGAGTATGTCGCAAGAATATTGATTGTTATGTCGAAGACACGTTGAGTATATTCCATGAAGACGAACTGCCATTATAAACCTGTTATAATGATTATGCTGGGAATAATTCAAATCAGCCACTTCTTCATCCATTACTATGGCAGGGGTTTCAGTGATGCCGGCTAATATATCGACTGTTCCTTAACTCTTTAGGAAATTGTGGTATTGGGTTTGAACCACAAAATTAGGCCTCAATTTAGGCAATGGGTCATATACTAAATAATAAACATTATTATCTGAGCGTGTGGTAGCTATACGAATAAACCATGTTGATACCGCAATCTATTGGTCGTCACGAAAACTCTTCGAAAAGTCGAGATATTATTCCTACAGATTCTTACTTAACCTTCCACTTAGCGACTAAAAAAGGGTTAAAACTATATCGTTTCCTCCACTTAAGTTTGTATTTATATTACGGTTTTTTTTGCAGTTGCAACTTCGGTCTTTTCGCTAAGATTAAAGTTAAGGAAAGCAATCATTTGAAACATGTAGGCACACGCTTAAGATTGTAAGTTACATTTAATTTTAAAAATATGATAGCAAAACAACTACAACATTGTTTTACAATAAAATTCTCCATACAATGTGGTCCTAAAAATACCAGAATTCTTTTGTTTTGATTTACCTAACGTATCAATGATCAAATTACTACACATGCAAATAATAAAAATCACTTTTCGTGTAAAAAATGCAATTCAATATAATAAGTATAATAATAAATAATAAGTATTAACGCAAAAAATGGGTTTTCCTTCAAACCTCGTCAAGACTATTGAGAGTCTCATTCGAGACTCGAGACGAATGAGACGACAGCGGTCTCGTGTCGAAGTTTTCGAGACGAGACTAGATTTTTCATGAGACGAGACGAGACTTGGACGACTACACGTGCCTATTACTAGGTAATCCACATCCGTATGGTTCAGTATTGTCCAAAGCAGTGATTCCCAAAGTGGTCCAGGTGGACCCCCAGGGGTTCACGGGAGACTCAACGGGGGTCTACGTTGGCGTGACAAAAAATGGGGGTTCTCAAGTTGTAAGTGGGGGACCACGAAAATTTACCTAGTTTCGACAGTAAAAAAACGAAAATGTTAGCGTGACTACTTATCAGTGTTTATTTAGCGTTCATTTCCTTTTTTTAAACCTCCCTTAATTTTTTTGAGCAGTGTATCTTAAGAAAGTCAGCGACTGTTACTCGTAAAAACTTGCATATTCGATATACAGTACAGGGTTGGAACTCAGCTGCGACGCAAATTTCCATCGTTAGATCTAATCTTTACATTTTTGACTAGTTTTGGGAATATGGTAGAAATGTACAGGGGAAACCAGTAAAATTTTGAATGTGGTCTACGAGAAAAAAGGTTTGGGAATCCCTGGTCTAAAGGAGTGATTGTGCAAGGATTATTTTGGTATTCACAGGAAGGAATCGCATGAGCACCTGTACCGAGTAGGCTAATATTTTGCGACTTACCTCGTTAACTTGTGGTTGCCAGGAGAGACGTTCATCGATAGTGAGACCTTATTCGAGGGCGGAATAAAGTTGGCGATCGGCATTTTCTGGTATATCATTGGACATCATCTGCATGGAGGTGCTTCTTGTCCGCCTTGACTAGATATGTGGTTTATGAGTAATGAGAGGAGGGGACAAAGCTGTTCCTTGCGGGACCCCTGCCGAGAGATTAACCCAGTTCGAGATCCGATCGCTTACATTTAGACGCTGCTGTCTTGCTTCCAAATAATATTAAAATCAATTACTAACATTATGGGATGGATTCAGTGTTTATATCAAGCAACAAGCAGGTTAAAGTCGACGATATTGAATGCGCTGCTAAAGTCCAACAATAAAACAAGTAAGGTGAGCTGTTTCCGATCCATACCTCTACATGCATTATCGGTCACTTTGACAAGGTCAGAGTTAGTACTATGGCTTGTTGGGAAATTCGATTGAACGGGATTAAAAAGATTATGGCGCCAGACGTATACAAACATTTGGGAAAAAAATTAAGTGTTCTATGACTTTGTATAATGCGGGAAGACGTGATATTGGACGGAACTCGTTAGGTAGTGCAGAATTGGGTACTTTAGGGGACGGTGTTAAAAATGCTCTCTTCCAAGCAGTCGGATATGAACCGGATATGAGAGAAATTTTAAATATTCGCGGAAAAACTTAACATCTGTATTTTCTGCTATTCCACTGCTCTAATTCTAAATTTAAGCCGATATATACACGTATTGATATGTATGAAGAGTGGGTGGGGTATTATTATATAAGGGGCAAATAAATAAAACATTTGTATATTAATATATACCTACTTATTATATAATATATTTGCAGGTACATATGTACATACGTAGTTCTTCAAAAGTAATAATATTTGGTGTCGTTGAATACTATATTGACACCCCGAATCTAATGGAACCATATTTAGAGCTCTAGCTCTCACCCCTACAGAAATAAAATGACTGTATATGTGTTTTTTTTTATTATGCTAAAAATTGACAATTTGTCGAGGATCGCTGAATATTTATTGTTTTTTAGGGGCCATAATAACACTGATGCATTGTGTTCCTTCCATTTCCCTCTACGCTCCAACATCTAACATTCATTTACTGGACTATTAGTCCACTACTCATTATTTTTACACGACAGTCAAACAAAAAAGTATTGTAATGTGTTCATCTACGTATGTTTTTCCTTTGTTTATTCTATCATAACTTCTGAACACCTTGACAGATTTAGAAGTGTGGTATTATTAGAACCGTTATGTCATGCCTAGTGTTGAACGGTACCTAAACTGTCCAAATATGAAGTAAATAGTTATCTAAATGAACAGACGTCAAAATGTCAATAAATTAACATAACTATATCGTGTTTCTTGGTAAATGAAAGGTCTGATTGAGTACATATACATGTATTTTTATGAATAAATATATGAACAACAAATATTTATATAAACAAAAAGGTAATTAAAATAATTATAAATACAGTAGTTCACTTTCTCTAACGGCAGTCGTGTTTTTATGCCTTTATATATTTAATTGTTCCCTTTCCCTTTTGAGCATTTATTGACTGGGCTATCAGTCCAATACTCATTTTTTTAACCACATCTACGAGTATATTAGCATTTACACTATACAAACATCCATGTAATGATTCTCTCTACTCTTCAACTTTTTGTTTTATGGTTCTTCTAGGAGCAATTAAGTCGGCGTCATTCAGAGAGCTTTCATTTATTCCAAGTTAGAATTCTGAGTCATATCACATGAAGAGTAATGAGACTCCCGCCGAAATTTCGCCAGGTGGAGCCATCTTTCATCCACTTGACTCCCAGTCGCGAGCGACGGGACCGGTCTCACGGGGGCCGTAAATACAGTCGTATGACGGGAGCTCTGCCACCGGCGCGCGGTGTCGGAAGAAACGACTGCTTGCATCCTCTCCTGCACCACTTGAGATAATAAATAGCAGACACAGGATGTCAGCCACGTGTTTCTCGTCTAGGAGCACGTAAACAACGTACAGCACGTCGCATAAAGAACAAAACAGTTTAGATGAGCCACTTCATTTTTCTAACACTTTTATTTTATCAACAATATACAGAATACATAATAAAATATAAACATAGACTATAATGATAGCAAAGCCAGAGGAATACAAAAATATGCTAAACAATATACAGAAAACAAAAAAGATTTTTAACGGAGGATGGGGAAAACATCCCCACCACCAATAACGATCAGATATACATACATAATAAATGCTGCAAATATATATTTCCCTAACAAAGGAAGAAATTTAGTTGACATATTAATAAAAAACTGCTAAAACAATAGCAACACTTTCTAATATACTAACACCGACTTCTCAATTTCAACACACATCAATAAAGGTACTGGCGTGCTGACTGATCAATATGCGACAGACTCTGCTTGTGGACCAGATTAGATTTATACCAGAACACTAAGGATTGTTTGTTTCTACTCTTTATTGTGAAATTTCACAATAGGTAGATTTATTGTTATACGACAATCTTGACGGGGGTTACAAGTTCAGTCTGGCATCAGTTCAGTTCATGACCTTGGTCAGACTAACGGCAGACTGATCGTTTATCGCGTTGACTGATGGACTGAACTGATGGATTTTCATACATTTTAATAATTTCTATCAGTTTATCAGTCAGTTCGCGGATCAAGGTCGCAGACTGAACTGATGCCAGACTGAACGTGTAAGATTGAACGTCTTACAGAAAACCCTACTATGAAGGGTTTATATGTATGTGTGCGTGTAACGTGTGTGTAAGAATGTGTCTTGTTATTGCATTCGATCGACAGAATTGAAATACAATCCCGTTAAATTTATCACAACGGAAAATGGTGACCCAGACGGGAATCGAACCTGAAACTTTACAATGTAAGGTCAGGCGAACTAACCACCATGCCACCGGACCGATTGGAATTAACTAAGGGACTAAACATCAAGTGCAACAAGAAGTAATGACTATCAATGTCAGCAAATAGAGCAATGAATTTTCAGACCACTTCAAGAAGGCCTATTTTCAGCTTTATTATTAGCACAGTATACCTTCCAGGCAATGCGGGAAGAAGGTGCGAGGAATGTAGGTAGAGGGGTACGTCTCGACGAACGCGAATGTTTAGAATTACCGCCAGGTAAAGGCCGGTGACCTTTTCGAGCGATCGGATATCTGCGTAGGCGAGTAGCAGAACATCTGGAGACCATATCCGAGCCCTTACGACTCGTGACTTATTCGCTTTGATTTCAATTTTGTTCTAAGAGAACCTACTGTCTGGGGTATACTGTGTTATTAGTATAGATTCAAATCACAATGTGATTTCGGCTCAACAAGTTACTTGTGTACCAAATTTTAAGTCTATAAGTCCAATATTTCGACATTAGCATATGATTAGTGCGCTCCCTAGTGGATCGATTTCAACCACAACCTTTTCAACTCTTGCCATGACCAAATGATGCCTGCACGCCAAATTTCAGCTCAATCGGATGAAACGTTTGGGCGCTATCGTGGAGGAAACACACAATACTTTCCTTTCTCGTCGGTAGGTGGACTGAAAAAGTAAGCTGGTCAATACACGCCCTTCTTTCTTTTCCGACGAAGCTATTCACTCTCGTCTATAAATCCTCCCCAGACCATGTTTCTGCGGTAAACCTAGCCGGCAAGAGCCGCAACGGACCAAGTGGCATAGTAGGTGGAATGAATGCCTATCCTCCGTTTTCATTATGGTCGCTGCTTCGTTTTTTAACCGCTTTAGATAAAAGCTATAAGCGTAGGAGACGTTTATTTTTATAGGGCGTGCTCCTGCGGATTGATAGATGTAAAACTGAAGTGGTTTGTTTGATAAGCGTAAGTCAAACTTTGGTATTATACATGTTATATTTGGGTTTAAGGTGTAAGATTTCTTCTTCTTCAGGTATCTTCTCGGAGGTTGGATATTATCATGTAGCTGATCGGAATAAAGACATCGTCGTGGCTATTCCAAAATATCGCAGTCTCTATGATTCTTCACCTTAGAAGATCTGCGTTTTCCTGGGCCCATTAGCCAAGACAATAAATAAATCGCTGACGATGATATTTACTGCCTCTTTTAACGTGTAGTGAACGGCTTCGTGCAGCTCGGGCCAAAAGATCCATTTTGTTCTCGGATCGGCTCAACTCACGATTCAGCTTCTATTCAGAAGCCCCCTGGAGTGGAAGGCTACCCGGGTAAAACTCCCGTGTCTCAGGCCTCAGAGATGATGGACCGGTTTTTCCCGGCGGGATTGCATCCCGGCGCCACTAGACGGTTTGCGCACCAGTCGGAGAAGCCAATCGGTTGTGCATTCTGACTAATTGCTGAAGGGGTCTGGAGACTATGAAAATACACTGTTTCCTAAGCAGCGGGGGTGGATGTTTCACCTGATGTCATGCCACTCTTGAAATGACCTTGGGCCACTCGATCCTGCGTGGCACTACGGGCAAAGAACGCCCAGGTCTACGATAAATTCGAACTGAATTACCGCTGTAATACAACAGGTAGAGGTTGCGTAAGCGACTTCTGACCCGTAACCAGTCGGGAGGACAGAGGTATCCTGAAGGTTAATTCCAGACGGAGATATCCTGCCAAAACTGGTAGTTAAGGGGTGAGGCTGCCCGCTGTTTACCTTTCCCGGTGCGTCGCCGTAAGACGTTGGTCTCTAACGGGTTGCTGGTGAACTAGACAGTAGATTATCTTGTCCCCAAGTCTTCTACGCTCATCCCACGGCTGAAAGAACGATATATATCGTTATACCAGCCTGGGGTGACGGGTTCGCCCGTTGTAGACGACACCGCCATCCCGCCTCTTTTAACGTGGACAAACATTGCAGTCATTGTCAAATAACTGTTTGCCTCTCGTCTCGTAGACGTAATATTTTTTGTTTTAAGATTTATTTGATTAGGTTATTTTATTTTAAAAATCATATACCTATGTATCAATAATTAATAGGTGTGTCCTGAAAACCAGGATAAGAGATATCCTGAGGATACCCCTAATTTGCAGCGTTTGTAGCTTTATTTCATAGTCTTTGTCTATTTATAGTTTTAATTTTTAATCTGTGTGTTCTTGTTTTTTTTTTTGTATATGTTTTTTATAACAGCTGCAAATAAATAAATAAATAAAAATAAAATAAATATAGTCTAAAAGATAATATATGTATATATAATCCTTAGCCAACGTTGAATAAGCCGATAAGGTGTTTGTAGGTATATTTCTTTACAATTTCTAGCTAAGACAGATTAACTAGTATATTTATAATCTTGGTTATAAGCAATCTTGGTAGCAAATTTACTAAATAGTATGCATGAGCATTAATAAAAAAGACACGTAATTTTTTCACAACATTTGCTATATTCAGGGATGTATCCAGGAGCACAGGGGACGCGTCCCTCTCCGATTTTTTTTGAGTAAAAAATAAAATCGAGTAAAATTGGGAATCAGGAAGAATTCGCGACTTATGTGCATAGTGTCAGGCAGGTATTGGGAAAGGGGTGGGGTGGGATAAGAAATTCGATGAATAAGAAATTCTGTTTTTTAAAAGATTAAATTTGGATTTGGAAAAAATACTTTGCTCGAAATAACTGGTTAAAGTTATTTCGAGCAAAGTATTTTTTTATTTATTTTTAAATTTATGATCAAATGCAACGATACCTACGCAGCGCTGGATCACGGCGTAACTTTTTCAGGCGGCTACTTCTTAAACTAAAACGAATTGCTTCGGCTGTTTTCTGCCGCCAGAGAGTATTCTAACTGCCGTACTTTTCTTTTCTGTATAATATAGGTATGGTGTATTACTGCATAACATAGGTGTGGTGTATAGTGCAAAGTAGAGTGTAGGATGTCGGATGCAATGCCGTAATAGAAAAGAACAGCGGCCATGGCGGAATCAACGGAGCGGGACACTCGACCGTCTCCAAATGACTCTGCATCTCGCTTCAACGCAGAATATGAGAGCGAGATGCAAGATGGCGTGCGTCACGAGTACGGTCGTCCGTGCATCCTCTTTTGGCCAGGGAGGTAATTCCATGTCGCGATTTATCGTACTAATTATTTTTGAACGACACGATGACGTCTGATCTTACAATTTAAGGTTTGAGGTTCGATTCCCGGCTGAGTCACTAATTCCGTTAGGATAAAAAACGGAATTGATTTGAATTCTGTCGATCGATTGCAATAACAATACATACACTTACACACATGGGACACGCACACATACATATACACACACATAGTAAGGATGGTTGTAAAAGATTGTCATATGAACCGACCCATTGGGCAACTTTCACATTAAAGAAAAGTAACATATAGTTTCCCAAACGAACACTAAGGCTCGATAATCAATGAACTTAGTATCTAGCCCTTGGAGTAAATGGGTATTTTCATGGATGCATCTGCCTCTTTTGCAGGATTTTCGGCGACATCGACTTAAAGTACTATAACTACGAAACTACTACACCAATCATAAAAAGAACAACTGCACAATGATTGCATTAAAATTTCGAATATAGAATATTGAAATATCATTTTGTAAAACAATTAGATAATTATGAATAAATATGAGAACGTCAAAGAAGTGAAAAAAACGCGGAACCAGATCTGGTCGTATCATACTCAACGGATAATTGTTTCAGAACCAGATTTGGTCGTATCATACTCAAGGGGCTAGATAAGATAAATACATCCAAAACCAAGTCCTTATGGTATTCCCCATTTTATTATGGACTTTAAAGTGTGGATACATGTAGTAAAAACGACGAAAGACTAATAGTTTTGGGAAGTAGTGCTATAGGATCGTGCTTCGCATCAAAGTTATGGCAACTACATTTATTAACAAGTGAAAAAGTTACATTTCGCAGTTAAATTTAAGCGTTTCCTACTTGTCTTTAACCTGTAGGCCAGCGGTTCTTAACGTTTTTGGCTGGCGACCTAAAGTATGAATATATTTGAAGTACGCGACCCTAATCTATTTTTTTTTTTATTTTTCCAGTGACAGGTACTAAAATGATATATTATGTAATTTTATAGGATGTAGTTGTAAAATTAGAAATAACAACTTTATTTAAATGTTCTGTATTAAAATCAGATTTTTCAGCATTAAAACAGTTAAAAAAATTACAGCAAAATAATTAGTGACTACCCTGGTGTTGTATTTTTGAGCAAAGATCATGTATACCTGGTGTTATGTTTATAGAAAGTGCACACCGCATGACATGCTGAGGATCCAACCTATTCCTGTACTTATTCTTCATAACAGCAAGGCATGAAAATCCTGCTTCACTTAAATAAGTAGTTGAGAATGGTAGCAGGGCTTTTTCAGCTTCATTGCTCAGAACAGGCTTCCCAGATAATTGTGCCAAAAATTTTGTGAGACTCGTTCTGGCAAATCTCTCTTTTAAAACTGCATAACCTCGCATTTCGAGCAATTCTTCTTGTAATCCAGCTGAATCCAGCGCCCCGCGCCCTTCCCCTCATTAAAACAGAACTAACATGTCGCGATTGTGAACGGACAATAGATGGCAGTAACACAGCCTTTAGTCCTTGTTCTGTGACTAGTAATAATTGTCACTATACTAGTTTAGTGACATCGATCGACCTATCAATAGGTACAAGATAAAAATATTCGCAATTAAAAACGTCAAGTTTTACCACTTCTTTAAGGTCGTTTGGGGGATTTCCGCGACCCAACCCAATACCTCTCGCGACCCGAATTTGGGTCGCGACCCGAGGTTATGAATCGCTGCTGTAGGCTATAAATGGAGAGGTTGTTTTTTGTAACTCAACTGGTGAGGTTGAATTAGAGATACTTAATACATTTATTGACCCTGGTTTATCACTACTGAAAAGCAATCGAAAAATATCAATGAAAAACTAAACCCAAAATCGCGGTTGTTTGACATTATAAATAGGTTTAGAAATGGATCTACAGCGTTATGATAAGAAGAAGAATTTTGAACTTCAATAGAGACGATGGTTTTAGAATCTCTTCTACATAGTACCCTCTTCTTAAACTGTTGTTAATGCCCATCGCCGAGCGCAAGGACATCACACAAAATACAGTGAGTGTTGTGTGCACGGTGGATTCTCAAAATTCGCACGCCGAATTCGCCGCCCTATCACCGTTATAATCTGCGAAGTAACCGCAGCAGTTTGCCGCCTACCCGCAGATGAGGATCGACGGCACTTCAGTCATAGTAAAATAAGAACAGTAGGACATTTCGAGCCCGTTTTCGAAATAAGTACATACGCATCGCCGATCCACCAGGGTTGCCACAATACGTGTAAAATTGACAAGTTGTGAGCCCATCAAAGCAGAAATGCAGTTCTTTATAGTTATTATGTACGCTTATGTATTTTTGGTTTGTAGATCAAGAGACAGTTCCCAAAATTTTACTGTAACAGAATATATGAGTTAGAATATACGTGTTAGTCTCTAAGTCTGTTTACTCCGCCTCTGTCTGTTACGAGGTAATGTTCACTCCATGGGAGACAAAACGACAAGATGTCGTTACAATTTCCTGGGGTGGTCTGAAGTAGTTGACAATCCGCAATCCACAATGGTCATAGAGAATTATACTAATTGCATATACTTACGAAAATATTTAAGCAGTATAGGTTGGATATTCCTTCAATAAAATGATTTATAAATTTGGAAGTTACCTGAAACAAAAGAAAACAAAGTTTAAATAACATTTTTGGTAATTTTCTGTTAATGTATAGAGGTGAACTGCGCGAATATCGCAGGCTCTATGAGATAATCGGAGACATACATGAGATATACGTGAGAATCGGAGACACTTCGATTACAATTACATTACATTACATTACATTTTCGTCGTGTCCAATTGACGGCTAAAGACCGCTCTTGGACGTGTCAAAATAATTGGGTTATGTAGTAAGTTTCGCTACTACTCTTTACTGAACATACCAAGTCAAGAATTAACTACTAGATTGTCAAACTATAAATATAAATAATCAAAATAGAAGCTTAATATTTGAAGTAGTTAGTGATTCGAAAAGATAATTAGTAAAATTATTTATCGTAATATTCAAATTGTCAGTAAAATGTTAAATAATCAAATTAAATCTACGTTATGCATTTTAAACTAAAAGTACAGATATAAGACCATATAAAATAATCAGACAATAAGGCTCTACTTTTTTAAGTAATTTAAATGGGCACAATATTTGAAAAATCGTGGCCCTCAAATTCGGCCAAATTATAGAAAGGGTGGCCTATCAGCATCTCCTTGATGTGTTTTTTAAATTTTATCGTATACGATAAGACTTAAAATATAGTTACAACACTATCTATTAGACAGCGTAGGCGAGATGCACCTGACCGCGAAGAGCTGCAGAAGACGAGCAAAAAATTTCCCGCAAGGCGGCGACCGGACATCGCATCACTATTCTCCGACCATCATGCTCCCATTGTTAGCCAACAGACTACATACATAATATGCAAGCACACACGTGTATGAAATGCAAGCACGTATGCTAGATGACCTCTATTATAGAGCACGTTCGGCTAGACTGGAGTTTTTAATAAAATGAATAGTGGAGGAAGGGAATTTGGGTTAACGTGGTAAGTCATATTTGATTTCTTAACCTTTCACAGCTGATTGATGTATCCAATAATGCGACAGTTAACGCGAAAATAGATTTTGGATATAATTAAAATTAAATAATTAGTTTAAAATAGTCAAATTAATAAAAATCGGAATTATATTTCCAAACTTACTTTTAAAAGGCTTAGTAAATAGAATATGTACCTATAAAGCGCATACAGTATATAGTATATGGAGTATTACACTGCTCAATGCGGTGCTACGATTTGGCAACCAGGATCTTATTACGAAACGCAACGTATAGGTGGTACTCATAGTTCCAAAAAAATATTAATCTTAAATTATTATGGCAATATGGCGACTTTCATTGTATAAGTGTGCCAGCACACGTTCTAAACGCCTATACGGTATGAAATAATAATATAATAACAAACGATTTTTTAAATCATAGCTTGTTATTTTAATATTATTTATATAATAATATAGACGACAATTTTAATTTTAGTATACAGGTATCAATGCGTAATAATTACGCACTTTAAGTTCAGGTAGATGATGATTAATAGATGAGATAAGACTAATAGATAGCGTTTTAGCACTCCGTATTATTTCTGTGATGTAACCAGCTTATATAATAAATGCAAGATGGCACTAATTGTATGTTATTATTGTTACAATTCGTTAAATTATTGGTTTTTTATATTCAATCAGTCCTTTGTAAAAAAACATTTATTATCAATGTCCATTTTTTTTACTATCAGCGCCAACTGCAGTTCCCCGTTTAAGAAGGGTTGCCAAATCGTACTATGGAGTTAAGTGATATAATGCCATATATAATCAATGGCTAGACTTTATAATAAACGAAATGGGGGATGGGGATTTTTATTTGGGTTAAAGTGGTAAGACATGTTTGATTTCTTAACCTTTCACAGGTGATTGATGCATCCAATAATGCGACAGTCAACGCGCAGTTAAGTTTTCAAGTGAACGCACATTATGAATATAAAATGTATAAAGCCAACAAAATATAATATGAAAAAAAATGCCAATTAGACTCTAATAAATAATGGAAGCAGATGGGAAGCAAAAATAAATGTAAGATCAGTTTATCAGCATAGTCGCGAACTATTTCTTGACAATTCAAATTAGGGTTGCCCGAATATAACGCGATATTTTTCTAAAGAAAACATTCGCGTTATATTCGGGGTTTAGGTCATGCCATTAGGTATATACCTAACGTTAACCTCTATAGGCTAAATGTTGTATGGGGACAGCCTCCTAGGGCATTAGGGAAACCTCGTGCCATCCTGCAAGTGCTTTATGCATTTCGAGATCCACTGACAACTAAAGTGCAGACAAAAATTTAACCTTTCAAGACAGATATGTTCGTAATTCCAGGATGAACGAGAGAAGTACAGCATATAGAGTTGTCAACTACAACGGGCGAACCCGTCACCTCAGGAAGTTTTAACGATTAGTCGTTCTCTCTCCCTTTGGAAGTGAATGCAAAAGACTTGGACAAAACAGTCCACCGTCAAGCTCCGCCAAATGCCCGTAAGAGGCCAACGCCTTAACCGCGAGATAACTAGGCATGTTACCCAGCGGCCTTACACTCACGCCCTTACTTCCAATTGCGACCAGATTACTCCGGTCTCTCGATTGGTTACGAGTTCGAGGTCGCTTGCGCGGTCCTCTCCCTTACGAAGCGGTGAAACGGTGTATACCGAATCTATCGCGGACCACGGCATCCTTTGCCCGGCTGTTCACCCAGGATCGGGTAGCCGATGGTCGTTTCCACTCCCGCTATATAGGAAACAGTACTGCTTCCAGACTCCCCCGACTGTTAGTCAAAGTGCACCGTCGATTGGCTTACCCGCACGGTGCGCAGACCGTACAGGAGCGCCAGAAGGTTGATTCCTAGGGGAAACTAACCCTAAGGCTAGAGTCCTGCCCGGACTCGCACTTCATGCGTGGAGGCCGCCGGATGGGTGTTGACCCGTGTGTGTGACCAACCCTGAACAGAATGGTTCTTCGTCGCCAACTCAGCAAGGGCCCATTAACTCCCAGAGAACTACAAATTGGCTCTTAGCTGGAAATCATCATCTGAACCCTATCAGCGGGCCACACTCGCACATGATGTGCAGGGGAGTTTCCTCTGCCCCTTTTGGCAGAACCTGCACATTTTTCTGTCTCGGAGCTTGACGTTGTACATGTGTTTGTTAAGGCCACAATGCCCGGTGAGCGCCCTTACCAGTATGCGTAGATTGTTCCTATTTAGCGATAAGGCCTCACGGGCCGTCTTAGGGTCGTAAGCCTTAATTAGGGCTTTGGATTGATTCAACCCTGGCGTGTTGTTCCAGTGGTTGACGGATTGTTCTAAATATATTTGTTTGAGCATTAGGTTTGCGAGGCTTTTTGGTACGCCACAGCAAGGTGCAGGGCCGTAAAACGTTCCCTTTGCTTCCGTCTTAGCAAGTTCGTCGGCTTTTTCATTTCCCTCGATTCCTGCATGGCCGGGAACCCATCTTAGAATTTCCCTATTCTTTTCGCCCAGGGAATTCAGTAGTGATACGCAGTTTTGCACTAGCTTTGAATTAATAGTATTAGAGCTGCCTTGCTATCCGAGTGGATATAGATACAGTGGTTGGCGTAGTTCTTATGGAGATTGATATCCGCACATTCAATAATGGTGAAATTGATCATACCTTATTAACTGCATAACAAAATAATATGTAGATAAGTATGAAGGTAGGTATATACTCAATAATAAATAATGAATTTAAGTATACAAGTAATCTTAATTTGATTGATCATAGATGAACGAGAATATTATGTTTTAATTGATTTGATAAAAAAAGTTAATGTATAATAAAACTGACACAATGATCTTGAAATATATCTAGTGATAACAATAGGTCGAGTATACTAATATGTTGGAAAGTACTGTATAGTTATTTATACGACGGCCACGAGTATATAAAACGCGCATTATACAGGCATAGATACAAACTCAGCCACCTTTTGTCCTAGAACGTCATCCTAAATGTAGATTAGCCATAGATGGGCTGGGAGGGTTAGAAGGCTGGGTCTCAATCTCAGGATCATCTTGTTACGTGTATCACGCCTCACAGGCTTATGATAATGAGATTTCGAGAACGATAATGCAAATGAGATGTGCACAAGATAACCCATTCAGGCTATGGCTACATACTACACAAAGGCCTCTCAGTTCAGCATGTCGCACAGTATGCCATATTTCGCCTTATTTGTCCTATTCGCCTTAGTTTCTTTGTGATTTCACTTTTTAATGTATTTCCTTTGGTTGTATTCTTTGATCTCCCTGAATGAACACTTAGTCTACTGTAGATAATTGACTCAATCATATATACATCCGATTTTGTCAATGCATGACTTACCGGGCGAAGAGAAATACCGTATCTTGTTTGGTAGCAATTCATGCTGTTATTGGTATTATATATATTTAAGTTTTTGAAATAGAAGCAGCTGCTTCCACATACATGTATAATTGACAATAATGCAAATGCACCGAGTCTCTCGCGGGCTTGTCAGGAGGAACATCTCTTTGACATATCGGTTTACCACCTCACTGGCTATGAACCTGTGGTGAGGTGAACTAATATCGTTAAATTATTTTAAGGCGAGAGGGCAAGTCTTATCGTAACGTGAATACAATTAAAAACATCAATACAATTAAACTTCAACAAAATTAAAATAGGATATCCTAGGATAGGGTAACTTACGACCGGTTTGGAATTAAGTGTTATGTAGGCGACGAAGGGAAGAGAAGTCTTGTCCTATGATTCTATAAAATACAGTGTGCGCCATGACAACGCGCGCCTCCCGCGAAGCGATGTGTGTTCATTATGTCATAAGTGTATTCTGTTTTAGCAGGGCGTCGAGACGCCCGCGTCAAACTTGGCAGTGCTAACGGCGGGAGAATCGACTATAGCGACCACACGTGCCTGCCATATTAATATTTCAAAATCACTAATATTTCAAATGCGCAAAGGGCTGTGGATGGAACAATACTGGGCATAACACTGCGAGGCTCGCATCCGCAACGATGTACATAATTCATAGTTACACCGATTTTAATATAATTTAGGCAACTGAGAAGATTAGGACGATAGAATAACAGGAGCCAGAAAAACCAAGCGATGATCAATGCAGAATTGGTTGGTTATGGTGGACAAAATAGAAAATGTCATTTGGAGGATCGGAATAACAAAGCTCTACTAAAAAAGTATAATACAATACCTAAAAACAAAATGCGGTTTACGCATTACATTTGCACAGAGGCGTAACTACGCCGGTGCAGCCGGTGCGGCGCACCGGGGCCCAAGGCAGTTTGGGGGATTAAAATGGAACTTCTGTCTAAGACGTTCTTTCCGTCTCTGCTAGTAAACTAAGAAAGCCGAAAAAAATAATCTCTCAAAACTGATACATGATTTTGCAGAGTGTAAATCAAGACGAAAATCATTCTAGAAATGTATTTGTTAATATTTTTTTCAAATACATTTATTACTTAATTTAAACCCACAGATATGCAAAAAATGGTACATTTGTAATAATGTTTGTGAGAATTTTTTAGTCTTACAGTTTTCCACTTGGCGGTCCTATTCAAAATAAAGTAATAAAAACTGACATTATTTAATTTTTTTACTAACATTTAATGTTGGTTGACTAAAAGATATTGTAATGTAGCAGTAAGTCCGCCATTGTACCTTATTTTTATTGTGCAATAAAGAGATTTTCATTCATTCATTCATTCCTTTTAATGGGGAGAAATATAACTCAGTAATTAAATTAACAGAAAAAGGTCATGTTATTATAGGAAAAAATGTTTCCAACATTCTCCCACAACAATGTTTCTATGTTATCTCGCATATCCAACTAAAGTTCTTGGGAACTTGCTCCGCAACATGTTCGAGGCAATGTCCCAAATCAATACATCGATTTATAATGTAACTACAATATAAATATGTATTATAATATAGCTAGGTATACCGTCAGTACATCCTATATGCCATAATAAACGTAGGAAAGTAAGGGGAGGGGCCTTTTGTTAAATTTTGCACTGGGGCCCTTTTTTTTAGGTAGGTACGCTTTTTAATATTTAATTTATGAGATTATGAGATTTTATTAACAGTATTTAATTATAAGAATTTGCAAGCATAAGATATTTTTTGTATAGTTATATTTAGAAACTCCTTCTTTTGCTGAAAGTAAAAGGTGTCTCAAAATCAGCTTCCATTTTATTATATTTTTTTGATAATATACAATTGGTGAATACTCGGCGCTGACCACGGTCTACTGGCTTCAAATGTATGTCAATTTAATCTTGCAAGCGTGCATAGGTAAGTCGTTGGCAATATCCAGTTCGCGGGTTAAAATTCGTTGCATACTGCTTCGTGGAATGTTTAATTGTTGAGAACGTTGACAAATGGAGGTGGATGGACGTCGGTGTATACTTTCACTGTCTGCCTCACTATCACTATCAATATCACCTCTTTTAACGTTCTAAGTTGAGCCAACAGCCTTAAATTTATGTAAAAAGACAGTTTCTGTGGACAAATGTGGTTACTGCCTTTTTTAATTAAAACTTCGTTTACACAGAAAATACGTATTCTACTCTGAAAAAAATAGAGCAAACTAATAAACAGTGATGTCAAGATCGCTGATAATCATTTTATTTATTTATTTTAGTTATTTACTTCAAACATGATGATAAAACACAAAAAATGGTCTTACCAAGTTATGGTGCGAAGTAAACAACGGCCCACATGCACATGACCATGCTCAGCGCATACCCAACTAGGCCGAATATAGCCTGTATCTGGGCATACGACTTATTTCCTGACTTGGATAAAGAAGCCTAATTGACGTAGGAACTCATATAGATACATACATACACATACAGTCATACATATACATACATACACAAATACATAAATATAACGATCTAGATATATAATAGTATTATTCTTTTGCATTATATTACAATATATTACATGTTGTTTAATATATTATATCATATTAGGTATATAATATAATAGTAAAGTTATGCAAAAACATTATTTTTTTTAATATATGACTTGTCCTTGAACGACCTATGTCGTCAAGAAGCCATTTTTTATATTTTTTTAAATAAAATGGTACTCTCTATTTCTTTTATTTTGTCATCAAGACGGTTGAATATTTTCGGTGCTATATAGTTGAATTGTCTTTGGGCAAATGAAGAATTAACGAAAAAACTATCATACCCATAATAAACAAAATGCACACTTGTTAAATTGACCAATTGGCTCTACTGCTCTCAGGGATATTATATTATTTAATTACAATTAATTTCTTTTGCAAGACACCATAAACTCTGGTTAAATTTTAAATTCCCCTTGTACTCTGTGAAAATAATAGTTTTTTCAACATAACGACTATCATCAATGCCTAAAATAAAAGCATGCTGATGACAACTATGAAAGCAAAATATAATAATCATAATCATTTTATTAAATACAAATAATTGATACAGAACAATGATCATATCATAAATAAGTACTACACAATATTGTCGAATTTGGCCGATTTAATACAAAACATTATTTAATATCGGTTGTGTCACCCCAAGACTTTCCCGGCTAGTAGACAAGCTCCCACGCCAACCCACACCCCCTCTCCTGCGCGCCAATCCATCCGATATTTGTAGTTTTTTATCGAGGTATAAAAATGGCTTTTTTCCAAAAAATATATAGTATTTTCTTAAATATGGCGGACTTTAAATATTATTTGCGTCGCTTGTATACGAGATACACAACGTGATTTTGGTCCAAAAGGCATCTGTGTACCGATATTCAAGTCTTTAATTTCAATATTTCGAGATTGACTAGCGGGCCCTCTGGTGGACCGATTTCAACTACAATCTCTTCAACTCTTGCCATGACCGAATGATGCCTGCATGCCATATATCAGCTCAATCTGATTATGCGGCTAGGCGCTATCTTAGTGGATTAAACAGACACACAGAGAGAGAGAGAGAGAGAGAGAGAGACACCCACACACTTTACACACACACACAGAGACTCACAGACAGACTTCAATCTGAAAATAAGCGTCTCAGGGGGGTCAAAATGGATATTTCCGTCTATATCTCAGTCTTTTTGCTATCACGTTCACAACACTTTCCCTTGGGCCGGGAAAGTAAAAGGTATTCAACTATTTATGTATTTATTAATTTTAAATCCGCGTTTCATATCTGCCACAGCGAAAAGGATTCCTATTCAAAATGAAAGTTGGTTTTGAGGGCCGAATTGGTAAATAAAATGGCCAATAATTTCCCGTGCAGTTCTTGGCTCCACCGTTACGAACAGGTAACATTAAACCTCCTTCCAAGCGGTCGGAAATGTACCTTCATCAAGCACAGAAGCCGGAACCACGAGGAGCAAAAGCAATCTGCCCGTTTCTAAAAGCATGCCGCTGAAAAGAAGCCAAAATTTCCAAGAGTAATAAGATGGGCAATTAGGTTAATTAAATTAATTTAGCGAGCCGAGTAAAAGCCACCACCCACTAATGACGAACCTCATTATTAATTGGCTTCTACTCGGTTCCTCGAACAAGGCAGACTTAAGATGCCTGTAATCAAGTACGTGAGCCAATTAATCAAGCTCCATGTTTATGTAGTAAATTTTCGGTAAATATTGATTTGACGCAAATTTGAACATCAGCGAGACTCAACTCATTTGTGAGATGAGTTCCAGTGAAGAGTGTCAAATTTTGATGATTGTTTAGTACTTGTAGTACTGATCGACTGCTGTTTCAATTAATTCTAAGCTACTTGTAGCTTATGTATAGCTTTATCAACTTTCAAAGTATGATCTACCATACGAAATATCAAGCGTCATTCCTCACTTTATACTCCGCTGATGCTGACAATTATTTATTACGATTTAAGCACCAGCATCATTGCGTACGGGCATTCTGCTATGGGGAAGAGCTGCTGTTACCGCTCTGACTCTGCTTGTCAGAGCCCGAATTCGCTCTTGGTAGTAGCGAGTTAAATTTGTTGCACGTCAGGTAAATGATCCGATTTATAATCTACATAATCAGCAGACGAAGAAAATAACGAGTCATAATATTGTAACAAGAGGTAAAAAAAATACATGTGACGATAAAACTATCACTAGATTTACGCAGACACTATAAATTACAAGATGAAGTAAAAACATATAAAAACATAAAATCAATCAAAAAAGTACAGTTACATTAATAACACGATGAACTTGGCAGAAATGAATCGAGAAACGTATATTACATATATACCCCGTTAAGTGTAATTTGCTTTATATAAAATTTAACTAACAGATACCAGTAGCATTACATCTCATATCTATAAAATACAGTCAGTTTTCATTAGTGAGCGCCCGTCCAGTGGGTGATTCTGCACATGTACCTAGTAAAAAAAATACAAAAAATTGTTTTATTTTTTAAATAAAAAAAATGACGGTGATACTATGTTTTATTTTCTAAAGAAAATTATTCTACTCTAAACTTTTGGATATTTAGTATTTTTCACTCAGTGACAAAGGTCTAAATCAAAAAAACTTGTAAAATGATGTTCGACTCAGTTTTTAGTGAAGTATAAAGTCATATTAAACAAGAAATACCAAATTTGAAAAAAAAAATACAACAAAGAAAATATATTTGTTTATTTAGTATTATTCTACACATAAAACTAAACATTTTGTTACTCGGTAAGAAAGCTGTAAATCAAAAAAAACTTGTACATGTTTTTCAACTCAGTTTTAAGTGTAGGTATAATTAACAAAAAAAAACGAATTTTAATGTAAAATTATAAACAAAAAAATATTTCATTTGAAAAACTTTTTTTTCTTGACACCGTTTGTTTTGCGTTTGTTTAGTTGTATGTGTAGACTCCCCTATTCGTGTGGTGCTCTAAAATAAAAACTAACCCTATATTATAAACTGTCAATTTCTCTACATTCTATCTTAGTGAACAAGCAGTATGCGCATCAAGAAAAAAATTAAGCAGTGTCTTTCAGTATACTTTGGCACGGGCTTCGGCCTAGTTTTTATAGCAGATTCTGAATATCCTAAAACATAAACATTAAATAAATTCTTTTTATTATTAAATGTGCCCATCTGCCAAATCAGCGCAACCTCCTCTCACGAATCGTGACGGACACTATTATACTCGTGGCCACAAATGATTGCCATCATATAATTTCGTTTTGGTTTTTAGGGCATCAATTGAACTAGTTTTTATTATTATGATAACGTGATCAGGTTCCGTGAGCAAAGTATAATTCAAAATCCGAATGTTGGGCCATCATCTAAAATGAGAGGCTGACCCCCAAGATGGTGCTAGAAAAGTAGCAAATAAATCTGGAGATCACCGCAAAGGTCTTCGGTAAGCTAGAAATTGATGCCTCTTTACTCCTTACTGCAATATAAGACCAAATTTCATTCAAACCTGAAAAACTAGACAAACAAATGAATAATGACTTTATAATCAAGTCAATAGCACAGGTATACTGTGTCAATAAATCAATATAAAGTTGTTACATTCATGGATTGCATGTAGAATTTTTAAAACATTGACTTTAAAATATTGTTAAAAAAATAACATTGAGAAAAGGTTTATCAAGCACCTACAAATAATGCTTACTGAAAATGTATGTTACAGCACCGCCGAAGTGCATTTTATTTTTGACAAATTTTCAGGTAATTTTTATTGTCTTCTCCTAACGTTTCCCATATCCTAACGGTGGATAATTTTATTACGATAATTATTTCCGTTAACTATACAGATTTTCTCAGTTTGTTTTCTATTTTAATGTCTAATTTGATATTTTTATCTCCCAATTATTTTGGATAAAATCGATTTCATATTTAAATCGCTTTCATATTTAAAATCGATGTATATACATCCTATCAGGTGTGTCCATATTCATTGAAAATAATTAATTACTTTTGTCTTCATAGCCTTCAATCTTCCTTATATAATTTAAAAGTCTACATTTTAAACAACAACTTCATCCTTCAACTACGAATATAATAGTAATTTCAAAACTATGATAGAATATAAAGTAATCCTTCGATTAATTATTTTAACTTTAAAAATCATATTTTATGTCTATATAAACAAAGTATTAGTTTAAATCGGAGAAATTCATTGTCATAATGAATATATATTTTGTAAAAAACGACTTCAAAATCTCAACCTGTCATCAATATCAGATAACGTCACATCATTGATTATAAATCAATGGCCACAGCTTCATGATTGTTTCCGAAGAAAATCACGATCCGCAATCACGAATCGATCACAACCAGATGATAATTACACAAAATGGACACAAACGGATTGTCGGTTACGCTTCATCGAGAAGCTATAATTTTTATATAGTAGCTGACTATTACAGTACGGTAGGGACTGGCAACGTTTTAAAGAAAAACAAGCATAGCCTACCTATTCTAAATGGTAAAAGAGTGGGTGCATAGCATCCCTTTGGGGTTACAGTGTGTAGGAAAAGTGTGCCGAGTTGTTCGTTTCCATTGGTTTGGGGGTTAAAACTCTGACCAGTTGTCACATTGACAATCAGGGTTTTTAATTTTTAAAAAACAATAGGTATAACGGAAATCTAGCACAAATATTTTATTTAGGACAATCTCCCAAATTTATTAAATAAAACATAAAACCAATCTCATTTATTTCTGCATGGAAAAGTATTTTTTTAAGATTTCAACGCCTTGTGCCGCGAGGCACTGGAAAGTGCCACCTAGCGAACCACCCTAGCGCACGTATTACCAGATTTGGACAGATTTCTTCATCCGCACAGTGCGCAAATTCCACCCGAGGTGTTCCCCAAATAAGAACATCCGTTCCCAACTGTCTACGACTGCAGGTAACAGCCGCAGGCAGTGTTCACATCGGTCGTTCCAGGTTAGCCCCTCTTCGAGAAGGCAACCGGATGGGAGCTGAACCGTGAGTTCAGCAGACTAGGAAAACTAGAAGACAGGTCATCAGGCCCAAGTTGCACGGGCCTATGATGCTAACTGCATAATCTCAACCCTTGAGCTTGTTTTTTGGCGGAGCTATAATGGAATTTTCTATGTTTAGTTTTTCCTACAGTGTTTAGAGAAGACTACCGGATGGGAGCTGAACCGTGAGTTCAGCCGACCTGGGAAAACTAGGAGACAGGTCATCAGACCCAAGTTGCACGGGCCTATTATGCTAACTGCATAATCTCAACCCTTGAGCTTGTTTTCTAGCGGAGCTATAATGGAATTTTCTATGTTTAGTTTTACCTACTGTGTTTAGAAAGGCCTATCTATTTTTTTTCACGGGCCGCAGCATCGGCGTCGATCGCGCGACCGACCGATCAGGCTATAAGAGCGATGGATCGATGGAGCGGTCACGCTTGCGCCTGCGCGGGAGCGCGAGACAAGCGAGCGCTGTGTAAAAAGATCGTGAGCGGCGAGAAGCCGAAATGTTTATCCGATAGTTGATCGCTTTCTCCTCCGGTAAATCCGTGGAAGCCACTTGTCTTCCGACGCCCCGATGAGCTGGTACTTTTCAAATATCAAAGTCATTATAGGTCAGTGGAGCTGCGAGTGAAAACAACGATAAAACTGTCTTGTACTTTGCTTTCTAAATGCGAAGGAAGATATACGATTTATTTTATATGAAGGCCATACAGTCGCTAGACTATAACGACTTCTGATGATGTTTGTCTCTGAATCCGTAACGGCTTCATTAAAACCAAACTAAATGATCGAAACCTCAGCATAGTTCCTCCCTCAAAATATCAACTAAGAACCAACCCTCCCCCTTCCCCCCTTCCCCCTTCCGTTGGGTTGATGATTGGATACTCATAAGAACTTTGTAATATCTATAATTTTATATAAGTAGGTATTTTTATTTTTATTTATCTGTAGTTCCTATGTATCTATTATTATAATATATATTATATTATTATAAATTATATGTATATATATATATATTATTTTTTATGTATGTATGTATATGTATATTTATGTGTATATGTTTATGTATATTTATGTGTATATTTATGTGTACTGCAAACCCCGGGTGTGTATAAAGTCGAATGCAGTTGCGGTCTAGCCTACGTTGGACAAACGAAACGGCCCATAGCCACGCGACTGTCAGAACACATCAAAGCTGTTAAAAACGTTCAGCGAGAAAAATCGGCGATCTGCGAACATATATTGGATAGCGGAAGTAACCACTGGATGCAGTTTCAAAATCCCATTGTGCTATCCAAAGAACAATTCTACTATCCTCGCATGATCCGGGAAGCCATTGAAATAAGAAGAACCCCGAACTTTAACAGAGACGACGGTTACAAACTCTCTTCTACGTGGAACCCTCTTCTTAAAATGTTCCCGCCGCCGAACGCCGAACGCAAAGACGTAAAACAGGATACAGTGAGTGTTGTGTGCAGGACAGATTTTCAAAATTCCCGCGCTCCGAGCCCGGCCCCCCACCACCGTTATAACCTACGCAGTGGCGGAAGCGGTACGCGGCCTACCCGCAAAACAATGGATTGACAGCTCTTCAGTCTACCCTGTGTACGAATTATCACTTGCATTTTCTAATATGGGTGGCTGTTCGCGAGAGATCGATTCTTAGAAGCTTATATTCCTCTTTCACACGCTCGAGCCACCCCATAACAGACATAAATAACAGACACTGAAACAAAATACGGCTCATTCAAATATTAAAATCATCCGCAAGGAAGTCCTAACTAAATACGCAGGACAAAATTCCATGAAAGGTCCTGGTAATAATATATCGCCGTCTTTAAGGGCCGAAGACCCCTAATTAATTATCAGCCTGTCATTTCTCGCAGTGGATATATCGAGGGTGTCGACCGATAACAAAAAATCGTAAACGCGGCAAGCCGCTCGCGCAACCCTCTTATATTAAAACAAATGTGGTAATCTCAAAATAATCGCAATGTTTGAGGTAATTAGGAGGCTATTAATTATTCGACTGAAAGCTTGGATAAAATCAAATACTTATAATTTTGCTAGCTATTCGAAGGAATTTTAAGTACTAAATATGATGTATTGTTAATGTTTAATCTACATATTTTCGCTATAAACCTAATGATAATGTAGTAGTAATACATATTATAGAAAATTACCTTCAATTAAGGTGAGATTAATTTAAGTTAAAAATTTAAGCCTGATTGAATAATATGTACTCTCGCTAAGCCACACCCCTTAACCCTCAGTAGGCCGGTCTCTTACCGCCGCCATTGCCTTTTAACCAATCACGGGTTAGAGTGGCGGGGCTTTAGCGAGGCTAGTGAACGATTTTGGAAAATCGAACAGTCACAAAAATACCGAGGTCGAGAATGAACGACCCTTAAGCGGCGGGATAATAGTTGTACATACGGCAGCCCTTGGCTGGTCTCGTACTCGCGCGCATAATTTAAGTGTATACTGTAACTCACGAGTAAATTGAGGGACAATAAACGTTCTTTTGAAATAAACTCTTTCACTGTGTGATCATCTAATAGAGTGTGAACCAGATACGGGAGACTACTCGGCGGCCAGGAAGAACGAGAGAACGCGAAGGTAAATAACATTTACAGTCCACAAAAACCACCCTTCAGCAGTGGGAGAAACTCACAGAAAAATAACTGATGGATTTTATAACCATAAGTGATCCATCGCAGCCGGATGAAAAATAAAGAAAAGAACCTTGAAAAATAAATTGTACGATGGAGTCGACCGCAGAAAAATCGAACGTATCGAGGCGGACCTGGTCACAAAGCAGCAGGAGGAGTGAAAGAGTTCAGGAAGTGAAAGAAGCATCAGAACAGCTGAGGCGGGTCACCAGAGAACAAGCAAAGGTAGCCGCGGAAAAGAAAAAATTGGAATCAGAGGCGATAACGCAAAGGGAACAACTCCGTGCGACCGAAGAGATAGCGACGGCAAAACGCAGATCGGAGGCGGCAGGGGCGGCGGCTGCGATTCAAGTGCAACATGCAGATTTAGAAGCTGAATTGCAGATGCTAGAAGCAGACCGTCAGCACGCACTTAGAGTGTTAGACGTAGTTTCCGAAGCTTACGACTCAGAAAAAAGCGGAGAATGGGAGACAAGAAGTTACGCCGATCTTGAAGAAACAGCAGGTCGTACTACGCTGTGGGCAGAGACGCAAGCACCGCTGACTTCATATAGTGAACCCGACCAAATAAAACCACGAAATGAAGAGCGATACCGCGGCAGGAGAGAAGAAGAATCGGACGAGGCGATGCAGCACGAGGCGGGCGCGGCTGCAGCTCACGGGTCAACACGTCGCGCGGCGCACGGGGGGATGCGGCTCGAGGCGGGCGCGGCGGCACCTCACGGGGCAACACATCGCGCGGCACACGAGGGGATGCGGCTCGAGGCGGGCGCGGTGGCACCTCACGGAGCAACACATCGCGCGGCGCACGAGGGGATGCGGCTCGAGGCGGGCGCGGCGGCACCTCACGGAGCAGCGCATCGCGCAGCGGGCGGCGAAATCGCGACCGAAGCGGACGCGGCGGCCACAGACGCCGCCGCGGCCGCTGGCTCCAGCACAGGAGACGGGTCCGATGACAGCGCGAGCAAAAAATTAATAAGCCAGGTATGTCGAGTAATTTCAATAGCCTCCTCGAAGCCGCAATATAACAAAGAACTTCCACCCTTTAGTGGAGATCCACTTCAGTTTTTAGCCTTTAAATCGATTTTTAACCAGTCCACCGAAGTTATAGGTCTGAATGACGAACAAAACTTACTTCGCTTGCAATCCGCGATACGCGGACGAGCAAGAGATTGCGTTTCAGGGTTACTTTTATCCCCTGCGAACGTTGGCGAAATAATGAAAACATTAGAGACGTTATTTGGAAATCCAAATGTAATTATTCAGCGCACACTAGCTGATTTACGTAAAACCAGGGACCTCTCTGAATTTATAGAAGCAGAGGAATTGTTGCAATTTGCTTGCCAAGTTAAGAATCTGGTGGCCACAGTAAAATCAGTAAATAGGATTGAGCACCTATGGAACCCAGAACTTTTAGGTTCTCTTGTAGCGAAGTTGCCAAAAAACTTATTAACATTGTGGCTAGGAGATAAAGGAAAGGGTAAACCAGACGAACCGGTTATCATACGATTCGCATCTTGGCTAGAAACACTAGCGATAGACTCGCAAGATGCGGGAATAGGTCCATTAGACAGCGGTAGAAAAAATCAAGTAGTAGCGCGCGATAAAAAGTATAAACAGCAAAATCATAAAAATTACGTTCTTAACATGACTGAGCAGTCTCGTATGAAATGCCCAAATTGTACCGGCGATCATTTTCTCAGCAAATGCGAAAGGTTTAAAAAACTTTCCCTAGACTCTCGCTGGGGAGTCGTAAAATCACTTAAGCGATGCTTTAAATGCCTTGCACCTTCGCACGGCAGGAAAAACTGCCCAGCCTATAAAAGGTTTCCTCGATTTAAGTATCATTTCTTACTTACTGCCGCGGACGCGGCGCTCGGCGGAACCGAGATAATTACGGCAACAGCCGAAGGTGAAACACAGACCGGGGCTATTGTCGCGCATACAGTAGCCAACAACAGAGTCCTCTTGCAAGTTTTACCGATAACGTTAATAGGACCAAAGGGGAGAAAGGTAGTTTACGCGCTTTTAGACAGCGGATCGACGGTCTCTATAATAGACCGCGAAGTCGCGCAAGAGCTGAATATTAGAGGGCCTCCCACCAATATGGAGGTATGTGGTATAGGAAGTATGAAAACTTCTTCTAAAGGGGCTGAAACAGTCTCGTTTCAAATAAGGGGGGAATTGGGCCGTAAGGTTTTCGACGTGCAGGCTTATAGTATTGCGGCGTTAAACCTTCCGAAATTAAAAAATTTATCGGCGGCCGCCTCTGATTTTGACACTTTGACTGCGGTGAAAGTCGACAAAATATCAGATGTCCAACCGCGCCTACTAATCGGGGCTAATTGTTGGGAATTAATCGTTTCACGCGGATTAAGGCGCATTAATGACGAATTATCGTTGTCAAAAACACTACTGGGCTGGGTTCCAGTGGGACGAGTATCTGTAGATAGGCAAAATGACGCATTACATAGCTTCTGCCTAAGTGATAGCGGTAGCAATGACGCGTCTCTTCAGAGATTACTCGAGGAAAACCTCAGATTAGAGCAAGACTGGCCGAATAAAAAGCGAGAACTTGCGGACTCGGTAAGGTCTAAAAAATTATTAGAATCCACTACTTCGTTAAACGGCGGGGTATGGCACACGGGGTTGCTCTGGCGAGATGACAGACGTGTTCTTCCTGATAGCCGACCTATGGCGCTAGCTCGACTTCACGCCGTCGAGAGAAAAATGGACAGAGATCGGACTTATGGAGACGCTTATTGTCAGAAAATGGACAAGTACTTAGCAGAAGGTTACGCCGAAGAAGTAGACCCTTCCAAATTAGCCGGCCGAACTGATATATGGTTTTTACCACACTTGGGTGTCTGTAGCGCCGCCAAAGGAAACAAGCTTAGGATCGTGCATGACGCTGCTGCTAGCGTAAAGGGAGTATCTCTAAATAGCTTACTGATAACGGGGCCAGACTATAATCAAAGCATAACAGGTATACTTTTTAGGTTCCGCGAGCATCCGGTGGCTTTTACCGCCGATATTGGGGACATGTTCATGCGTATTAAGGTGATCGAGGACGATACCTATAGTCAGTTGTTCCTTTGGCGGGGATATCGGCGCGATATAGAACCTCGTATCCTAAAAATGTCCTCTTTAATATTCGGTTCTCGGTCATCCCCGACATCAGCCCTCTATATCCGAAATAAAAACGCTGAACGTTTCAAGAATCAGTACCCTCTAGCAGTGGAGGCTATCACAGACCATCACTTTATGGACGACCTTGCTTTCGGGTCTTCTTCAATAGAAGAAGCTCGTAACGTGATAAAAAACATAATTTACATCCATCAACAAGGGAATTTTTTCTTAAAGGGCTGGGCGTCTAATTATCAAAGCGTTTTGAATGAAATACCCGAAGAAAGGAAAGCTACCCATAATATTGCTCTGGAGAAAGGAGAGATAAGCTCTCAACGGCTTTTAGGGTTAGAATGGTTGCCAGAAAGTGACCAACTTACATTTAATTTTAGGTTAGAAAAACTCGATGACGCCTTAAAAACGGGCCAGAGAGTGCCAACGAAACGAGAGGCTCTTAAGGTAGTAATGTCAATTTATGACCCACTCGGGGTATTAAGCCCAATAACTATCCGAGCCAAAATTCTAATGCAAAAGGTGTGGACCAGCGGTGTAGCCTGGGATGAGGAGGTCACACAAGATATTTTCAAAGGTTGGGGTGAATGGATAAATGCCCTTCGCTCGGCGAAGGACGTAAGGATTTCACGCTATCACGGCGTAACAAAGAATCCCTCCGAAAATAGACAATTACACATATATTGTGACGCGTCTCAAGAGGCTATGTGCGCTGTCGCGTATATGAGAATAGCCAGACCAGGCGAAGAACCGACCACATCCTTTATCGCAAGTAAAACCAGAGTCGCGCCGTTAAAAAAAATGACAATACCGCGTTTAGAACTGACAGCAGCACTATTAGGCGCCGAACTAGCGAAAAAAATCACTAGCGAGTACAAAATTAAATTTCATGAAAAGATTTTATGGACAGACTCGATGAACGTACTTTGGTGGATACGTTCACGTAGCTCCGACCACCAACAATTTGTCTCTAACCGTCTGGGAGTATTGGACGAACTGACTACCCCGGAGGAGTGGAGATGGTTAAGCGGAAATAGTAATCCTGCAGATGAAGCTACGAGAGCGAAGTCAAAAATTGACCTCTCGCCCGAGAGCCGTTGGCTGAATGGTCCTGAATACCTTAGACAGCCACCAGAGGTATGGCCGGCAAAGGTTCCCCATCAACCCGGGGAAAAGGATAAGATATCCCTCGAGTATAAACCATTGGCGGTATTTGCGCTACACGCTGTACCTACGAGCACAATAGATGTCGCGAGATTCTCCCAACATCGCAGATTATTGCGCGTAGCCGCATACGTTAGGAAGTTTATTCAACTATGTAGAGGTGCCACGAATAACTGCATTTTAAACGGACAAGACATTGCCAGCGCTGAAATAATATTATTAAAGGAGTCGCAGAGTCGTTCTTTTAAGAAAGAAATAGAACTTATACGAGTGAAAGGGACTTTACCTAGGAATAGCCGTTTGATAGGTTTAAATGCGTACTTAGACGAGCGGGGCTTAATAAGAGTAGGCGGCCGCATCGCAAATGCGCCGGGTATACCACACGACACTAAGTATCCCATAATACTTGACGGCCGGGATCGCTATACACAACTACTGGTGGTAAGAACTCATGAGGAGATGGCTCATTCCGGGGTTGAAACGACATTGGCCAGCCTACGCCAGAGGTTCTGGCTAATTAGTCCCCGTCAAACGGTCAAAAAATTTATATACCAGTGTATGCTGTGCAAAATGAGAAGGGCAAAACCAGTCACAGCGTTGATGGGACAACTCCCGATGTCACGTTTGCAGCATCATACGAGGTGTTTTAACGCCGTAGGCGTAGACTACTTCGGGCCGGTTCAGGTGACTATACGAAGAAAAGTGGAGAAACGATATGGCGTGTTGTTCTCTTGTCTAACCACACGAGCGGTTCACATTGAATTAGCATATGATTTGTCTACTAATTCGACAATACAAGCGATAAGAAGATTCATAGCCCGGCGGGGCAAACCAAGGGTGATAATGTCAGATAATGGATCTAATCTAAAAGGTGCGAGTGCCGAATTGAAGAAGGTCGTTTCAGAGATTGACGATGAACGTATCCGTGAACGTTTAAGTAACGACCAGATTGACTGGAGGTTTATACCACCTGCTTCTCCCCATCATGGCGGCTGCTGGGAATCGATGGTTAAGTCAGCCAAAAGAGCTTTGTACGCCATATTGAAAGAAAGAGCGCCTTCTGTGGAAATGATGCAGACCTTATTGGCTGAAGTGGAGTCAATCCTTAATCAGCGGCCTATCTCGCACATTACTATAGACAGTCGAGACCAGGAGCCACTTACGCCGCAAAGCTTTTTGTTAGGACACTCTAACAGCACCGCTATGGGTAAATTTACCATTGGAGATTTATGTAACCGTAAACAGTGGAGACAGACCCAAGCTCTAGCTGACGCTTTTTGGAATAGGTGGTCTAAAGAAGTACTACCTATGCTAGTCTCTCGACCTAAATGGAAGGAGGTACAACCTCCACTAAGGGTGGGGGAACTGGTGTTAATATTGGATCCCTCTCTAGAAAGAGGAAGATGGCCTCGCGCTATAGTAACGGAAGTCTACCCTGACAAAACAGGTGTTGTCAGGATAGTAGATGTAAAAGTCGACGGAAAAATTTATCGCAGGTCAATAAGCAAACTAGTTAGATTAGAATTGTCCGCCCGAATAGAATAAGCCATAGATATAAATAACGTAGATTTAAGGTAAATAATTCGTAAAATAAGTTAATGGCACGTTGCCATGAGCGGGGAAATGTACGAATTATCACTTGCATTTTCTAATATGGGTGGCTGTTCGCGAGAGATCGATTCTTAGAAGCTTATATTCCTCTTTCACACGCTCGAGCCACCCCATAACAGACATAAATAACAGACACTGAAACAAAATACGGCTCATTCAAATATTAAAATCATCCGCAAGGAAGTCCTAACTAAATACGCAGGACAAAATTCCATGAAAGGTCCTGGTAATAATATATCGCCGTCTTTAAGGGCCGAAGACCCCTAATTAATTATCAGCCTGTCATTTCTCGCAGTGGATATATCGAGGGTGTCGACCGATAACAAAAAATCGTAAACGCGGCAAGCCGCTCGCGCAACCCTCTTATATTAAAACAAATGTGGTAATCTCAAAATAATCGCAATGTTTGAGGTAATTAGGAGGCTATTAATTATTCGACTGAAAGCTTGGATAAAATCAAATACTTATAATTTTGCTAGCTATTCGAAGGAATTTTAAGTACTAAATATGATGTATTGTTAATGTTTAATCTACATATTTTCGCTATAAACCTAATGATAATGTAGTAGTAATACATATTATAGAAAATTACCTTCAATTAAGGTGAGATTAATTTAAGTTAAAAATTTAAGCCTGATTGAATAATATGTACTCTCGCTAAGCCACACCCCTTAACCCTCAGTAGGCCGGTCTCTTACCGCCGCCATTGCCTTTTAACCAATCACGGGTTAGAGTGGCGGGGCTTTAGCGAGGCTAGTGAACGATTTTGGAAAATCGAACAGTCACAAAAATACCGAGGTCGAGAATGAACGACCCTTAAGCGGCGGGATAATAGTTGTACATACGGCAGCCCTTGGCTGGTCTCGTACTCGCGCGCATAATTTAAGTGTATACTGTAACTCACGAGTAAATTGAGGGACAATAAACGTTCTTTTGAAATAAACTCTTTCACTGTGTGATCATCTAATAGAGTGTGAACCAGATACGGGAGACTACTCGGCGGCCAGGAAGAACGAGAGAACGCGAAGGTAAATAACATTTACAGTCCACAAAAACCACCCTTCAGCAGTGGGAGAAACTCACAGAAAAATAACTGATGGATTTTATAACCACCCTGGACAACGGCGGCTGCAACGTCACCGAAACGTCGGGTGCTACAAATTTCACGCGGTAAATTCGTTTTATATCCTATTTATAATGTCGAACAACCGCGATAGTCTTCGATTTTATGTATATGTTTATGTATGTGAGCTGTATTGTTTCTTTTATTTAATATTACAACGGTTAGCTGTAAGAAATCGCAAAACGATTAGCCCGCCGTTTGTACTAAGTTAAAATAGAATTTAAGTTCTCTTTACCAATGCAATTATTTTCTTTTTAGTACAATAAAGGTATTTTTCATATCATTTCATTTCAGTTCCGTTCCAAGCTACATTTTTATTCTTATAGAAAAATCGACTAAAACATGAATTCAGTGACGTGTCATAATTTCTTTGATAGTATTTTATTCATACACTAGTTATAGTAAGCTCTTGGGAAACAATACATTTTATGAAGGTAACCGTATTGTAGTTCCTAAAATAATTATAATTTCATTTTTGTATTTTATTACGACATAGAATAGCCTAGAATAGACGTAGAAAAGAACAAGATTAAAAATCTCGTTGGTCGTTGTAATTAGTATTTTTAAGCCACTATCCCCTTGCGGTAATGGCTCATGCTAATGTCTAACGACAATTATTTTACAGACGGCCGGCTTTTATATAACATCACAGAGCAGTACTCAGGCGCTCACCTATTTAAGTACTGACCACGCCCGATCTGATGGGAACCAGTGGTTCAACGTGGCATCGGAAATAACTTTTTTTTTAATATAATAAAAAGTAGCTCGGAAATAACCTATGGCATTAACATGTTGTTTATTTATTATTTAATAATTGTTTATTAATTTATTCAACCCTTCGGTTACGTAACGACCAAATTTGGTTGCACATCAGAACACCGTTGACTACGTAACGACCAATATTGGCGGTTTGCTCCCGGAGCGCACAGTAATATTATTTTCTAATTCGAACGCATCCTAAAATCGATACCAAATATCTCATTATTACTATAAATATATAGACTGCCGCTAGAATAATTTCGCGCTTCATTTCGAGGATATTTCTGGTAAAATTCCATTGTCAAACATCATCATTTTTTTTTTTGAGAAATCATCAAAATTTTTATTAGTTTTATGAGCTAATATCTAAATATTTTTGTATGTAAATAAGCAAAACGAAATATTACCTTCGATAGGGAATCTAATAAAGATCACGATAATATTTACATTGTCTAAATAGGGTTCCGTATTTTTCCTTAAGACAAGTTAGAAATGCCGAGGTTTTTTCACTTTTTCGACTTTCTCATATTTATTCATAATTATCTAATTGTTTTACAAAATGAGATTTCAATATTCTATATACGAAATTCAATGCGATCATTGCATAGTTATTATTTTTATGCGTGCTATAGTAGTTCCATACTTAAATTACTTTTTGTCGAGCGCGGCGATGTTGCAAGAAATTCCAATAAATTGCCGCGGTCTGCCATGAAATTATGCCGCTACTCGAAGGGTTCATTATTTAATCATAAATAAGATTAATTTATATATTTTATATTATATTTACAATAAACAACTTATTAATATTATTGCAATCATTTTTTAATTAAAAAATGGTAGTTATTAGTAGTAATTTAATTAGTTTAATTTTAAAGAAATAATTAAATTCATACCAATTCAGAGAGATACGATATGTTTAAAAGATTTGTAGAACTTACTATGATTAACATAACATTTTCGGGAAACGGAACAATCTCGATGACAATCTGTCAGTTTGACAGTTAGCACTTAGTTCGGCGAATGCCCGCAAATTGCAGGGAAACGGTTTGATTGGCGGCCAAGAGACGTAAAGCAGCGATGGCTCGCCAATTAAATCGCTTTGCTTCACTGAGCCCGAGACACTGGCTTGTGTCATCACTACCCTCGGACACAAATTCTAAACCAAAAACAAATCTAGTATTAAAAATTAAAACGGTAACTTGAGATAGTATGATTATTTTTGGTGAAAACATTACAATCTTAAAGGCATTACAAGATTTTTGTGAAGTGACGAGGAGAATTCATATTTCGTTTAGATCATTTTTCGGTTTTTATAATTTTTCGGTTTGATCGTACGTGAGTGTACCTCTTAGACCAACAGCTAAACAGTCATGAAAGTCTAGGTCTAAGTTCAGCAACTCTACCACGTGGTATTCTCGCTGAGGCATTGAAGGCGTGTCTTGTGTCACTGTCGTTAATTATAAATTATCGGACGCCTGTACGGGGATCGGCAGTCCCTCGATTGTACAATATTTAACTAATGGCTTTATTTTCAAGCTAAAGTGCTTCACATCTTAAATGTAATAAGGTAAATGTTTTGCTTATAACACTGTGGTCTCAAACCTTTATTAGTTGTCTAAAATAATATCGATGTGATTAAATTTTATAAATCCGTGGGATAGATTGTTTGAAAATGTTGTTAACCATTTTTTAAATGGTTAAAGAGACTATCAAGATTAAGAGGGAAATATACATATTGAAATAAAATATTAAAGAGACTATCGAGATTAAGAGGGATCCATATTGGGATCAAGAAAGATCCATATTGAGACCCCCTGAGACGATAAGGACCATTTACTGCTTGACGTCTGTGAATGTGTCTTTGTGTGTGTATGTATGTATTCCTTAACGATACGCCCAAACGCTTAATCCTATTGAGCATCATTAAATCATGACAAGAGTTTAAAATATTGTGGTCATACCATCCTCGAAATATTTGACTTGGAGACTTGAACTTTGGTACACAGATGCCTTGTTTGGTAGGAATATCTCATATACAAGCTGGACTAATAATATTTTCCGCTGTACAAATGTATGGCGGAATCAAATATTTAAATTTGCGGCGACGCACGTTCAAATTCAAATTGTCATTGCGTCGAGTCGCACGTTCGAAATTCGATTTTTACTTTCCCGGCCCACCAACCAAAGAGGAGGGAAAGTTTTGTGAACGCGCTAAAATTTCCGACGATTAAGACCATTTATAGACTAAAGTCTGTCTGTCTGTGTATTCTTCCACTATAACGATTTATGAAATTGATATTTAGATAATATCAGTCCTTGGCTACTTGCCGGGAAAATCTTGATGTGACACAAACGATTTTGTTTGTAGGTAGCGAAAATTTATTTCTTTAGGATTCGGGGAATTTAAACTAATTATTTTAAACAACAAAATTAAAGCTTAAATAAATAGGAAATAAATATCAAAGTCGCCCCTCGAATCAATTTAGCCCCAATTTACGGTACTCTTCATTTTAAAGTCATCAAAGAGCCACGGCGGCTTAATCTATCTGCTAACTAAACTGTGCCGCAGAGCCACGAAAAAATGGATGAAAAGCGTTCTCGGAACGATTTCTTTCTCAATATTCGATCAGAGGGCGTTCCATTGAATTGCGCGGGCTTATTGTGAGGGTTCCATTGTCCGCGTTTATTTTTAGCGGCCTCTTCGGAAATGAAAACCAATATCTTGACAATGCCACCAATTTGCATTCGTTCGCTTCGTTATGTTAGAAACTTCTAATATTTCCATTGATAAATTCTAGGCGATACGCGACGACGACAGACGAACCGTGACCAAACATGACAATCTAGCTATTAGAAGGCATGAGATTGATCTATACTAATATTGTAAAGAAGTAATGTTTGTAAGTTTGTATGTTTGAAAGTTTGCAAGTTTATATCTATGGGGTAGTCTTCGAAACTAGTCATCCGATTTTAAAAAGTCTTTCACTAATGGACAGCTCCGTTATCGACCTATTTTGCGCCTGTTTTATATATATATATATATATATATATATATATATATATATATATATATATATATATATATATATATATATATATATATATATATATATATATATATATATATATATATATATATATATATATATATATATATATATATATATATATATATATATATATATATATATATATATATATATATATATATATATATATATATATACATACATACATACATACATACATACATACATACATACATACATACATACATACATACACTAACGCACGAGGTAGAGCACTACTGGAGGCCATTGCTACACTAGACGTAGTCCTGCTTAACAGTGGTGATACACCAACCTTCACCAGAGGAGAGGCAAGTTCCATCGTCGACCTCACCTTTGTCAGCAGCAGTCTGATTAGGCAAAGCTTCTCCTGGGAGGTGATGGACATTTACACAGCTAGCGACCATAGCGCAATAATCTGGGAAATATCGAATGACCAGGATCCTAGAAGACCAAATAGGCAAGTCAACTCGATCGGGTGGAAAGCTAAACTATTCGACCCAGATGCCTTTGTAGTAACCCTAAACAGTAATCCGGCTATTGCTGGTAATGCTGAGGAAAAAACCGAAGACCTAATGATGAGAGTGGCCCAGGCTTGCGACGCGAGTATGCCTCGAAAACGGGGTGTAAATCAGCGTCCACCGGTGCACTGGTGGAACGATCAGATCAGTGCACTCCGTAAAGAGTGCCTTAGGAAGAGAAGAATATCTCAGCGTAGCTATCGACGACCTAAAGCTGCTGAACTACTGGCGGAGTACAAAACAGCACGCCGTCGACTAAACAAAGCTATTAAAGACAGCAAGAGAATATGCTGGGAGGAGCTTATCAACGAGGTACAGAAGGACCCCTGGGGCAGACCGTATAAGGTGGCTATGATCCGCCTGAAAGATCAGTCAATGCCGTCACCCACATGTCCACAACTCTTGGAGAAGATCGTTACTGCACTGTTTCCTCAACAAGGAGAATTCATCCATCCGTCAGTACAGTGTGATCCGGAAGAAATCCCACCTATTACGGGAGAAGAATTGATGGAAGCGTGTAATCGAGTGGGGAACAACAAAGCACCGGGATTGGACGGAATTCCAAACATTGCTTTGAAAACAGCTATCAAAGCAGCACCGGCATTGTTCCTAACGATCTATGACTCATGCCTCAGAGAAGGTACCTTTCCCTGGAAGTGGAAACAACAGAGACTGGTACTACTCCCTAAGGGGAAAAAGCCACCAGACGAACCATCATCATATCGTCCGCTTTGCATGTTGGATACAGCGGGCAAGATACTGGAAAGAATAATCCACCAGAGAATCGAAGCAGCAGTGGAGCCGCTTCTGGCCGACAACCAATATGGCTTCCGGAAAGGGCGATCAACGCTGGATGCTATCAATCTTGTAGTCTCCACAGCCAAGGAAGCGATCGCAGGCACCAGATGGAAGGGTGGGACAAAGAAATACTGCTTGGTAGCCACACTGGACATCAAGAATGCATTCAACTCTGCCAATTGGGACTGTATCATGCGGGACCTCGAGAGAAAAAACGTACCAGGATACTTGCGGCGGATGGTAGCAAGCTACTTTACAGGTAGACGCCTGAAATACGACACGAAGAATGGTCCAAAGGAGTACAAAATAACTGGAGGAGTACCCCAGGGTTCAGTTTTAGGCCCACTCTTGTGGAATTGCATGTACGATGGCCTGTTGAGGCTGACTCTGCCAGCGAGTGTTAAACTCGTAGCATACGCAGATGATGTGGCCGTGGTGATCGTGGCAAAGTATCTCGATGAAATACAACTCGCATTTGACATCACCTTCGAGAGAGTCAACCAGTGGATGAATATGGTGAAGCTGCAACTAGCACAACATAAGACTGAAGCAGTGCTAATCACTAGCAGAAAACAGACAGAAAACATCACGCTTGGAGTCGGAGAGCACGAAATCACAACACAACCGTTCATTCGGTATTTGGGAGTGATGTTGGATGCCCGGCTCAATTTCAAACAGCAAGTGGAGCATGTAAGTGCCAAGGCATCGATAGTGAGGGCAAGCCTATCCCGTCTGATGCCAAATATTGGAGGCCCTAAACAGAGCAGAAGGTTACTGCTGTCGTCTGTAGTCACGTCGGTGCTAACCTATGGAATTTCCGTTTGGGCTGACGCCATCGGAATCCAAGAATCAAGGAGAAAGGTCGCATCAATATACCGACTAAGTGCCCTGAGAGTGACTAGTGCCTTTCGCACAGTGTCTGAAGAAGCGGCGTGCGTTATCGCCGGAATGCTGCCAATTCAAGTGCTAGCCGAAGAACGACAAACCCTCTATCGGAGACGAATGTCATCTACGTCGAGTTCTGATGAACCCAGAACTGAAGAACGGCAGCATAGCATACGTCGATGGCAAGCGCAGTGGGATGCCGCGAAAAATGGCAGGTGGACATACCGTCTTATACCACAGGTAAATGTTTGGCTGAGCCGAAATCATGGCGAAGTCAACTACTACCTAACACAGATGCTCTCAGGACATGGCTGCTTCCGAGCATATCTTCATCGCTTCAAACGCGATGATTCTCCAGAGTGCCCGTCCTGTCCTGGAATTCCTGAAGACACAGAACATGTGTTTTTCCTGTGTCCTCGATTTAGCTCGCTGCGCAATGACATGGAGATTGTCCTCAATCAAAAAATTCAACCAGAGACATTAGTAGGCGCGATGCTTTCATCAAAGACGGCCTGGAATGCGACCAGTACCTTTGCAACTAAAGTACTCCAAGACCTGCGTTCCATCGAAAGGAAGAGAGCCAAACACAATCTTGGCTAGAAAACTAATATGAAGAAAAAGCATAGCTAAATCCTCTCCCCGCGAAGTAATGCCTAACGGCGGGTCCCGCGGGGATACAGAGGCCGGAGAAAGAGGAGGTTTTTAGTCGGTATTACATCTGAGTCCGACATACCCAGGTCAAATAACTGGTCCTGACGATACGTAAAAGTATTTTTCCCCAACCTCTATAAAAAAAAAAAAAAAAAAACATACATACATACATACATACATACATACATACATACATACATACATACATACATACATACATACATACATACATACATACATACATACATACATACATACATACATACATACATACATACATACATACATACATACATATATATATATATATATATATATATATATATATATATATATATATATATATATATATATATATATATATATATATATATAAATAAATATATATATATATATATATATATATATATATATATATATATATATATATATATATATATATATATATATATATATATATATATATATATATATATATATATATATATATATATATATATATATATTATATATATATATATATATATATATATATATATATATATATATATATATATATATATATATATATATATATATATATATATATATATATATATATATATATATATATATATATATATATATATATATATATATATATATATATATATATATATATATATATATATTTTAATAGTAAAGAAAAAAGAAAAACAAAATCCTTCCTTCCGGATACAGAGGGATAAGCAAAAATGGTTGTCACTAAATTGCAAATAAATCGTTTAAGTAGAACTTGAGAAATCATGTCGAAAAACGTAGTTTAAAGTTTGAGTCAACGTTTCGGGAGCGTAACTCAGATAAATACTCATTTGTAGCTCAGATAAATACTCACAGATACTGAATACTCATTTTGGTTCTACTTCAAAATGAACACAGTTGCTAGGTCGCCTGATCTTACATTGTAAGGTCCCAGGTTCAATTCCTGGCTGGGTTACCATTTTCCGTTGGCATAAAATTAACGGAATTGCATTTGAATTCTGTCGATCAAATGCAATAACAAGAAACACACATACACACGTTACAAGAACGTATTCATATAAACACTTCATAGTAGGGTTGGGTGTAAGAGATTGTCGTATGACAATAAACCTGCCTATTGTGAAATGTCACAATAAAGAGTAGAAACAAACAAACAAACATTTTCTGTTCATTCAGCTAAACGAGCTTTCCTAGTTTCATACTCAGGTAGTCGGGGATTACATACCGTATATTGATCGATTAGTTACGGCCCGATCGGTTTAGTTGCCACGTCACGAAAGTCCCTGTAACTTAAAAAATAATTAGAATTTTGAAAAATCCTTCTCAGGACGTATTCTTAAAGGTCTAAACTTTAAAAATATGCAAAGGAAAAAAAAACGATGATTCAAGTTTCCAGACCAGAATAAGAATCTAGCAATTATATTTACATTTACATTTACATTTTCGCCGTATCCAATTGACGGCCAAAGACCGCTCTTCGACGTGTCAAAATAATTGGGTTAGGTAGTAAGTCTCGTTACTACTCTTTACTGAACATACATAGGTAGTCAAGAATTAACTACTAGATTGTAAAACTATAAATATAAATAATCAAAATAGAAGCCTAATATTTGAAGTAGTTAGTAATTTGAAAAGATACGTAGTAAAATTATTCATCGTAATATTCAAATTGTCAGTTAAATGTTAAATAATCAAATTAAATCTACGTTATGCATTTTAAACTAAAAGTACAGATATAAGACCATATAAAATAATCTGACAATAAGGCTCTACTTTTTAAGTAATTTAAATGGGCACAATATTTGAAAAATCATGGCCCTCAAATTCGGCCAGATAGGGTGGCCTATCAGCATCTCCTTGACGTTTTTTTAAATATATAAACAATAAGAAATTAACGGCGGCAGACGCAATTCTGGGCGTGGAGGGCGAAAAATAGCGAGATAGAAATATAGGGCTACGCATACCTTGCAGGACATCCTTATGGGCATGACGCGAGGCCCATAATCATGTGAATCATGTTAGGCACGTCCTCCTTTTTCTTTAATGTCAACACTCCGTCGGATAGTTCTCGCGCATTTTAAATCAAATGCAGACGAAATATTTTACAACGGAACGTTAGATCGCCGTACAGCATTTTAATTGTGTGATATTGCGAATCTCCCACATTCATTCTGGATGACTTTCTCTCTCGGTTGCAGCATTCGACTCACACGGTATATAATGGCATTTATGATGCCATTATTTCCAGAAGGTACTTATTTATACGATGGCACTGCATTGATTACGTTTTCATCGAAATATTCACCGCAGAAACATGTATATCAGTCTTCAAGTGAAGAAAATAGGTACATAAGTAACCCAGCAATTTAAAGTATATTTCAATTACTGATTTATCGGAAATCCGTTAGAGTCTTTGCATTATGTAAATTATATGGATAATGGAAGAGGTGGTAAAAGGTAGTAATTAACACTTTGAAATCCCAAGCTATGAGCATAGAAGGTCGTAGATTGCTCTCCAGAGTAAACGTAAAACCGCTTCTACTTTTAAAACTGAATGATAAGACCATACCCTTGTCGCGAAAAGAGAAAGACCTCTAGACCTTGGACCTAGGTCATAGTCGATGGACATCTCTTCTGGCAACCAAGCGTAGACGAGATGAGTCGCAAAATATTCACTAGTTTTCATCCTCTACAAGCGTCCACACGATTTCTTCCTATGGATATAAAGAAATATCTCGCACTGTCTGTTTTCTCACCTTTTCTTGAATATGCAGATGTGGCTTATCTCGATTTATCAGAGAAACTACTCGACAAACTTCAACGTTTTCAAAATGAATCATACGATTCATCTTCGGTCTACGTAATTATGACGAATATAGGGCACGGTTAAAGTGGTTGCCAGTACGCCAAAGAAGAAATGTTCATATACTTGCTCTACTCTAGCATGTACTCCCAATCAACACCATCCTATCCCTAGTAGCTTTTCGAACCACGATCTCGTACTTAGGCCAGTCCCTGACAAACACTAAAATATCTTCGTCATAACACTGTTTTCTACTACTACTCTTTCTAAGTCCATGGTGCAAACTCTGAAAAGATCTCCTGCAAATATCTAAAACTCGCATTTCTTAGAATCATAAAAGACTTACTTTAAGGAGTCAACAGTTTTTTCTTAGCTCTCTTTCCAAATTTATATTCGTATTATTTTCTGTGGTATTCAAATAATATTTAGATTCCGAATTTTAGTTGTTAAAGTTTTAGTTTTAAAATTTATTTTAAACATTATTTGTGTCGCTTGTATAAGAGATCTTCCAACCAAAATCAATGTGGTTTTGGCCCAACACATCCGTGTACTGAGTTTTAAGTCTTTAAACCCAATATTTTGAGATTAAAGTATTACTAGCGCGCCCCCTGGTGAACCGATTTTAACTACAATGTTTTCAACCTTTGACATGACCAAATGATGCATGCATGCCAATCCGATGAAGCCAATTGGGCGCTATTGTGGAGAAATACACACACACACATACGCACCCTCACATACACACAGACACATACACACAGACACAGACACAAAGTGCGTTTACAATACTTTCCCTCTGCCGGAAAAGTAAAAATTTAAATGGTAAACCAAACTGAAATCTATAAAAAAATTATAATAACCAAAGAAAAAAATATATTAAAAATAAAGACGCATAGGTAAAGAAGAAGACGCAGGAAGGAAAGGGTTCCGAAAAAGAGGGCGGGAGGACGGTTTTTTTTTTCACTATAAAACATTGATTAGCTCACAAAAATAACAGGAACCGAATGGCAAAACCTTAACCTTTTGCTTATTTGTTTCTGTCACCCAACTGGGACTAGCCCGTTCTAGGGTGGACAGGACTCCAATACTACAATCAAGTTTGCTTGATTGCTTACAAATGTACAAGTTTTAGTAAAAAACTAATGACACTAAATTGCCCTAAAATGTGGTCTTCAGAATAAAATAAAAAATAATAATAATAAAAAAATATAATAAATAAAATGCAACTCCATTATTAAATCGGCAATAAATATAATATAAAATTCGATTAAATAATATAAATAAAGTTATATGTGAGAAAAGAAATAAACAGTCATTAATATTTAATATTATGTTAAGTAATATAGGATTTAATATAAAAATACCTAGTCTAAAAGTATAATTCATTGTCAAAGTCAAATAATTTTTGGTAGTTAGTTCAATGGTGAAAAATACTTAACATATAAGTTTAAAAATATGTTAATAATTTGTGCACCTAAGTTTTATTATACTATTATTTCTAACATTTGATGTATGGTTAGTTGTATTATTGTTTTAGATTTAAGTGCTCCTTGAACCTGACCTTGAATGTGATGAATGGTGATGCTAAAGGTAAGCATTCTCGAGTCGTGCCACTTCCACAGATAAGGAGTATGAGAAAAGTCGCTGCTTCTCTATCATTTTTGGTAGTTCCTAACAGTACAATTTGAGTTAATTGTTGTGCCAAACAGAAAAAGCCAGGCAGCACAGGACTTTATAGTCTGAATAACGCGAATGTTTAACTTTCATTTATTTCACACACGAATATAACCGAGCAATAACGAATAACAAAATAATTTTGAAACAGCAATAACTTGGCTTTTAATAATAAAAATATTTTAATTTGGAATTCCGACACAAACGGCAGTTATCTGAGTATCTAAGTACCCAGTGTGAAAAAAGGCAATTATCTCTACTGCTAAAACGTGCGCTTTTATTATGACCGCATAGAAACCCTGTTTTGACCCTCCAATTTCATTCTGTAAATGAGGAAAATCTGCAGGCCAACGTCTAATGAGGTGTCTGTTATTAATGCAGTCAGTGGGTCGAGGTAATTTGGATGAAAGCCTAATTAGTCAGGTGGCCGCTAATGAAGAGAGGCATAAGCCGTATTGTGACGGATTTATACCAAAGCTGTTTGAGTCACGGTCTACTGACAACAACGCGGCCAGAGGTGTACCGTCGCCTAAACAACGCCCGTCTGTGGTAAGCACAGATTGTATTTTCACAATAAACTGTATTTTCACAATAAAGTAAAAGTAAAAGTAAAAGGTATTTATTTCCAATACAACCATACAATTGTGTAGGAATGACAGTAATTAATCTTAAACTAGTTACTCAATTTAGACAAGAGATGATATACAATATATAGCTTTAAACTTACCAATTTACAAAAACATAAACTATATGATAACAGTTTACAACAAAAACAATTAACGGTAAATAATATGTATTAGATTAAATGGGTAGATACGATGCTATGTATTTTCAAAATATTTTAAGAAGTCGTTATGGGCATACATGTTGATTTTAAGCAGATAGACTCGGATGGATCTCTTGAAAATATCGATGTTTTTAATTGCTTTTAATCTTTCGGGCAATTTATTGAAAAGTTTGAGGCCTAAGTATCGACTAGTCGCCTGGAACTTGGCAGTACGTGCTACGAACGGTTGGAGATACAGGGTTTTATTCCTGGTGTCATGCCGATGTACTTCCTCGTGGGATATGGCCGAGCTCTTATTGCAATAGAATTCGCAAAGAGCTTCTTGAGCAAAAATCGCATATACGGTCAATATCCCTAGTTTTTGGAAGTGTTCACGACATGACTGCCGTGGACCAATACACTGGAGAGTGAATACACTGTTGATGTGTGCTGCATTACCCCTACATATAGACAAGACATTACTCCGATATCTGTGTTTATTTAAATTTCAATTATACAGTGATACCTAACAAAAAATCTGGAAAAAAAATTGTTCATCATAAGTAATCAATTAATAGTCAGAAGTAAGAAATAGAAAAAATAATAAAATCAGATACTGTAGTTACAACATGATTTATGTGTCAGATTATAACCGTACGTATACTACTATATTCTGTCACGTTAGAAGCGAGATTCCAAGGTCAAGAAGTAATGAAATAACATTATGTTTTGACATTACGACACGGTAACTACCGTTACGTCAACACCATTACGCGTCATGTCAATTCATACGTATTTACCACGTATCTGCGTTATATACTTAATCCGAAGTATTTTTAACGCGCTTTTAATAGGTTGACCTGTATGTAACTATGTAATGGAATTTAAGGTAACTAATGTAACCATCTTCCAAAGATCGTAGCGTCATGAAAATTGGCAGCTGTATGTAGTTCTGATGACAATACAATAATATGGTACTGTCGAACTGATCTGATGATGGAGTCGGAAGATATGAACTGGAACTTCATGATGGAACATCATATCATAACTGTGTTTGGACTTGTTAGAAAAGTCTTGGAATGAACTTTGACCACGATTAGGTTTCAAGGTCTGATGATGAAGCCGGAAGACAGGAATTGGCATTCCATTATGGAATATCGTAAAATAGTCGTGTTTGCACTTGTGAGAAAAGTCACGTAATTGACTTTGAACATGATCAGGTTTCAAGGTTATAACAAACCTATTATATATTGACTTGTAAATATTGAGTGTAAATAGTGTAAATATTGACGTAGGTGCCTGTATAAAATGTATATAGACCTGTACATGGAGAGTGTAAACCGAATATTTTTTTTTGTTTTTACGTGCATTTAAGCGTGTTTTTAGTGTTTTTTTTACTATTAATTTATTTTCTATGTATAAATTGCATTACCAACCATGCATGTCTCATCTGGTGCTTAGTATAATAATCTCTTTCGCAATCTGTGCCTGCGGTGATCGGGTGAGATATTGCGGAATTACGCATTGACATTGATGAGAGAATACTACCGAAACAAACAAGTTAAAGAAGACGGGATTAATCTACTGACTAAAGGAAGCTTTCTATGCTGTTAATGAAGTAAAAGGTGTAAACCGTGACTTTCGCCTTTATCTTCGTGAGTGGCGGCAGTTAATCATTAAACCGAATATAACTGGTCAGGGATAAAATGTAGTGTCGAGTTCATGTATTTGTGGATCGCATATGGATGGAGAACTTTTAGAAAGACGGCATAGTAACGAGCCCAAATTGTTGATTTGCCAATTTACGAGAATCGCATGTGCGGCCCTGCTCGAAAATTATGCAACCTTTAGTTGGCAAAAATACAAAAATTCATTCAAAATAAATTTACTATAATCTCGAGGCATGAAAAAAATTCACACAAACACTTGCCCACTATACTATTTCAATTGCAAGATTATTTATTTCTTAGACAAAAGTAGAAGTAGTAAGATTTATTTACTATCGTACTCAAACAATAGTATAGTCATTGATTATATACGCCATTAATTATGTTACGCTTGTTGCAAACTCTGTACATTGCCATAATAAATAAATAAATAAATAAAGTTTTTGAACGTTTTTACAGATATCTTCACTTACATAGTTATCACAGGATTTGGAAAATTACTGCACATTCAATAGCTTTTATCATAGTAAGCCAATCCAATACACTATAATATGGTTGAAGGTTTTAGTGTCATTTAAAGAAAAATAAATGAAGCTGGAAGTCTCACCTGATTTATCAAAGGAAGGATTTCAGTTTAACTACAAGGATTTCACAATGATTTCACAATGATTAATGATGAATCAAGGAAATCACAATGTGATTTCACGTTGATTTTTATTTCTGCATACCCACAATAAATCAAATTCAACGGGAAAATACGTTATAGATGTTTGTGATGATAACAAACAGCACGCAGAATAACCAAACGTATACATTGTGGTTTGTCGACTACAACAGGCGAATCCGTCACCCCAGGAAGTTTTAACGATAATGATCGTTCTATCTCCCGTGAGGCGAGCGTAGAAGACTTTGAGGACGATACAAATCTACCGTTCAGCAAAAACGACGAACCCAAAGTCTTGAGGCAATGTCTCGAGGCACTAGGAAGGTAACCCAGTGGGGCCACCTAGCCCCCTGGCTACCAGTTTTGGACAGATTTCTCTGGATGAACAGATAGGGAGGTAATGGGCCCTTGCTGAGTTGGCCACGAAGACCCATTCTGTTCAGGGTTGGTCACACTCACGGGTCAACACCCATCCGGCGGCCTCCACGCATGAAGTGCGAACCCGGGCAGGACTCTGGCCTTAGGGCTAGCTTCCCCTAGGAATCAACCTTCTGGCGCTCCTGGACGGTCTGCGCACCGTGCGGCGTAAACCAATCGATTTTGCGATCGTTAAGGTGTTGGCCTCTTACGGGCATTAGGGGAGCTTGACGGTGGACTATTTTGTCCAAGTCTTCTGCGCTCACTTCACGGGAGATAGAACGACTAATCGTTAAAACTTCTTGAGGTGACGGGTTCGCCGGTTACAGTTGACAACTCTATTTGGCCTCTCGACTGGTTACTGGTTCGAGTTCGATTGCGAGGTCCTCTGCCATACGTAGCGGTGATTCGGTGTCTACCGAATCTATCGGTATCCTTTGCCCGGCTCTTCACTCGGTATCGGGTACCTGATAGTGCCGTTTCAAGAGCAGCTGCCGTAAGGTTAACAACCACTCTATAGGAAACAAAACCGTTTCTGGACTCCCCCGGTTATCTGTTGGAATGCACAGTCGATTGGCTGAAACCGCACAGTGCGCAAATCGTCCAGGAACGCCCGAAGTACAATTCCCATGGGAACAGGCTCGCAGGCACAGAGTCATACCCGGGCTCACACTTCAGCTAGGAGATCACCGGATGTGTGTTGACCCATCCGGTAACCTCCTAACTGTTGAGTTGGGTCGACCCTAAGACATGGGTCGTAATGGCCCAACTGCACTGGGCCCATTAGCTCCACAAACTTACACAGTAAATCGTCGGCGTCCAAATGTGGCTTAAAGTGGCCATCCGCCCAAAGTTTTCAGGTGTTTTTTTCAGGGCGTCCCAACGCCGACGTTGCGATTTACTCACGGCGGCCGACGCGAGTGCCGTCGTAAAAAGAGACAACTGCAAAGCTGCACCAGAGTTGCACATGTCAAAAAACTGCCGCACGGATAAATCGAACCTCCGACTATTACAACATATCCTCTGTTTTTATCATACTATAGACCGCAGTGGCGTATATAGCGGCACATTTTACCGAAGGGAAAATTATTATTCGTCTACTAGACTTTGTCCGTATATACGTCTGCCGCGTTATTTAGTAGGTTATTTATTTATGTCAGTCATGTTTTGAAAAATAATCAGTCATGTTTATAAAAGACTTTTGCGGCAAGTAGCGATATATAAATATAGACTTTTTCGGCAAGGACTGATATCATCTGAATATTAACCCTTGGAGTAAATGGGTATTTTCATGGATGCATCTGTTTCTTTTGCAGGATTTTCGGCGACATCGACTTAAAGTACTATAACTACGAAACTACTACACCAATCATAAAAAGAACAACTGCACAATGATTGCATTGAAATTTCGAATATAGAATATTGAAATATCATTTTGTAAAACAATTAGATAATTATGAATAAATATGAGAACGTCAAAGAAGTGAAAAAAACGCGCGACCAGATTTGGTCGACTCGTACTCAACGGATAATTGTTTCGCAACCAGATTTGGTTGACTCATACTCAACGGGTTAAGTTTATAAATACAATCGATAAACGCCCTCTCTTGGACAGCGGACGAACCCAGTACGAACCCTGAACAGAATGGGTCTTCGTGGCCAACCCAGAAAGGGCCCATTAGCTCCCATATGAGAGGAACAGTGTGTTACCCAAACAAGATCCCTGTGGTATACCTATCGCTATTTCGCCCGCTATGGAGATGCAATCCTCATATAGCGGGCACTTGCTCCCTGTCGCGAAGAAAAGAATTTATTAGGTTTGAGGCGTTTCCATCGAAACCGTAATGTTTTAATTTCATCAGCGGCAGGTCGTGATCGATAAAATCGTAGGCTATAATAAAAGTTATATATGTATTTATATTTTCCGAAACAATAAAAGCGAAACGCACAAGAATTCTATAATAAAATCAGATCCTAGCTAAGCCCAGTACGGCTACAGATAATTGAATTGTCGCTGTTGTTGTTTTAAGAGCGTCGATACATAAACCGTTGCTTAATTTAGGGGTGTTTAGATCCCCGCGAGCAGGGATCAGACACGAACCGCAAACTCGGTTCGGTGCCGACTAATCCTCTATTTGAAAACACATCACGCCTCTCAACGCTTTTTAACGCTCTGTGCGACTGGCTGCATTTATTTGTAAAAGCCTATGGTTAAATAATGCTATGAATATCCGTAGTATACTTCATAATTGGGTTGTACAAAATGACATTGATGTGGAATTTACTGCAAATCGACTATCGTTTTTTTTGACGTGACAACGTCTTATAATTCGATGGAGCTGGCTGCACGCACGAAAAAACATGACTCATGCGGCGTTACCTCGCTCTGAGGCGTTCCATTTATTATATTTATTATTCAATATAAATGCTGCCATCTACCCGGTTGCGACAAGAATTATTTACTAACCTCAGTCTAAAATAGTACGAATGAAAATCACTAGATTGATTTAAATTCTTGACATAATTTTATATGTATTCTTGATATACGGAATGTTATTACTGAACGGACAATTTTCTTGTGGGTACAACGAAGTGCAACGAAGTAAGCAACTTTTATTAAAAAAAAAAAGTATGAAAAGCTATCATTACGATGCGCTATCTAGCGGTTGGTAAATTGTAGCTGATATTGTTTATTTACGACGTATTACCTACCGCTAGATGGCGCAGCGTGCTCAAACGCTTCTCAAACCGTTATTTAACAGTTTGAGATTTCAAACTTTCAAATAAAAAAAAACAATAAACTTTAAACAATAAACAATTATACAATTATACTGCTATACAATAATACATTTACATGTTGTAGTCAAATCGGTGAGTATAAAAGCATATATTTTTGGGTGTTTGTAATAAACAATATCAGAATCTTAAATGAAACTGCTTCAAATGCAACCATTCCATCAGTATTTTCTTATGACGTTGTCACGTTCAACTATCGTCAGTAAACCGACTTTACAGACAACCGTTTTATTTTGCATAAAGGGAGAAAATGACATTCAATTTTTAAAAACAACTCCTAATCCTGTGCTGGTAATTTTCAATAGTTCCGAAATGTAACAGAACCAAATGAGAATTTGAAGTATATTTTTATTTCCAGGCCCAACAACCGATGAGGTGGGAAAGTATGGTGGACGCGCGTTTTTTTTTGAGATGTCGACGGAGCTATTCGTTTTGAGCCACCCTAAAGATGATTAAGATTATTCACAGGTGGAAATCTGCCTGTGTGTATTCCTCCAGGATAGCGCACAAAGGCCGAATCTGATTGAGCTGAAATTGGGTTGCAGGCATCATTGGATTCAAACACTACTGACTGATGCGTCGAAGTTCGTGTAGTAATGTGAACGATGATGTACCATATATGGCATCTAGAAGACTTTAGTGCGTTATTGTAATTATTGTTATTACTCTTTATTGTGACAGTTCGCAATGGGCGGATTCATTATCTTAAGACAATCTCTTACAATCAACCCTATTGTGGAATGTGTGTATGTATGTGTCCATTTAACATATCGCACCTCCGATCAAATAGAGTAATAACTTGAAAAAATCCAGTTACGGTGTTTCTTTATAAAAATTATCGCCATTTCTCATTTTACTCTCCCAAAAACAGTTACAACTGTTATTTTACTTATTCTTCAATGGCATTAGTGAAGTAGCAGTTATGACTGTTTTTCGGAGTATAAAATGAGAAATGGCGATAATGTTTAAAAAAAAAACCATAATTGGATTTTTTCAAGTTATTACTGTATTTGATCGGATGTGAGATATGTGTTACTTGTTATTGCATTCGATCGACATAATGCAAATACTTTTCTTTTAATTTTATCCCAACGGAGAATGGTGACCCGATCGGTAATCGAAACCGGAACCATACAATGTAAGGTTTTGCGACCTAACCACTATGCCACTATGTGTATTATGAATTAAATCGTTGTTTCATTGAATAAACGATAATTTATAATTCTTTGTCAAAACACGAAATTTCGCATTTGTATATGCGATGGCTCGCTGCGATCTCCAGTCATTTCTTATCTCGGCGTATAGTGGCTTTGTGGGCCGAGATGGCTTTTATATTTACGGATGAAAGCAATTTAGGCCTGACAAAGAACAGTCAATGGAATGAGTGGGACCCCAAATTGCGAATCATCACCTGCAATTTCCCGAACCATCGGTTGCTCCTTTCTTTCAGAATAAAGAAACAAAGTGGGAGATTTCCGCAGCTTTGTACTCGGCGCGTGTTCACCATGCAGAGATCCAATCTCGAGCACGATTATTGGATACAATACTTTGACGATAAACGTATAGATAACTAGTAAATATATTAAAAACACACGGCTGCCGACACAGAAACTGAACCATTTAAAATTATTTTCATTACAGGTTTTTTATGAAATAATTGTGGTTTATGTATTTATCCATACAAACATTATGTATATTTCCGCAATGTACTCAATCAGACCTTTCATTTGAAACTAAACACGATATATTTATGTTAATTTATTTACATTTGGACATTTGAACATTTAGGCAACTACTTACTTAACAGTTAATGTACCCTATGATATAACGGTTCCAACAATAGTACATACTTCTAAATCGGTCTAAGCGTTTAGAAGTTATGATGACGGAAAACATACATAGATTAACCCTGAACACATAACCCTCCTTTTATTTTGGGAAATCGTATAAAAATTGGTTGAAATAATATTAAAATAACCTCGTAAGATTTCTCACGAAAGCGATCCAAATACGTCTAGCGTTTTAAGTGAGTTCAGAACTTAGTAAAAACAACACCTTATTAGAAGATCAGACGGACCAATAATTATGAATATTAAATTACTGCATTTGATTAATGCGTCAATTACGATAGACGATTTAAAACCAATAAAGGTGAGTACGCTAATACGCACCGAAATGATCGATAATAATGTTAATCGATTCATTCTGTGTTTTTAATGGCCCCAATACTAATATTAGGATGACCCAATATTGGAATGACTGTGATACAAATGATTCTACACGATGAGTTTAGCGTCAGAAAGCTATTTCCTGGGTATCTATATATAGTTTAGCAAAACTTTTTTATTGTTTAATTGGAATTACTGTTTTAAGATTGTGGGAGCTAATGGGCCCTTGCTAAGTTGGCCACGAAGACCCATTCTGTTCAGAGTTGGTCACACTCAAGGGTCAACACCCATCCGGTGGCCTCCACGCATAAAGTGCAAGCCCGGGCAGGACTCTGGCCTTAGGGCGTTTCCCCTAGGAATCAACCTTCTGGCGCTCCTGGGCGGTCTGCGCACCGTGCGGCGTAAGCCAATCGACTGTGCACTCTGAATAACAGTCGGGGGAGTCTGGAAGCAGTACTGTTTTCTATAGAGCGGGGGTGGTTGCGGACCTTACGGCGACTGCTCTTGAAACGACCATCGGCTACCCGACCCTGGGTGAACCGTTGGGCAAAGGATGCCGTGGTCCGCGTTAGATTCGGCATATACCGTTTCACCGCTTCGTAAGGGAGAGGACCGCGCAAGGGACCTCGAACTCGTAACCAATCGAGAGACCGGAGTAATCTGGTCGCAATTGGAAGTAAGGGCGTGGGTGTAATCCCGCTGGGTAACACACCTGGTTATCACGCGGTTAAGGCGTTGGCCTCTGACGGGCATGTGGCGGAGCTTGACGGTGGACTGTTTTGTCCAAGTCTTCTGCGTTCACTTCACGGGAAAGAGAACGACTAATCGTTAAAACTTCCTGCGGTGACGGGTTCGCCCGTTGTAGTTGACTATTTGTTTCAAGATTGTTGCGGGCAAATAAAATGTATTTATTTTTATTAAAGGTACTTCATCAAAGAATTTTTTTAAAGTTATTTTACACTTGTGTGTGATCAAAGCGAATCAGTTAAAAATGCTACTATTGTCATTAAATCTTGATTATTATTTTTAGAATATCGTTTTCGAAGAAATACACAGAATACGTACTTGTGAAGTACTGCAGGAGCAATGAACGGATTAAACGAACTCCAGTACCAAAAGATAAAAATAACACCACGAAAAAACAAATAATCCACACAAAGCCCGATATTCAACGAAACAAAAATACCCACAAAAATATGTTTATGCAAATTTATGGCCGTCCGCCCCCTGAACTGGAAGGTAGAAATGGGGGTGAAAAGGAAATCATAAAAAAGAGTGGCGATGCGTTACGATCGGAGGGTAGTTAGACGATATCCTCCACACAAAAAAACGTATCCCAGTTGGAATTTACGGCAATAAATATGTATCATGTCGGCTGCGTGGCTGTTTCAAAGTTGCAGGTGGAAAGGTGGTAGCATTAGTATAAGTATTATTATACAGTTAGCAGAAAAGAGAATTTCGAAGACCGATATATTCATCGAAAGATGGGGAAATATTATATATAAGCGAAACGATATATGGGACAGATATAAGCGAAACGTGATAAGACGAACTGCCACAGAAACCTATGAATCACAAAAAGTGGATAAGAAGATGATGACATTACACACACTTTCAAACATTTTACACGTAAACATTCATATAAACACCTCATAGTCGGGTTGGTTTTAAGAGATTGTCGTATGATAATAAACCCGCCCATTGTGAAGTTTCATAATTAAGAATAAAAACAAACAAACCTACACACACAAACATGTGATAGAAACAATTCGATAGAAACTGAGAAAAACAACAGAATTACCCTGTCGTCCTATACATGTGTCTTTAATTCCAAACCACAAACACAGCTAAGTAGTATTCCCGGCTAGCATCCACATAGAAGTCGAAGAAGTAGTAGAAAACATCAAGAACTCGAGGAAGCATTGACAAATGTAAAGTTGGAAGACGTCTATAAGTCACATACAGAGGAATTAACCAAGAAACTGTTTAGATAGATTAATAGATGTCAATCTATCTTTCCGTATTATTTATTTGATATAATCAGCCTATAAAGAGATACGATAAATGGTACTATGAAATGAATGTTATTATTGTTATCGTTGGGTTTTTATAAACGATCAGTCCTATATGAAAAAATCGGTTGTGTCACCCGGAAATTAGTCATGATATCATTCAATTAAAAAATCGAATTGCAAGCGTGCGTCGCCGTAAAATTCGCCGTTAAACATTCCGATTTTGCACACGCGATACGACGCAATAAAGATTTAAATTTCGAACGTAAGTCGTGAGATAAACGCTAAACGCGCGATTCCCCTTGCGAATTTCAATATTTGATTCCCCTATACATTTGTATGGCAGACTTTAAATATTATTTGTGTCGCTTGTATATTATTCCAACCGAAATTTCACGATGAGATTTCGGCCCAACAAGGTGGTGTGCCGAATTCAAGTCTCTAAGTCCAATATTTCGAGATTGAAGTTTGTGATATTCTTATTTGTCAAACTTCAATCTCGAAATATTGGACTTAGAGACTTAGGACTTGTGATATCACAATCAGCAGATGGCGCGATAGTCAATCTTTTCAACTCTTGCCATGACCAAATGATGCCTGCATGCCGAATTTCAGGTCACTCGAAAGAAGCGTTTTGGGCGCGATCGTGATGGAATACACACAAAAGAGAGAGACACACAAACACACAGACAGACTTCAGTCTGGAAATGTTTCGGGGTCTGTCAAAATGTATATGTTCGTCTTCATATCGAAAAAAAATGTTCGGGTTCACAATACTTTACCTTATTGACGGTTGGTTGGCCGGTAAAATAAAAACAATCATTATCAATGTTATTACATATGGCCAAACGAATTGCTATTATAATATAAAATCGAAGACTATCGCGGTTGTTTGACATTATAAATAGGATAGAAAACGAATTTACCGCGTGAAATTTGTAGCACCCGACGTTTCGGTGGCGTTGCAGCCGCCGTTGTCCAGAGTACACTGAAGAGCTGTCAATCCGTTGTTTTGCGGGTAGGCCGCATACCGCTGCTGCCACTGCGTAGGTTATAACGGTGGTGGGGGGCCGGGCTCGGAGCGCGCGAATTTTGAAGTCCCGTCTTGCACACAACACTCACTGTATCCTGTCTTACGTCCTTGCGTTCGGCGTTCGGCGGCGGGAACATTTTAAGAAGAGGGTTCTACGTAGAAGAGAGTCTGTAACCGTCGTCCCTATTGAAGTTCAGGGTTCTTCTTATTCCAATGGCTTCCCGGATCATGCGAGGAAAGTAGAATTGTTCCTTGGATAGCACAATGGGATTTTGAAAATGCATCCAGTGGTTACTTCCGCTATCCAATAGTCATAGTCATAGTCATAGTCATATTTTATTAATTCCAAAAAGTACATACTGTGGAATACGTCATTTTACATTTTCTAGAAGTTATTACAACTTCATTACGTGTACATATACTTTTTATATGTAAAAGCAAGACACCATCGGATCAATTATAAAAATTCAATCTTACAGACTCAAATAACAAAACAAAAAAAAAAATGAATTGCTATTAGTTTCGTCGCACAATGATATAAGTTCCACCTGCATGTTACCGGCGTAGAAGGGTTTCCAAAACGTTCTATGGCATTGAGAAATATAATACCCTACTCCACCTTGTTGAATCTTAGAAAAAACCTCTTCTACCTATTTGAATCTTAGAAATAAAAATTATGGTGTGAAAATTGTCGTTTGCTTCGCGAATCGGCGCGCTTTGAGCCGCGGCGTCTATCCGCGCGCAATATAAGAAAATCTCGAGGAAGGAAGAATAGCAGGGCGCGGACGTTTTATTGGCCGTCGGAATCGAAGGCGACGCTTTTATTGGAGCCGTTGGCGAGGCGTCACGTCGCGGAAGGCGGCCAAACGCTCACGCGCCTTATTACGCCGCCTTTACCTATATATAAATCTCGGGTTTACCATACGTTTGAAATGCGCGCTCGCGAAATACGATTCATGAGCTAGCGCAGACGGCAATTCGGATTGCGAAAATCCAGCAGCAAATGTCGATTTTGAAAATCCTGAACGACATCCATTGACGTATAAATATATAGACCTGACATCGCGTCGGCAGTTATACCACGGAAAAGACCACAGCTGTTTTTTTCGTGAAAGGGCCTGTTGTGGTTCACAGTTTAAATTAATATATTGATTTTTTTTGCATTTTTTTGGAACCCTTAGTAAATTAAATGATGAAGATAGCCAACATACAAAAAAATCGGATGTATCACCCGAAGACTTGTACTCGCGTTAGCGATGCCGCGGTGTTAATTTGTTTTCATCGTGGCCAGGGACAACGCTAACATATGTCATTTGTTTTCATATCTCTTTCACTTCTGCATTATATGTTCTAATAATTAAAAATCGCCAAAGAAAGACGCCATCTCGCATACTGTATTTTCTCTATCGATTCAAAAATCATGCCCTAGTATTGCTGTCTCACTTTCTCTTCGCAAAAAAGACTTTGAATTTTGCTCACACGATAAGTCAGTTTTATTATAGTAAGTAAAATATAGGAACTATCCTTTTGAAAAATATTAAGCTAGCAGTAGGAAAAAAAATAAAAACACTTTAAATATTACTGAGGTCTGGTTTAAATCTTTGGGATAGTTTGAGGAAAAAAGTCTGAGTACATTGGCGAACAATAAAATCAAAACATTTGGGTGTAACCAAAAAAAATTTTGTTCAGAATTGTATAGGACAACGCTGTAGACAATTATACTTAGAAATCACACCACGAATTCGATACTGCAAGCATGGACATATGTCGCTCCAGGGTCAGCCTAGAATCTTCCTAGCATCGAATAAGGACTGAACCATGAAATCCACTCAATACAATCATATTATATGGTTACACGCTTCACGATGCGACGTGCGTCATTCAACTGTTTCCTCTAAACGTCGCGCCGCCCTATATAAGCTAACCACGACGCCCTTTATAACAAAGTCAACCAATAGACTAAGTTCTCAGAGGTGTCCGCGCCACTAGCCATTATTATGACATGTTAAAATTAATAAATACATTAATATAGCGATTCGCTATAATTGGCGGCCACGATGATTAATATTACTATAGTCGCATCCTGCCACTATAAGATACTATAGAAAGTAGGTAGATACTGGTATTGGATACTGGATTGCATTGGAGATCAGCTTCTGGTGGACCTCGGGATACGATCGCTTCATCGTATCTTCGTCGTATCGATACGTCGTATCAATAATACATTTTACTATCTAAGCCGGATTTCTGTCATACCGAAATATAGCGAAACGTAGCGAGCATCCAGAAAATTCGGCGTAAGTAAAATACAACCTACCAAACAGCTTTTACGTGCAATAAATATATTTTATTTTAAACAGCACATTCCGGATCCTAAACTAGCAAAAGTCGCCATAAAAGGGAAAATCCTCGCACTTCTCCTCTCTTAAAGATCGTTTCTTTAGAAATCCCCCATCATTTCGCTCCATTTGACTTGTGAGCTCGGCGAGCAAGGCACGCGGCGCAGTAGGAAGAGCTCTCATGATTCGCTGTCCTCTTTCAATTTAACGTGCTCCGCTATCGGAATCCAGCACGCGCCCCGCATCCAATGCTACGGAATAATTCGTCCGTTATTGAACTATCCGCTCTACGATAGTTTCTCAATAAGCAGTGTTTTTAGGTCTAGTTTCGTTTTTTACCCACAAGGCATATGTATTTTTGTGGAACCCACCTTGTTGCCTATTGGCACCATCTTCAGGTGGGCATTTGTAGCATCACGCAGTCAAACACTCAGGCGGTCACCCATCCCAGTATTGACGGCGCCCGACGCTGCTTAATTTCGGTAACAACGAGGAGAACCGGTGTCAACGTGGCTACGGACGTTACAAAATCGTAAACAGGCTGTCGTTTTAGGTGGTTTTAAATCAATCTTTATTTTGATTCCTTCGGGATCACACCTGGAACCACAGGGATCACACCTGGAACCGATCGTATTCAATATATATAATAACGATTTCGGTTCCTGTTACTGTTTTAACTAACGGTTCCACCACTCTGGTCTCTATTTGCGGATTTTTTCACGTAACCGTTGAAAAACGCGTAGTACACATAGTTTACTGTTTCGCCTTGAGGAAACTATTTTCCCATTTAAATGCAAAATTTTACGTTGCATCGTTGCTCCAGGAAATCGCACATTTCAAAAATCTTTTGTAACAATTAAACACGTCGCACTGAAATACGTCATGTATCACTAACACTTAATGATTTATGAACAATCCAAAAACATGTGGTTACAAAGAAGGTTATAGGTACGCGAGGCAGTGCTGCCAACTGCATAGGACTAAATATCTCCGTTAGCGCGTAATTCTTAATGTTCGGCTATTTTCTGAACACACGTCTTACTGTATCCTATCGTACCTTGGATTCACCCTCTCACTTTGAACACACTCAATATTTCATTCATAAGGCATGCAGCGTCGCCCGTTATCGCTAAGTTTTCGATTATATCAGGCAAGTTCAAACTAGATTCGTCAGCGCCAAGCTACGGCATCACGCTAATCGCTGCATATTTCCAGCCAACGTTCCCAGGCGCCGACCAGAGCTTTCCACTAATTCTACATAGATGTATTATTGATTATCACAAAGGCCGAAGGCCGAAAGGAAATCAAGGGCCGAATAAGGAGTCGTGGAAAAAAACATGGAATGGGGAATGGCGAAAGTTATATAGACAAAACCCGACACTATTATGTAAAAAGATATTAGTTCGGCGGCAAGTTTTCCGTTTTCCGTGTCAGGAAGACAATAATATAGCGCTTCGCTCTCGAGTCGAGCAAACAAGTCAGCCGCAAATCGTGGGCGCCACCCCGTCGCACAATAATCCCGTAGACGTAAACCAAAATCAATCATAAAAAATTATCCAACGTGAATTTAAATTATTTATTTTATTTATTTATGTAACGCGTTTACGAAAAAGTAGTTACATTGTCACCGAAGTTAAAAAAAATTATTATACATTATAGTTCAAGTTCAAGTTCAAGTTGTTTATTTTTCAAAAATCTTTACAGATTGTAGAAACATACTAAAATAATAATAATAATTGAAAGCATGAGAAATAACTTAAATTAAAAGAATAACAAATAAAATTAGTGTAATTTAAACGATTAAAATTTAAATTAAAATATCATTTAAAAATATCAAATCACAATAATAATAATATTTAGAACAAATAAAATTTAAAAAATATAAAATTTAGAAAAGGAATTACAATTTATAATCATTTCATTTAAAATCGTTATCGTCTTCAAAACTTATAAAAAGTTATTTATACATATTTAATTTTCGATTTTACACAATACTTTCGTTAGCCGTTCTTGGTGAATTGTACGTATTCTTCAAAGGTGTAAAAAATATTTTCTAAAAGAAACTTTTTTAAGGACTTTTTAAATATATTGTTATTTTTTATATCTTTAATATATGGAGGTAACATATTAAAAAAATAGGGACCGGAGTATTCCTTGACTTGTCTCGCTATTTTTAAATTTGCTTTAGGTAACATGTATTTTGATTTGTTTCTGGTGTTTATGTCATGAATATCTGAAATTTTTTTTTGAAGGTCTCTTTTCTTGTGGAAATCTGTTAGTACATTTAAAAGGTACAATGAAATGAACGTTAGAATTTTCAGTCGTTTAAAATGACTTCTGCAGGATTCGTCCCATTTCAAATTTGCTATAATGCGTATTGCTCTTTTTTGCAGTTTGAATAGAGGTTCTCTGTGGCACGCATAACAATTACTTCAAGTACTAATAGCGTAACTTAAAATACATTTAAAGTAGCTAAAATACACATTTCTAGTCTGGACTTCATTTAGCGTTTTCCTTATGATTCGTAATGCATAACATGCCCGACTTAATCTGTCCTCGAGGTTCTCACAGTGCAAATTCCATTTTAGATTTTCATCGATATTCACACCTAAGAATCTAACACTTGCTGTTTGAGGGACTGTATAATTATTAATTGATAAATGTATTGGTTTGTCATGATTTCTGTTTTTGGAATTTGAAAAATAAAAAAAGTTGCTTTTTGAAGCATTTAAAGCGAGGTTATTGCTGTTGAACCATCTATAAAGCTTGGATAAAATATCGTTTGACTTCGATTGCAATTCGAGTGTATCCTTACCCACAACTACTAGGCTTGTGTCGTCTGCAAACATTGTTACGTCTATTTCTTTGAAATTTATTGGCAAGTCGTTGACGTACGCTAAAAATAAAATTGGGGCCAAAATAGAACCCTGTGGAACGCCGAGGCTATTTACTATAGGGGCTGAGTAGTTGTTTCGTACGGTGCCATTCTGACGATGTTTAATTTCGACTACCTGCGTTCTATCTTCCAAGTAAGACTGAAACCACTGTAAAGAATATCCTCTGACACCATTGTTCTATCAGCGAAGAGTGTGTGAATTTTCGGATGCCTTTTGCATCAGGGCGAGTCCCCAGTGGACTGTAATAATATATTTAACTCACCCTCTTTCGTGGTTTACAGCACCCTTTATTTCAGCCAGGTTGGCCTCGGCAGTGAAGCTTCCTCGATTTTCCGGCTGCTGACTGACGACACTTTAACTTCTACGGCTTCCCGGCAATTAAAGCACATTTATTTTTCTAACTTGTATATTCAGAACTTATTTATTATTATTTACGGGCCCATTGCCCTATGATAACTCGCGATTACATTTATCGCGGTGACGTCGGTTTATAACACCCGAAAAGGTGCCCGTCCGTCTCCGACCTTTTTTGGCAACTAACTAAAAATGGCATCCTTCGCTTTCCTCACTGTTTACAATAAAAATCCTTCAGCCCCTTAAACGCCATGTCTATGCTTTTACTGGCCGGAACGATTTCACACCTTCTCTTATTGGTCAAAGGATCTAAAGGGAAACGCCTCTTTCCAAAATGGTATGCCAATATACTCATAGATAGCAGTGCACGTAAATACATTACTAAATGTTTAATTATGTCTACTTAATTGTATAATTATCTCTACTTATAACTAACAACTCAAATACGGTGATATGGTGATTTAGGGATGCTTCTGTATCATAGATTAAAGTTGATTACCATATCACCCTAATTACAAAATTAATTAATCTAATCACCCCAATTTACTAGGTACTCTAATTAGACGCATAAATGTTTACTAATTTTCATATCGGACCTGAACATTTTATTATGTTAGTATGCTTACTTAGTAATTTATGTTATCTTATACTAACAATCAAGCTTACATTAATTAGCTAAATAATAATAGGGTGTCAAGTTATTTTTTCTCACAGACCGTTTGGTAACCTTATCCTATTTTATAATATAATTATCATAGATCAATTATCTGATAACTAAATTAATCATAAGGTTTAGGGCGCGCCATTTGAGCAAGGGCCCGCCATTTGAGTAATGGCTGGGTTTTTTGAAATGTTATAGTCCTTTCAGAGAAAGCGAGGTCGTCTTTATGACAGGGTGCACTTCAGATTTACGTCTTCGAAAAGTTAACCCGTATGTGAACAATGGCGCAATAGTGTTGTAAAACGGACCAGCTACGCCTATTGTCTCTGTGCCAGGAAGGCAAGGGGTGAGTTCGGATTTCTGTGAAAGGACATATTATCTCGCCCTTTAAAGTGCAGGCGGCATTGTTCGCGAATCCGGGATACCAATAAAACGATTCCAAATCTTTGCTGCCTCACTGCGTGGACAGCGTTGTAAATAATTATTTTTTAACCTAACATTTCCCCCCCAGTGACAGACAGTGTCACTTTTGTCTATTAATTATTTGTAAGGGTGGTATGTTGCCTTCTACCTATCATTTTTAATGTTATAACTAAGTTTAAAGGGACTTTTTTATTATTAATCTACTTTTTAACTATTCTACGATGAGTCGAGCGATCTTACCGATGGAACGTCGATACAATCGATTATTTGCTCTCACATCTAACACGCGTACATTTCCTTTCTTATCGGGATACACCTTTTCGATTATACCCCTTGGCCAGTGACCGCGACTTATAGACGGGTCAATAATCAACACCAGGTCTCCTTCTTTTAGGGGCTCCGTAGTTTCTTTCCATTTCGGTCGCGATGCCAATGTTGGTAATATTTCCCGTACCCAACGCCTCCAAAAGGCGTCCGCTAGATATTGGCTATGCCGCCATTGCTTTTTACTGCACAGATCCTGGGGGCTGAATTGACCTGCTGACTGGTCACCGTAAGTGTATCCTAGCAAGAAGTTTAGAGGGGTCAATGGTTCGGCGTCGCGGGAATCTAACGAAAGGTGGGTCAAAGGTCGAGAATTAATGACCGCCTCGGCTTCCGTTAATAAGGTCGCCAATGTCTCGAGACGGGGCGCCTGTTCCTTTAAAACGGCTTTCAAAGCGTTTTTTACTGCTTTCACCATTATTTCCCAAGCACCGCCCTGGCTAGGACTGGCTGGCGGAATAAAACGCCAGGTAATATTTTTATTACTTAAATTATTTTTAATTGCCTCGTTGTCTAAACCGCTCATCGCCTGGCGAAGTTCAGCACAACTACCTTTCATATTGGTTGCATTGTCTGAGTATATTACTCGCGGCTTTCCGCGCCTGCTAATAAAACGCCTAATAGCCTGTATCATAGAATCCGTGGACAAGAATTCCAAAACTTCAATATGCACCGCTCTCACTGACAAGCACGTAAATAGTACACCGTATCGGTGTTCTTTTCGCCTACCAATTGTCACCGCCATCGGCCCAAATACGTCTAATCCGACGCAGCTAAAAGGTCTAGTATGGTGTTCTAAACGTTCCGCCGGAAGGTCTCCCATCAATGCGGTCACCGGCTTGGCCTTTTTTATTTGACAGTATAAGCAACGAAATAACTCCCTTTTAACACTACGGCGCGGATTTATAACCCAAAAACGCTGACGCAATGTCGCCAGCACACTCTCAACACCTGCATGTAAATTTTCGTCATGCCTTTTCTTTATCAATAGTTGGGTAAATTGATCTTTGCCTTCTATAATCATAGGATACATGGTATCATAAGGCACACCAAGCGCCGCGCCGATACGACCGCCCATTCTAATGAAACCTGTCCCATCTAGGAACGCATTTAAACCTTTCAGTCTACTTCCTGCCGGTAGTTTTTTGTTGTTTTTTAAGCAAAAAATGTCGCGGCCAAAACAGCGCCGTTGAGAATCTTTAATTAATTCTTTCTCGGCTGCGGATATATCGCAAGCAGATATATCGCGATTTTGGCATTTTCTCCGGCATAGGTTAGCGAATTTTTGTACATATGCCATCGTTCTAATCAACCGTTGATAATTGGAGAAGCGTTCCATGTCGATAAGTCCTTTATCCGTTTCATGGATATGAAGTGTCACCGCCGGTCGATATTCTAAACCCGCTCTTTCCTCTTCCCGTAATTCATCTGGAATTTCCGCCGGCCAGAACTCGCGCCCTTGTTGTAGAAAGCTAGGACCTGTGAACCATCTGCTTATTGGAGACATATCAACGGGTGCGCGTAATCGCGTCGCATCATCCGCTGGGTTTAATTTGCCACTTAACCATCGCCACTCCTCGGCTTGGCTTAATTCGTCAATTACTCCCAAGCGGTTCGATACGAATTGTTGATATTCGTCACTTCGAGATCTTACCCACCATAATACGTTTCTGGAATCTGTCCAAAACACCTGTTCGTGGATCTCTATCGAGTGATCTTGTCTAATTTTATGACATAATTGAGCCCCTAACAAGCCCGCCGTAAGTTCTAAACGAGGTATACTTAAATTCTTTAAAGGCGCAACTCGCGTTCTACTTCCTATCAAAGTCACCATAGGTGTCGTGTCGCCTCTTATTACCCTCAGATAAGCGGAAGCACACATCGCTTCGGCGCTTGAGTCGCAAAAAATGTGTAATTCTCGCCTCTCCCCCTCTATTTTTGAGGTCTGATAGTAGCGAGGAATTTTGACATCGGCCGCCCTCTGTAAAAATACTAACCACTCCTGCCATGCTTTCTCTATCGAGCTATCTACAGCTTGATCCCATTTTATCTTGCTTTTCCATACTAATTGCATTATGATTTTCGCCCGTACGGTCAATGTCGCGAGAAATCCCTGTGGGTCGTAAACGCTCATAATAACCCTCAATATTTCTCTTTTTGTCGGCGTTTTAGTGCCCGCGATTAATGCGCTATCCACTTTATGCATGCGTAAATCGAACGATAGTTCGTCGGTTTCGGAAATCCAATGCAATCCTAACAATCGTTGCACACCTAGTTCACTCCTTTCGATAGGTACATTTTGTTTTGCTATTTTATCCTCCGAAACCTCTGACAACACCCTGCTGTCATTGGTAGCCCAATTAGTTAGATGAAACCCTCCTTGAGTGTGTATATAATTTATTTCCCGAATTAAACGTTGAGCATCTCCCACTGTGTCCGCTCCAAATAAAAGATCATCGCAGTAATGATTTTGCTTAATGGCTTTTGCGGCTTCTGGATACTGGTCTGCGAAACGTTCGGCATTAAGGTTACGCACATAATGCGAACTGCACGGAGATGACTTCGAACCGAATAAGAGGGAGCACATACGATAAGTTTGTGGTTCAATGTCGCGGTTCTTACCTCGCCATAAGAAAAGCTGCTTGAAGCTGTCTTCTTCTTGAATTTTAATACGCAAGAAAAAATCTTTTATGTCGGCAGAAAATGCAATGGGGTTTTCTCTAAACTTAAAAAGTATTCCTATGATAGAATTATATAGGTCAGGTCCTGCGACAAGGCAACTATTGAGTGACGTTCCATGGCATGTAGCAGCTCCGTCGAAAACTACCCTTAACTTTCCCGGTTTGGCGGGATTTTCTACCCCGAAATGCGGCAAATACCATATATTTCCCATTGAGCTTAGAATGTCTTTCGGCACTTCCTGTGCGTAGCCCTCCGTCAGATAGCGCTCGATTTGCTTGCAATAAGCGTCGGCGAAAACTTTATCTTTATCCATTTTAATTTCTACTGATCGTAACCGTTTAAACGCCATGCTACGGTTTGGTGGCATAATAATTCCCTCTTGACGCCATAGTAAACCAGTGGTCCAAATATTGTCTTTTATAACGGTTGTAGTTCGCAACAGCTCTTCTGCGCGAACAATTTCGGGGTTGACTCTCTGTTTTTCTGGCCATTCTTCCTGGCGACGTAAACTTTCAGTGAGCAGATCTTCCAGGTGGTCGTCATGCCGGTTCGTGATACAGAAACTGTGCTCTCGGTTGTCGAAGTTCCCGCTGTCCAATTCCCCCACGGCCACCCATCCTAAGCGTGTCCGTGAAGCCGATATCCCGTTACTAATTGTGGAGAGTCCTCGAGATATAATAAGCTGCCAGCAATTAGCACCTATTAATAATTGCGGTTGGACTTCGGTTACCTCGCGCGCTATGGTATTTATATACTTTCGTCCGGTTATCTCGTCACGGGGTATACTTTTTAACAATGGGAGGTTGAGATTATTTATGCTGTATGCTTGCATTTCGTAAGACTTGCTTTCTTCCTCTCCTCTAATTCGAAATGTAACGGTTTTAGCATTTTGAGATGTGGCGGTCATTTCGTTTACACCATGGATTTCCAATGGTTTAGATGGCCCGTCTAAACCAAGTTCGTTAGCCACCGCCTGATCCAATAAAGATACAGTTGAACCCTCGTCCGCCAGACCGTATATGGTTTTAGTTCCTTTCGGACCCGTGATAACTACCGGTAAAACTTTTAAAAGAATATTATTTCTCTTAATCGTATGGGCGACTATATTTTCCTGGTTGTCATTATTCGCGCGAGCAACACTTCTATCTACTTCGTTTGGTTTTTTATTTTCTAAACTAGCGTTCGATAATAGAAAATGATATTTCACGCGCGGGTTCTTGCGATAAGCTGGACAAGAGCGACTTCCATGCGATTTTGATAAACATTTAAAACATCTCTTCATCTCTCTAATCAAAGCCCAGCGTTCGTCTAATGACAGTTTTTTAAAACTCTCGCATTTTGACAAATAATGATTTTCATCGCATTTAATGCATTTCACCGATTCCGGCGTTTTATCGCGAGCATTAAAAACGTATTCTTTTTTATGGTTTGCATTTCCCTTTAGCTTATTTTCGCGGCTGTGGCCTTGATATTTTTTAATATCTGCCCCGGCGATCCCGGCATCTTTCGAGCTAATCGCTAATGACTCTAACCATTTCGAAAAATAAACAATTACCGGTTCGTCTGACGTTTGCCTATTTTTATCGGCCAACCAAGTGGTTAAAAGGTTTTTCGGTAATTTGCCGATTAGATTGGATAACAGATCGGGATTAAGTAAATGATCGTTTCGCTCTAACGATTGGAGCGTGGCGATTAAGTTTTTAATTTTGCATGCAAATTTCGTCAAAGCTTCATGATCTATGTCCTCGCTCAGGTTACTCATCCTACGTACCTCACTTATGGTGCGGTTTATAACAGCATTAGGATTTCCAAACAAGGTTTCCAGAGTTTTTACTATTTCTGATACTTGATTGGGGAATAATAACAGACCTGATACGGCATCTCTCGCTTTTCCTCTGAGTGCTTTTTGGAGGCGTAATAAATTTTGAGCGTCTGTCAGCTTTCCCACAGTGGTAGACTGTTCAAAAATGGCTTTAAACGCGATAAACTCTATCGGATCCCCTGAATATACTGGTAAATGGTTATCATAAAACGGTCTGGAAGAAACATTAGCAATAACTTGACAAACCTGCTCTAATAACTGTTTATCGCCGCTGTCTCCACTTGAAGAGGCGCCCGCTTTGGCAACCGGATGCGGCGCCGCGACGCCCGTGCCGTCTCCAGCTGTCTGCGCTGGCTGCGTGCTCGTGGCTGGAGTTGCCTGCGCGCTTGTAGCGCGCGCGTCAGGCGCAATCCCATTTCCTCGCGAACACAACACAAGGTTTTCACTCACTTTTCCGTGTATTTGCCGCACTGATTGTTCGATGTTTTCTTCGGCGATTTCCGTTGCGACGACTCGTTCCGGGCCGGGTGGCATGTCTTGTCTCGATTCTCCGGTGCATTCGCGAAAATTATTTTCCGCCCACGCAGAAGTTCGTTCGGCGACTGATTCCGCTCTGCTGGAGAGCTGGCGATTTTGCCAGCTTTCGGCGGTGGATTCATGAAAAGATTCTGACACAACTTCCAGAATTCTACGTGCGTGATCTCCTTCCGCTTCCAGCACTTGTTCTTGTTCCGCTAAGTCCGCTTGAGTCGCTTGTAATGCTGCTGCCGCGCCCGCTGCTCTTTTTCTTTCTTCCGCCTTGGCGATTTCTTCCTTTGCTGCCGCCGCCGCGATTAATTTAGTTTTTTCTGCCTTAATCTTCGCCGCGGCTCTCGTTACACGTAGAATTTCTTCAGAGGCTTCTTTAACCTCCTGTAGACGCTCGCTCCTTCGGCTTATTGCCGACGATGCTGTAGAGTTGGGCCTGGTTGGCTGTCTCTTGGATGCTGTAGACATTTTAATTCTTCGTTGATCAACACAGATTCTTCAAATTTTCAATTTTTCTGTCACTTATTGGACTTGGTGATCTCCATCCGGCTCGAAGGACCAATTATGTTCTATCAGCGAAGAGTGTGTGAATTTTCGGATGCCTTTTGCATCAGGGCGAGTCCCCAGTGGACTGTAATAATATATTTAACTCACCCTCTTTCGTGGTTTACAGCACCCTTTATTTCAGCCAGATTGGCCTCTGCAGTGAAGCTTCCTCGATTTTCCGGCTGCTGACTGACGACACTTTAACTTCTACGGCTTCCCGGCAATTAAAGCACATTTATTTTTCTAACTTGTATATTCAGAACTTATTTATTATTATTTACGGGCCCATTGCCCTATGATAACTCGCGATTACATTTATCGCGGTGACGTCGGTTTATAACACCCGAAAAGGTGCCCGTCCGTCTCCGACCTTTTTTGGCAACTAACTAAAAATGGCATCCTTCGCTTTCCTCACTGTTTACAATAAAAATCCTTCCGCCCCTTAAACGCCATGTCTATGCTTTTACTGGCCGGAACGATTTCACACCTTCTCTTATTGGTCAAAGGATCTAAAGGGAAACGCCTCTTTCCAAAATGGTATGCCAATATACTCATAGATAGTAGTGCACGTAAATACATTACTAAATGTTTAATTATGTCTACTTAATTGTATAATTATCTCTACTTATAACTAACAACTCAAATACGGTGATATGGTGATTTAGGGATGCTTCTGTATCATAGATTAAAGTTGATTACCATATCACCCTAATTACAAAATTAATTAATCTAATCACCCCAATTTACTAGGTACTCTAATTAGACGCATAAATGTTTACTAATTTTCATATCGGACCTGAACATTTTATTATGTTAGTATGCTTACTTAGTAATTTATGTTATCTTATACTAACAATCAAGCTTACATTAATTAGCTAAATAATAATAGGGTGTCAAGTTATTTTTTCTCACAGACCGTTTGGTAACCTTATCCTATTTTATAATATAATTATCATAGATCAATTATCTGATAACTAAATTAATCATAAGGTTTAGGGCGCGCCATTTGAGCAAGGGCCCGCCATTTGAGTAATGGCTGGGTTTTTTGAAATGTTATAGTCCTTTCAGAGAAAGCGAGGTCGTCTTTATGACAGGGTGCACTTCAGATTTACGTCTTCGAAAAGTTAACCCGTATGTGAACAATGGCGCAATAGTGTTGTAAAACGGACCAGCTACGCCTATTGTCTCTGTGCCAGGAAGGCAAGGGGTGAGTTCGGATTTCTGTGAAAGGACATATTATCTCGCCCTTTAAAGTGCAGGCGGCATTGTTCGCGAATCCGGGATACCAATAAAACGATTCCAAATCTTTGCTGCCTCACTGCGTGGACAGCGTTGTAAATAATTATTTTTTAACCTAACAACCATAATGATCGAGTTTGCTCAATAAAACATCATGATTTACGCAATCGAATGCTTTAGATAAATCGCAAAAAATTCCTAACAACAAATTCCTAAAAGAACATTATAAAAGAACGATAGGGACTATTGCACATCTTATGAGACTTATGACATATTATAATTATGCCTGTATCTAGATGCATAATTATGGTGTCAAAAACATTAAATAATAGTTTTAAAATAATATTATTCGAGAAAAAAAATACAGCGCATAAAATTATTCCACATCATTATTTATAATATTTTTTTCTGACGAATTCTATAAACCAGGAGGCCACTTTTTCATACATTTTTCAAGTACGCTAAACACGTGAAACACAAAAATAAAGTATGAAAAGAACATAAAAATAAGTGAGGATTATAAGTGTTTCAATACAAATCTGAAAAATAAGTTATATTTTCCTACCTATCCTCTATATCGTTTAGGTCAGTGGTTCTCAAAGTGGGCGATAAAGCCCCCTTGTGGGCGCTGGTGGCCTAGAGGGGGGGCGTCAAGGTGCCCAGAAAAAAATGGGGGGTGTTGAAGTGGATTAGGGAGGCTATGGCTGAATTGTAATTTCATCGACTTAATATTTTAAAATTCGCTGAAATTAACACCTAGGTACCTACTACACAACATCGATTATTTAGTTCATATTTCTGCCCTGTTTGATTGTATACAAATTAAAAATATTTAACATAGCTTTCGTAGGATATCCCGTGAGCAATCAAGTGTAACGTATATTTTGTGTGTTCTATAGCTTTGAATAGAAAACTCGGAAAAGTAGATTAAGTATTTTAATAACACCTGTAAATTTGTACTGTATTATTTTGACTACTGGCAAAGAATTCGTAAATTCGCCTTGTCCTGTCAAGAGCGACCGTACTGACGTCACGGCTTCTCCTGCGCGTGCGCCGGCCGTCGAGCTGCGTTGGTTCGAGATTATTTATGCGGGAAACTCGTTTTGGCTGCGTTTATGCCATAATGAAAGTCATTACTTAATTCATCATAACAAATCAGATTCATCCTTCACATTAGGTTAGTTTTAAAATTAAAATTGATTATGTTTGTTTTGATTTGAATAAAAGATACTCTTAATACTATAAAGTTGCGTTTTAATTGCTCCCACTGGTAAAAGTCTCGTTTAGAATTAAAGTAATGAATGTCATTGTAATTTTTAAGATGTTGTAAAATAAAATAAAAAAAATGGGGGGCGCTGAAAATAATTGATTTCTAAAGTGGGCGGTAAACGAAATAAGTTTGAGAACCACTGGTTTAAGTAATCGTGAATCTAATAGTATGATTTTAAAGAAAACAGGTCTTTAATACAATGATAATAATCAGCAATAATTAATATTTTACATGGGTACTGCATCACGAATGAATATTAATTTATTTTACACGATTTATTATAGAATATCACGGAAGGTGGCTCTTATTGTAGAATTAACTCTCTATCTCGGAAGGTGGCTCTTATTGTAGAATTAACTGTTCCATGGGAATCAAATATCCCAAAAGACCACGAGTACAAATTAAATAAATACCATGATCTTGCAAATGCCGTAACCCGGAACGGCTTCACTGTTCACCTTCACGCGGTGGAAGTTGGCGCTCGTGGCCTGCCAGCTAAATCTCTATTTCACCTCTTAAAAGATCTTGGCCTTTCCAGAAAAATAATCAACTCTTTCTTAGAAAAATTATCTAAAACTGCGATTTGCGCATCTCAAATTCTATGGCTTCGAAGGGGGAGTGAATGGGTGGCAAGGTGAACGCTCACATGTGGCAAGACAGCTGTCCTAAACCTACCACAGCCGGTTCGTAAGTCCGGAATCCACTGCTCACCCCCCAGAAGTGTAAAAAAATAGTATTATGATGGGCCCGACTCCGGTCGGTGAATTCCATGGCAGCTCCGTTTGTATTTATGTATTTATATAAATATTTTTACCTCGGTAACTAAAGTCTTAATAAAAAAATTGTTAAAGATTTAATTTTTTTTGCGTGTAAAATAGTATCTTGTAAAAGAAAAGCTAACTTCCGATTGCCTTGGTGAGTACGGATTTGGGAGTACGCAACGGGCCAGGAATCGATCTCGGAATCTTACGATGTAAAATCAGACGACTAAACCACTATGCACCGGGACCGACAGGCATGCTATTCCCCTCTAATGTCCTGTTTTAAATGTGACATGTCACATGCGTGCAAATTGGCAAATGTACACATGCCTTTTGTCACACACTACCCAGCGCACTATGGAACGTATCTCCGCGAGGGCAGAAAGTGTATCATTAAATATTTTTTTAAATATATTAAACTTAACAACAGAATATCCACTATTAATATTATGATCTTTGTTCCTCTCGCTATGCAGTGTGTGTTTTTATTTTAGAAAAATAAAATACATTAATGGTAATTTCAATAATAATTTTTAAAAAAACCTTTAAAAACCTGGTGCAAGCATTAGCAAACCAGATTCTCCAATGAATAGTTTCTATTTTAATAATCTGTATTTATATTAATAATATTGATACATTAAAAAAATGTTAAATAAGGATAGTTTGGACTACTGTGCTTCGATAGGGCGTGGGATGATGCCGATTGGCACCTGAGAGTTGAGATTGCTATCCCTAGCTTGCACGTCTTCGCAGAATAATACACACTCGACGTGGAAATTGCTCATCCGAACGTGAACGATGAGGGACCATTTTTACGCCCAAACGAGTGAGGCAATAGTCGTTAAGGGGTGTCACTAACAGCCCATAGGCGCACGACAAGCCAATATAATAAGGCGGGCGATTTATGAAAGCGTCTGATTTTTTCTCTCTCGTACCACAGTCCAGTCAACGAACGTTAAAAAGAGGAGCATAGAAGAGATGGTCGGGAGCCGAATTTTTTACTTTAGTGCTGTGTTTAGAGTAGTTAGGAGGTAAATAAACTAAAAAGTACATCGGTCTTCGAGAAGAAAGGTCTCCTGCACACCTTCCATCCTTTCAATCCAGTCAATAAACGTTCAAATAAGAAGCGTAGAAGACATGGCCGCTAATGGAATTTTCGACTTTAGGGCTGTACTTGGAGTAGTTAGGAGGTAAATGTATTGAAAAGTCTATGGACCTTCGAGGACAAAGGTGTACAGAGGGACAGTTGAAATTTGTTCATTGCTGCGGGCAAAACCGCCACCCCAAAAGAATAATTGTGGTTCGAAATTGCTTACGAAACTGTTTGAAGTAATGTTTTTCGGGTTTATATGGTAAACCGAAATGTCTCGCTATCAACTCGATCCATCGCGATAAAACTGTCAACAAAACCAGTCATTCAAATTGTATTGAAACGTATGAAATATTTTTTTCGTACCAACGGAAAATAAACCGTTTCTGAATACGCCGGGGCGGGCGTTTGCCGCACAATAGGCTGGCTGCGCGTAGGAAATACAATAAGTTCCCATAATGTTTCCAGCTCCGAGTAAAAATTGTATTTTACTGGCGCACTCAAATGTATTCGGTCGTAATGGCGCGAATCCCGTCGTATTTTATTGGGGAAAAGTTAGAGTGGACGTCTCGAGACCCCCCCCCCCACCAACCCCCTCCCAATCCCCCTTCGTTTCAGCGTCGCATCAGGCGCCCGGCTGTAACGCTGAAATTCAGTCTCAAGTTTCAAGTAAAAGCTGTCTCGATAACAATTTCATTTCTTTCCTGACCATAACGGCCACTTGTGCGCACGTAACCCTACCGGAGTTAGATAATTCACTTTATAGCTTAACCCTAAGAAGATACGGTAAAAGAAGATTTTACGCAGGTGCCGCCATTGGTTGTGGTGTGTTGAATTCACCGAAATTGGAGTGTTGAACTCACCGAAAATAAAATAAAGGTAAAGTTTTTTTTTTTTAAATACTTTTACTGTACGAGTCTATCGTCATTTCTAATAATCTTAATATTCAACCTATCATTTTGTGGCGGGCCAAAAACTAGTACAAGTTAATAAATATAAATACCTTAGCACCTAGCATATACAAAAGTGGGAGAATGAATTGGAGATCAAGCCTCGGAAAAACTAATAAGATCCTTTGCAATGAAAGCCTGAAAATCCCACTTCGAATAAGCCTTCTCCAGTGCTACATCTGGCTTATACTTATTCTATACGGATGTGAGGCCTGGACTATTAAGGAAGATCTCAGGAAAGTTATAGAAGCATTGGAGATGTGGCCATACAGACGCATGATGTCGATATCTTAGACTCAGAAAGTCACCAATGAGGAAGTTCTACGGCGTATTGCAGCATTGCAGTATTGAGTTTTTGAAAAAAAAAATTAGGAAAATATTTTTGTCTACAAAATACGTCTCAGTTATGAACTGTTCATAAAAATCGGAAATGTTATGCCACCTTATTAAATGTAAAATAAGCTCTCCATACTTTTATAGGTTTGGACCGAATTAGATTTTGAAGCCTAAAATCTAACAAAAGATGGCGGAAAACTTATTTTAATGTGGTAATAATGAACATGTCAAACACTTGATTGTAATATTGGAGTCCTGTCCACCCTAGAACGGGCTAGTCCCAGTTGGGTGACAGAAACAAATAAGCAAAAGGTTAAGGGTTTGCCATTCGGTTCCTGTTATTTTTATAAGCTAATCAATGTTTCATAGTAATTAATTCTTAAATAAATAAATAAATAAACTAGCAAGTCAAAAAAATCAGTCCATTTCGGAACGGTGGATTTATTAATATTACAATATTTTATAAATCAACAAATTTACCTTTAAATAAAGAGTAACGATTGCTATCGCTATTGCAACTAAAAAATTAAGCCCACTCTTTTTTAAAACTACTCAAAATAATACTTTTCTAAGTGTTTATTTGGATTGAATATATGACGTCCACAGTGCAAACAACTATTACACTGATGGTAGCTCGGTAGCTCGCTCAATTGAATATAAAATATGTTTAAATATTGAAGGCATTAGAGGGCGCGCAACCACATATATGTGAGGGACCTCCCCTCACAAGACTCCAAATTATTCGATGTGAGGTGGCGGTGTCAACTTACGAGTTATCTCCGTATTTAAAGGCGGTTTTGATGAAGCAGAAGATATTTATTGATTGAATCGATTGAATATTGCCAGTTATAACGCTTGCCGAACAGGCTATGTAATCGCGGATGTAGTGACTCGCGGGTCGAATGACTGAATTAGTGAATGATTGCTTTGGTTGCTTTTTGGCCGGTTTATATAGGCCGTGAAATGATGAAATTTGAAATATTTTGAGTAAAAGTATTGTTTCATCGTGCTGATTCATAGCTGCACGAGTCAAAATAATAGCTGAATTGTGTCAGTGGATTTCACTGGAAATCGATTCATTTGTTGATCGTATGTAGTGGATTTAGGTCCGTTATATGGCTCCCTCGCTAGTGGAGAACTTGCATTTTTTGGAAAAAAAAAATATGGACGTTGTTCACGATAAATGTTGTCAACTAATGCTGCAATTTGAAATATTCGGAGTAAAAGTATTATTTTATCGTACTGATTCATAGCTACACGAGTAAAAATAATAGCTGAATTGAGTCAGTGAATTTCACTGGAAATCGAAGCATTTGTTGATCGTATGTAGTGGACTTAAGGTCCGTTACATATACATATAAATCATAGCTATATCATAAAAGATGTCAAATGTACAGTTTTTTCGATATTCAGAGACGATTTTTTCCCGAATTACTGCGGGAAATCGTATACTTATTGGCGGGTATGTCTTATAACATTATAACCGATCAGATCAAATCCGCTGTAATTGGATATCAAATAATCATTACCGGAATTAGGACTTCAGTATGTAATAATTACAGCTAAAGTAAAAATGATAAATCGTAAAAGTTGAGGATCCAGCGACAAAAAAGTGCAAAAGTTTTGTAAAACCTTATACTTTCAGATAAGACAGTATTTTGACCATAGAATTAGTACCCTGAAAAATCATCATTAGACAGTACGCGTGCAATAAAGAACTCAAAATAAATGATCCGACTGCTTTTTTTAATTTTTTTTTTTATTTGTTGAGTGGGGCTTTTTTAAGGTCTTTATGAGCCTTGTAACACTGCGACCATTGCTGATCTATTGTGCTCGCCACCTACTATAGTTCTGCGCTAAGCCTCGTGTCATTTAAGAACCAGAATCAGGCAGCAGGTTTTTGGCGCCAGATTGTTTTACCTCCTCAGGTTGGAGGTAGTGACCACCCAAATGGGTGTATCTTTTACGCATCAGCGGGCCACACTCGCACATGAGGTGCTGGGGAGTTTCCTCTGCCCCTTGGCAGAACCTGCACATTTTTGTGTCTTTGAGCTTGAGGTTAAACATGTGTTTGTTCAGGCCACAATGCCCCGTGAGCACCCTTACCAGTATGCGTAGATTGTTCCTATTTAGCGATAGGGCCTCACGGGCCGTCTTACGGTCGTAAGGCTTAATAAGCGCTTTGGAATGATTCAACCCTGGCGTGTTGTTCCAGTGGTTGACGGATTGTTCTAAACACATTTGTTTGAGCATTAGGTTTGCAAGGCTTTTTGGTACGCCACAGCAAGGTTCAGGGCCGTATAACGTTCCCTTTGCTCCCGTCCTAGCAAGTTCGTCGGCTTTTTCATTTCCCTCGATTCCTGCATGGCCGGGAACCCATCTTAGAATTACCCTGTTCTTTTCGCCCAGGGAATTCAGTAGTGATATGCAGTTTTGCACTAGCTTCGAATTAATGGTATTCAAGGCTAGTGCCATAAGAGCTGCTTTGCTATCCGAGTGGATATAGATACGGTGGTTGGCGTAGTCCTTTTGGAGGTTGATAACCGCACATTCAATAATGGCGTAAACCTCCGCTTGGAATATGGAGGCGTATTCTCCCAAGTTTACACTTCTTTCGAAGTTTGGTCGCTCTCCATATATACCACAGCCTACGTCAAGTCCCGATTTGGACCCATCAGTATACCATTTAAGGCTACCGGCCTCCCATTGCAGTTGGCTTATTAGCCAGTCGTCTCTGGGCGGCAGTTCCACTGTAAAAAGTTTTCCAAAGTTTAGGAGTGGAAGCATGGTGTCTGATACCATGTTAAAGGTTGGAGTTTCACTGACTGAGTCAAGAACTGATCTTAGTGCTTGGGAGATCCAGTTTACCTTCTCCCGGGCAGACAGGCTGTACATGCTGGCTTTCGCCACCTGTTGCAAATGAATGTGTAGGGGCGGTAAGTTCAGCAGTGCATCTAGAGCTGCTCCAGGAGTGGAGGACATTGCGCCAGTTGTCATGAGGCACGCCGTCCTTTGGATATTGTTTAGTTGGATAAAACGCATGGCGTCAGCATCACTCCATACATGTCACAAAAATTAAGTTCCTGCAAATACGCCGATACGTATTTGTCAGTAACTATTACGCATCGGTCCAATGTGTCGCGCAATATAATGGACTTAATCTTTATGACATGTTTGGACTAATGCTGACTCTACGCATTATATTGGTAAACAGTCTGACCATTTGTTTCGAGTTATGTATTGCATCCACTGTCTACTGATGAATTTTCAGCTTTTCCGGCGGTACTAATTAAAATACACCTTTCCTAGTACACCAGCGCCAGGTGTCCCGGAGTCTAGCCTGGTGACTCTACCCCAGCATTCTAATGGCCAAAATACTGTCTGATCTGAAAGTATCAGCTTTTTCAAAACTCTTGTACTTATTTGTTGCTGCTTCTTGGACTATACGTAATCTATTTTGATATCCTAGATAATATATATTTTCAGTGAAGATACATTTTCTTGGCCAAACAATGTTTTTAATATTTGTTTTGAGAAAAATAAACTAGTTGGATGAAGTTTACAGAGAGACCAAAGAGTAGCATATACATAACGGGTGCAATACGTTCCAGGCTTATTTTTTGTAGAGGAAACAAGTGGCTTGAACAACTATAGAACTACGTAGAATGAAGATTCCCCGATTTTCTGTATTTGTTTTGTAGCGGTTGGCAGCACAATGTCACGTGAATCTGTTGCAGTATGTCTATATGGGCTGTATTCCTCTACAAAATGGAGCAACGTTTAGCATTATCTTTTGTTTTAGAAGCCGTAAAATCATCGGGAATTCTCGCCCCCTGGCCTAGGTGGAAGCCCCAAAACGCCTGCTTGCAAGAATTCGTCGTATCCGACCCGAAGTTCGGATCGGCGTCTTCTAAATGGCGATGCGCCTTCCCACACTCTAGGATTTTTGTGCGTCATTTTTAGGGCAGTTAGAGGTGTCGACTACAATACGAACCCGCACCCCAGGAAGTTTTAACGTTAATGATCGTTCTGTCTCCCGTGAGGTGAGCGGAGAAGACTTGAGGACTGAGATCAATAATATATATTAGTGTACATTCTTTCAAATTTATTACGTTCTTTTCTTTACTTAGTTTTTATATATCGGTAATACACATATTTATAAAAAAAATTATGTCCGCCTTAAAACAGGCGTCCGCCTTAATATAGCCTAGTTATGTAGGTGACACTATAGGATCACTGGAAAAAGTTTTTACCATATCATGTTACTAGTTTTTTGCTACTCAATGTCTATGGCAATTTCATTGTACGATGTATGTTGTCCGTTTTACTGTAGACTTAGATTTTATTGTTGTACTCTTTTGCGTGTGCAACATTTTTTTCAAAACAAACAAACACGTTGTCTATGCCGGGTATAAAAATACTGTGATTTAACCCAGTTATAAATACATTTTGTATTGGTAAGCCTGTAAAGATATAACCTGTATCCATACTTAAATTACTAAGTATATTTTAGGGCGTCAGCTGCGCCCGCCCGTATGGCTGCCATTCCGGCCCGGCGGGTGTCGCAGAATTGCTGATATGTGACCAATAATATTTCAGCGTTCGGTTTTGGATTAAATCCAGAAACTCCCGCGGGGTTCGCCGACCGATCTGGAAGAGTTCCAGGATCGAGCAGGGCGGTGGGAGACGCGATGGCTAAGTGATTTCGGGAACAAAGTCGCCCCTCACTGAAATCGAATTTTGAGCGGACTCCCTTCTGCGGCCCATTTAGGGTTACCATCTTTTTTTTTACTGAAAATAATCGCACATTTGACTTTGCAGATCTGCTTGAAAATCTGCTGTGTATGCCCATATGCTATTTTCATTTATTTTATTCTATTAAGGGTAACCCCCATTTCAAAACAGTTTCAAACAACGCGCCATAAAAAATGTAATTACGCTAAAACTATAAAAATGCAGCGTTCATTGATAGTGCAGAATTTTAGCTCAAGCATAGCAGTATGAGTTTTAGTTAACGTGTCGATGATTCAAATATCATTATTCAAGTGCGTTGATTAGTTGTAAGACCCTCTCAAAAGGAGGGTAGTGTTTGCTAGTCGGTTCGGAAAATAATAGTCGAATTGCATTAGGCTGCGAATTGCATTGCATACGAATGCATTAGGCTGCGGAATCGCAGATTACTTTACAGTACATATTTATTCCTCCACAGCCTGGAGAAATGAATGGATTGTACAAATAATTGGATGTCTTTAACAATGGATGTACCCTCCCACCAAGCAGTTTGAAAAAATGTAGAAGTATATGGTTACTTCTCTGAACGAGTAAGATAAAAGCTTCAGACGCCCTTCACGAAGAAGGACGGATAAGTATTTGTGTGAGTCTGAGGAGAGTAACCGTTCTTGTGCATATACGAGTACCTCATAAATAGCGTTGTATTTTCTCCAACGTGTGGGTTCCAAACATCTAACGCAGGTAGTATAGAATAACTGTATTGTCAGCTAGCTCACTGCGGAGAATTTCACTTTATCTGACAATAAAACCTAAGATCCCAGAAAGAGGAGGAGGATGAGAGTAGGTATTCCTGACCGATTATATTATGACTTCAGTCTCGTGTATGCATATTAGTATGAATGTTGCATGCATAATTATTGCAAAAGATTTGTATATAAAAAAACAAATGAATTTAAACAAAATCAAATTATCCTAGGATTACAATGGCAACTCCAACAAGCTAAACGTGATTGCAAATTACAAAAACGTCTAATTTTCATTGTTTTGTTTATGTTGACTTTCTGGTATATCACGTTAATAAAAACGATGTTTCCTTTTTGGTGGTCACCCTAGTTCCGCCCAATAACTTGCAGACCAGGTTGTCCGAAGGATTTTCTATTTCCGGTCACTTTGTAATGTTGGCACGTTTTTACATGATCCGATGAGGGGCTGATAATAATGTGTACCTATTTAGTAAACGGTCGTGTACCTATTCAGCATACGAGATGATAATGTCGTTACGATCAGTGTGTGCGCTTCTTTAGCTCTTTTCAAATCTGCTATGGCAAATGTTTAGGTACAAATTACGAAATCCAAAATTCTTGGAAAGAACATCTATCTAAAAACGAAAACACTTTGATTTTGCAAAATTAGAGACGGTAACACCTTAGTCGATTTTTTTTGTTTTTATGCATCGCATGATTATTTGAAATTCCAAATATGATATTTTGGTATGAGAATCCATCCAAACTATTTAGATATCAGTATACGTTTTTTTGTTACTTTTAAGGAAAATATTATATAGTGAGACAGGCGCTTAGGATATTTAAACATTAGTATACAATGTTTATGATTAATACATCAATAATTCCCTTACCATAAAGTCGATATCACTCTCCAAAATTCGTAGAATCTGTAACAACAATAACAGAAATAATATTAGTGAATGAAAAATCATCGCAGTATTTTTAAATATGTTGAAATTCATAAAAATGTGCTACAAATTTAGAGAAATAGTGAAAGATAGCAAATGTTTTACGACTTCTCGAATGTAATTAAAATGATTTGATTGACATTTCACTAAAAGAACGTACATTCGTAAGTACATGAAAAAGGAGTTGCGATCAGAATTATTCTGCTAGTTTAATTTTTTATAAATGATTCATAAACTGGTTTATAAACTGCTGTAAAATCCACGTTTCGACCTAGGCGTGACAAATCTACCCGAAATCACGACAAAATCTAGTTTTTAACAGACTTCAAGAAAAGGAGGAGGTTATTAATTCGGTTACATTTTTTTTTAATATTTGTTACCATAACTCCGTTATTTATGTACCGATTTCGGTTTTTTTTATTTAAAAGGATATACTTTCAGATTGGTCCTATTTTTATCAAAATCCTGTTCTGATTATAGGATCCATGAGGAATTGTGGGAACTCCTCAAATATTATCATATGAAGTTGAAAATATACATGTTAGTTCAGTTCCGATGACAATGCATTTTTTATGGTAAGCATGACCTGATTCTACACCCAGAGTTATCTCCCGACGAGGAGACTCCTCCACGGCCAATCGCACAGACACGATATTTTGTATGGGCATGCAGTTATGATAGCCCGTTCTAACTTTCACCATGACAGGACTACTGCACCCAGAGTTGTCTTCCAACGAGGGAACTTCTGAACGATCAACAGCAGAGACACGAAGTTTTGTATACGCATTCAATTATGATAGCCTGTTCTAAGTTTCACCATGACATAGCTGCTGCACACCGAAAAAAATTGGAGTCGTTTTCATTCCAATTTATTACCTTTCCAGTGGAAATATTGGCAAAATTATGTAAACCATGAAATTTTCTACAATTTTTGCAATAAATATTTTTTCTTTACCTTTAATAAGTACCGAGGTATAAAATCGTAAATAAGTGTAACAGTTTGCGAAGACAAGTAAAATAAACTAGTTTTTTTAAGTGAAAACCTTATTTCATTACATTTTAGACATAATCACCCATTTAGCATATAATTTCATTAAAGATTTGTATGTTTTATCTTTTTAATACAGTTTTCTTGCTGATATAAAATATAAGATAGGAAGGCAAAATACATAGTTGATGAGGGATATCTACTGCACAAAGATATAATGTCACCGTCTTCAAACATTTCTACAATTTTCCACCATTAAGTCATGTATATACAAAATAATTATGACGCAAGTGCAGCAAAAAGACTGCAGTGCAGTGTAGTAGAAGATTCGGTAGAAAATTACTAGTTCACCATTCGTCAGTCGTCGTAATTCGTCATGGCAGAGTTACAACCTCTGCTGAGGTTTTTCTTTCCAAGAGCATGCACCCATGTTGAAAACGCTATACTGTTATTTGAATTGTTGACTTGGTTTTGTGGATTTAGAATCATGATAACTAATAAAGAAAACAACATAAAATATACACCTCCTTTATGAAATTTTATAGTCAACAAAATTGCTGTTAATATATATATATTTTAATTTCACTGGAAACGAGATACGAAAAACCAAACCTATTCTACTTGTTCTTGCAAATTTTCCCGCATCTTTACGACTTTAACATAAATATGAATCTCTAGGACTCTCTTTCTATCTCTAATACTTGTTAGATATATACAATTTATCTTTAATACCTATTAAAGATAGAAAATTGTCTGCGTAAAAATCAAAATTGAAACAGGTAATGACGTCAGAAATGTATACCTCGGGAATAACGCCCATTGACTAATCGATATATGAGGCAGATGACGAATAGCTTCTATGGGCTAGATTTTATTCAGTCTCGAATGTATTTTAATAAAAGAACCGGAAATGTCGAGGTTCGCGAAAGTGAGGTAATATCAGCGTAATAATGTTCATGTGGGTCCGTAATAACGTCGAAAAGAAATGACTTTTCCGTGCTATTTCATTTGTCACTGGTTAAAATGTAAGCGAGGTGACATTTATAATTCGGAAGTACACCGCATTCCACCACAGCACGCAAGCCGTGGGAGTAATAAGGCTCCTAGTGAACTTTAACATATAACATGAAACTTATTTTTAAATTATTCACCGTTTGAAAATTTAACTTTTGAAAAAGTAACTAATTTTAATAACTGTCGCACAAATGATTATAAGAGATCCCACGATTTATTAAGCACAATTTTATAGATAAAGCGCCATTCATTTTTATTTGAACACGAAACTCTGGGGGGCTAATGGGTTTATGCCATTTTTACTTGACCGGTCGGAAGCCTGCCTTCGCGCGCAAAAAACTGCGCCGCAAGTTTTTGGTCGATTTTGTAAATAAATACTAAAAATATCGTTTTTTCATTTATTCCCTCGTGTTACCCAACAATTAATCTTGTTAGTCATGTATATTATATATTTATATAATATACACGGGGGCCGGTCGAAAGGGCTAAGCGCGGATCTGTCAAACGACGCAAAATGCCTAAAGGCATTGTTGACGTCCGACCGGTTAAAACATCATTTACACATAAAAAACGCGTTTTAAAATTCAGAAGAAAAAAAATAAAACTAATTGTCTTCGTTTGTTTCCTGGGTATAACTTTTATACAAAAATGCCCATTGTTCTATTGGGCTACAAAATCAAATCAGTATTTTAAGGATCTATCGAATTCTAAATTAGTCTTATTTATTCCGAGTACAAAGTAACCGACTACTGGATTTTTCCAGTTCCTTTCATATGCATGTACCTATCTAGATAATATTAAAAAAATATTACTCGAATATACTAAAATAAAGCAACCGGAGGTTCATTGATTCTCAATGTCTTTTATCGTCACTATCACATCGCATACCCTCGTCATAAACGAAGGCACCTACCCGCCTTATTGTGAGCGCGAATGGAGAAAGAAATTGAAGATAAATTCGAAACGTGCGAGCTTCGCCAATATAATTGAGCCCACATACGAAGCGGCAGTTACGACAGCGAAGTGGGCTGGAAATTGCAAAGATTACCATTCATTTTTCAGGCTAACAATTTAGCCTTCGAGGGTAGATCTCTGTCATTCCATAATAATTACATGTTTCCTTATAAGGGAGAATAATAAATTAAATAATAGTATTGTTTCATTTTTCTTCTAACTCACAAATTCATAAACGAATACACTGGTCCTTCGGGCCGGATAGTATAGACATGATTAGAGTGAATATTTCTAAACTGAGTAATTTACTGCTAACAACATAGTATACAAAAAATATTTCCATAAAATGTTATTATAATTTACAGGGTGAGTTTTAATTAATCGCCATCATTGAAGTGGGTAAATCAGTACGAGCAAATAAACATCTTTTTATAAAAAAAATAGAAAAAAAAACAAAAAAAAACTTTGAAAAATGTATGTCACAGCGCGCTCACTCTTGTCAAACTTTTTTTAACAGTCGAGTACTTCAAATTTTTAAATAAATAAAAAAAAACAAAAAAAATGATTTTCAAAAAAAAAAAAAAACAAAAGTTGTATACTTCCCCGTTTTGATTCACCCCCTTCAAGGGAGCCGGTTAATTAAAACTCAGCCTGTATATAAAGAATTGGATAAGAATGAATGTCTACAAAACTAATTTTTATAAAAAAAAATTGAAAAAAAAAACAAAAAAAAACTTTGAAAAATGTATGTCACAGCGCGCTCACTCTTGTCAAACCATTTTAACAGTCGAGTACTTCAAATTTTTAAATAAATAAAAAAAAACTAAAAAAAATGATTTAAAAAAAAAAAAAAAAAACAAAAGTTGTATACTTCCCCGTTTTGATTCACCCCCTTCAAGGACGCCGGTTAATTAAAACTCAGCCTGTATATAAAGAATTGGATAAGAATGAATGTCTACAAAGCTAAATGAATATGTCGCAGGTTTATTAATAATAAATCGGTGTAACTCAAAAAATGTGTTTTTCGACTTTTCATAATAAAACAACTTAAATGTAAAACGTTTTTTTTTTTTTTGTAAAAGCACTGGCAATGCTAAATCTTGCAATGACAAAGAGAAATTATTTTTAAATCTCTTTATTTTCAAATATTTCGCTTCTATGAAGTAATTCACATTATTCACATTAATAAATTTGGTGTTGTCGCCGTCGCTGAACGCTTGGCTTGTTCTGTGAATTCTATGATAAAAACATTATATTTAAAACAGCTGCAGGAATTCATCGAAGTATATAAACGCCGGTTGTAATTTTATTTATTTATTTATTTGTTACAGCTTGGTAGAGAGTTAACAATTTGCGGTGTCAACTACAACGGGCGAGCCCGTCACCACAGGACGTTTTAACGATTTTCTCGTTCTATCGCCCTGCAGTGAACGTAGAAGACTTTGGACAGAACAAATCCAACGTCCAGCTACGTCACAACCCGCAAGAAGCCAACGCCTTACCGCGAGATAGCCAGTAATGTTACCTGGCGGGCCGACCCTCGCGCCCTTGCTTCCAATTGTGACCAGATTTCTCCGGTCTCTCGATTGGTTCCGAGTTCGAGGTCGCTTGCGCGGTCCTCTCCCTTACGAAGCGGTGAAACGGTGTGCACCGAATCTATCGCGGACCAAGACGTCCTTTGCCCGACTCTGAACCGGGATCGGATGGCCAATGGTCATTTCAAGAGCAGTCGCCGTAAGGTAGACAACCACCCCCGCTCTATATGAAACAATACAGTTCCCAGACTCCCCCGACTGTTAGTCGGAGAGCACAGTCGATTGGCTTGCGCCGCTCGGTGCGCAGACCGTCCAGGAGCGCCAGAGGTTTGATTCCCAGGGGAGACTGGTTGACCCACTGTCCTACCCAGGTTCGCACCCCATGCGTGGAGGCCATCGGATGGGTGTTGACCCGTGAGTGTGACCGACCCTGAACACATGGGTCATCGTGGCCACCTCATCATGGGCCCATTAGCTCCCTAAAAGAGTTAGAGAGGTAGAGAGTTAACAGTGAGATCGTACAGATATAATTTGTAACTATTTATATAAGCAATAAGAAAATGAACACAACCCATAAAATCATTCTAGACGAATGCCCAACTAGACCGAACAGCTGTAGCTGTATATGGGCATGATCAGTTAAAATTGCCCAATACCAGTTAAATTTACAAATGAACTGCGATTTACGTGAAGTCGATTAGTTGTCGCAGCGACAGTACTCCGTTACTTTTACTCATCCATTAGATACTCATCCACAAGGTCGGCCATACACGGATAGCTTGAAGCATCTTGCGGTGTCAACTACAACGGGCGAGCCCGTCACCACAGGACGTTTTAACGATTATTCGTTCTATCGCCCTGCAGTGATAGCTTGAAGCAGTCAGGACCGACCGCTTCAAGCTGCGACTGCATGCTAAACTACGATCTTCTATTCATCTGCATACACGGACCGCTCGAGCAGTCGCGACAGCTTCGGGCGGTCAGCAGCATGATGAAATGTGCCGTCGAGCAGTTGCAAGACATACACTGACTGCTCGAGCAGTCGACTGCTTTAGCGCAGTTATACCCTGCGACCGGCACCCCTCCGATCGCGTCGCGTCTGCCACCGTCTGCGTACCCGATGATGTTATCTCTAATATTTCGAGGAATTAAAATTTACGTAAATAGGATTATGTTTTTTTTACTACCCCAGTATTACAGCTAGTCTTTCTTCTCATAATGATGTCTGGACGTTTAATTTTATAATTCACTATACTGTTTAATTCGTCAAACAAATATATAGAAACTTCTAAAAAAAAAAAAAAAAAAATTCATCATCACTTCTAAGTTCCATAAACAAGTGATTCCAACATTTGAGGAACCCAGCTTTTTTAGCTTTCTACGCCGTCGTCTGCACCTGAGCAAAAGCAGCAACAGTAGTGCCTCTTCCTCAAAATCCATATTGTAACTGCAGTTGAATAGTCAACTGCTCGAGCGATCCGTGCTGCTCGAGCTGCTCGTGTACGGCCGGCCTAATACGCAAAATTATCCCCAGGATTCAGACGGGCGATGCGAAATCAACACCACAGTGTATAATATTAACCTATAACGGTTAGTTACTTTTCAAATATTTTATACCAAACAGTGTCTTAATTAATATTGGTATTTCTATGTGCATTGGATGGCTTTCGTGATGATACAAAAGAATCTTTTTTTTATATTGTACAGTGCGTTTATGCGTTTGCATTGTATAGTTTCTCTGTATTTGTATATTGCTGAGCAATGGTAATACGGCGGGTAGAATCTTTTGACATGTTGTGCTACCGTCGAATGCTCCGTATAAGCTGGATCCATAAAGTTAGCAACAAAAAAGTGCTTCAGCGTGCTGGTACGACGAGAAAATTGTTGCACACCGTCAAAAAGCGCAAGATTGAATATCTGGGGCACGTGCTGCGGCATGACAGATATCAGCTGCTTCAACTAATATTGATGGGCAAAATTGAGAATAAATGACGCCGTGGAAGGACGAAAAAGTCGTGGTTGAGCAATGTCAGAGAGTGGACAGGGATCACCAGTACGGAACAGCTTTTCCGGATGGCGCAAGACTGACAAAAGTATTCAGAGCTAACGGCCAACCTCCAGTAATGGAGAGGCACTTCGAGAAATAAATTAATAGTTAAAAAAAAACACTAAAAACACGCTTTTGAGCTATGATACGATATTCACATACACACGGCTATGATACGATATTCCCTCATGGAATGCCAGTGCCTATCTTCCGGCTTCATCGTCAGACCTTGAAACCTAATCGTAGTCAAAGCTCATTCCAAGACTTTTCTAACAAGTCCAAACACAGCTATGATACGATGTTCCATCATGAAGTTCCAGTTCATATCTTCCGACTCCATCATCAGATCAAATCGACAGTACCATATTATTGTATTGTCATCAGAACTACATACAGCTGCCAATTTTCATGATGCTACGATCCTTGGAAGATGGTTAAATTAGTTACCTTAGATTCCATTACATAGTTACATACAGGTCGACCTAATAAAAGCGTGTTAAAAAAGAAGAGCAATGGTAAGAAAATAACTATAATTTTACTAAACAAAGAGCAATGGTAAGAAAATAACTATAATATTACTAAACAAAATCTTGATCAAATTGACTATAAAATACTGATGTCAAGTAGATACATACTTTCATCCAAAGTTTAAATACAATGAAAAGTTGACAAAGTAAACAAAACTACCATGATCTCATTGATATCTAACAGAAGAAAATATGGTTAACAAAATTTTCGTTTTTCGCTTATGGTAAACATGCCGGAAAAAAGTGAACACGTGAACATAATATTAATTACAAAAGAAAACAAATAGCTACCTATCCAAATAGCCCACCTACTAAGTATGATTACGATTTAATTATATAAGATTAAATATAAGTAGGTAGGCACTTCAGTAAACAAATTATGATAATAACTTTAAATTAATGCTGTGATAAACCGACGTGAGACATCTATTGGGCGGTCTCTCAATTACAAACAACTGGAGAACACTAAGAGGAAATAAAAACGGTCAATTGCGTACGGGCGATAATTAGCGTACGTATTACGTACGTTCGTATATTTAGGGGGTTAGAGACGGATTCATGTTTTAAAAATGGAATTTGGAACATCGTAACCAGACACAGAGCCTTGTCCGCAATAACGGATGTCTCAATTTTTCATAGCCAAAGATAAAACCATTTATATGTTTAGAGACGGTCTTTAATATCTTTACCGTCGGCGTTAAGCTCGGTTTAAGTGAACGATCGTAAAAATGGAATTCCGTCCCGCACTAAAGGCTCTTCGCTGATTATTCCAGACGAGTGATTCCTATTCTAAGAGGGTTATATAATCTATGAATAGGGTCGTTCTTGGTTAAGTTTAATGGCGCCAGTTCTGAGGGGTTGCTTACGGGTGAGCGCTTCCTGCAGCTTTGTTTTTATTTTAAGGCTCGATTCATATATATCGTATGACTCGTTCGTTCGTTAGGTACTGTATCCGGGCCAGGTTAGGATACGTCTCCCCAAAAATATACGGCCTGGATAGTATGGCTCGAGCGGTAATTACAAGCAGTCGCGGAGCTCGTTGCAGATTTTTTCTCTCCAAAAAAATCAATTTTCTGCACGTGCCTTGTATAGAATCAATTTTGCTTGCGATTAATAACAACTAAATATATTTAAAAAATAAAAAAACACATCTGCTGTTACAGAGAGTAAACTATTTATTTATAATTATTTGTATTGCGCTTTTTTATATTGTGTTTTTTATTTTTATATTATGAAATATTTGTGGTTTATCTATATAAACATATACGAGTAGATACATATGTATATTTCCGGAATGTACTCAATCAGAACTTACATTTAACACTATTTATTTATGTTGATTTATTGACATTTCGAGATTTGAACATTTAGACAACTATTTGGAAAGGTAAGACTTTCATGATGACATAACAATTCTAACAATATGACATACTTCTAAATCCGTTCGAGCGTTTAGATGTTATAGTGGAATGAAAAAAACGGAAAACATACATAGATGAACCCTGAACACATTACACTTCTTTTTTGTTTGGCAGTCGTGTAAAAATATACGGCCTGGATCGAGCGGTAAATACAAGTAGTAAGAGAGCTCGTTACAGATTAATTTTCTCCAAAAAAATTTTTTTTTTCACGTGCCTAGTACCTATAGAATCAATTTTGCTTAAGAACAATAATATTGTAGCCAAGGTGCTGGTAGAAGTAAATAAAAAGAAATTGTTCTATTTATAAAATTAAATTTCATGATATATATCGGAATATATAAAATACAGTGGTATGCAGAATTATTTATTTATTTAAGAATTAATTACTATAAAATATTGATTTTGCTTACAAAAATAAGAGGAACCGAATGGCAAGACCTTGACCTTTAGCTTATTTGATTCTGTCACCCAACTAGGACTCGCCCGTTCTAGGGTGTACAGGAGAAATGCGCAAACATATTATAATTTTAAAAAAATAATTAATTGGCTATTAACTTATACATGAATTACGATGGACATATTATTAGTATATTAACAAAGGTAATAAGATATATCAACATTAGGCATATTAATCATTCAAATAGTAGCTAATCTTATAGTTGATTTTCTACAAAGTAGGTCTGTAATACGGTTCTTAAATTGTTTTACTGGCAACTCTAAAATTTCCCTAGGAATCCTGTTGCAGAAATATATGCATTGTTCCCTAAAAGAAGTCTGACCTTTTTTAATCGGTCCTTGGGAACTGAAAGCATATTTCTATGATTAGTAGTTATAAATAATGAGATTGTATTGAACAGCTTTAGATTTTTACGGACAGTGAGGATATATATTTCTGGATATCCCAGGATGTTTGTTTTATAAATAGCCATTATTTTGACATTATGACTTGTTGATGCTCTACTACACGGATTTTTTAATGCAAAAGTCTGCTAGTCTATCTATGACCAGATAGAGGACGAAAAATATCCTAATAGGTTTTTGGATCCACTGATCCTAATAGGTTTTTGTGCGACGATATCATGCTAATCTCTTCACTAATAAGAAATAGCATTGCAAAATCCAAAATTTTGAAAAATTAAACGAAGATAAATAAGAGAGACGTTGGTTCCATCCGCCGATTATTCCACTCGAGCTATTACGCGACGGCTCGGTCGGCCGCTGTATCCTCACCTCAGACGGCCTTTATATCACTCATTCACAGTACAAATCCCACGGGGACTGATCATTTGAGAGGAGCGAAATTGTGCGCACCATTACGTATTACATGCGAGTATATCCTTTGAACCTCCTAAGGTACTCCTCCGCGGCTTTGTGGCGCGCGCGTCTTTTCAAAATTATTCTCAGACGGCCTTCCCTTTATCCTTGTCAAGTGGCTGACATTGAGATGTAGCTGGAGGGGGGCATATATAGGCGGAAGATATTGAATTCAGGTGGATGTTTGCTGTTATACTTGTAGGCATATACAGATATCTATATATATATATATATATATATATATATATATATATATATATATATATATATATATATATATATATATATATATATATATATATATATATATATATATATATATATATATATATATATATATATATATATATATATATATATATATATATATATATATATATATATATATATATATAAATGGATGTTGGTATATTTGACTGTCCGAGTTTAATAGACTCCGAAACCATTTGACCGATAACCATGAAAGTTGGCATAAAGAAGGTTTTTATTATATCCGCTTTATTGTAACTTACCAATAGAGAGCGCTGCAGCACATCAACTTCTATACCGATCAACTGATCGCCATGAAAATTGGTATACACAGACACTTGAGCACGCACAACATTTTCGCGTTATTACCTGTATTGTAACTCTCCACCAGATGGCGCTGCAGCATTTCAACTTCTATAACGATCAACCGATCGTTATGAAAATTGGTATACATGGTATTTGAGTTTGGATATACCACGGGTCACGCCGGATTATACTACTAGTTTAACCGCCCTACCTATACGAATCTACGTGATACGTCCGCTATATTATCATAATGAACAATTAAAAAATATATATATGTACAAATTAATATAAAACTGATATATAAAAATGGCTTATATAGACCGCTATATATTTTGTCTGGTATATTTTGAACAAGTATTGTTATTGAGAAATCTAATTAAAAAAAAAAGAAGGATTTACCTACTTTTTTAATAATAACCCAAAGGTTTAATTAATAAAGGGCGGATTAATTATATATAATTATATATAATTAATATAATAAAGGAAAATGCCACTCTTTGGGACCACCCCAATGATATGACAGGATTTTAATATAAAATTCGGTACGAAGCTGTGAAATTTCGAGGCGAATTAGTAGTTTTGCTCAATTTAGCTGCCTGACACATTTTACATAATATCTTTCAATTTCAATTTAATTTTACAAATTTAAACGAAAATATCTAGCTACCGGCTAAAACCTCCATTATGCCTTTCTGGCTGTCATGGCTGGCTGACATGTCTACGAAATAATTACCCCGAATGAATAATCGCATGTTTGGTAATCTAAATTAATTAAATAAGTCTTAGAAACTCACCCGGCGTTTTAAGGTTTTAATGATTTAACGATTGAAATAATTTGTCACCAGCTGTCAACCAGCTGTCCTCCAAACAAAAATGGAAAATAGCCGTCACCACCTCATAAAAGCTATAGATGTCGTTGAGACTATAACTTTTTCACCAAAAGCATCATATTTTAACCAAACTTTCAATATTTTTATTTTATTATTATATTCTATCATTATTTTTTTATTTTCCTCAACGATAGCGCCCAAACGCATCATCCGATTGAGCTGAAATTTGGCATGAAGGTATCATTTGGTCATGGGAAGAGTTCCAACACCGACCAAGAGGGAAAGTATTGTGACGCGCAATGTTTTATTTCATTTTGATGACGGAAATATATATTTTGAGCCCCCTTGAGACGAATAAGGCCATTTCCAGATTAAAGTCTGTCTGTGTGTCTGTCTGTGGGTATGTATTTTTTCACCATAGCGCCTAAACGCTTAATCAGATTGAGCTGAAATTCGCTATGCAGGCATCATTTGGTCATGGCAAGAGTTGAAAAGGTAGCGGTTGGAATTGGTCCACCGTAGGCGGTGCGCTAATCATATTTCAATTTCGAAATATTGGGCTTCGAGACTTGAAATTCGATACGTCGTAGAGCCGAAACCACGGGGGGATGGGGGATGGGGGGAGGGGGGGGGGGGTTAGGTTTGGACAACCCCCACGCGGTGGGGGAGGTGGATTGTCTGCTTGCCAGGGAAGTCTTGGGGTGACACAACCGTTTTTTTTAATTTTATATTAATCCAATTAAATCGTTTCGCTGAGTACGAAACAAATATCAACGAGATTATTTGTTTTGTTTCCCGAAAGTTTACTTCTTTCGCAGTGTTATATTGCAATTAAAATAAAACCATTAAGAAACAAAGAATAAGACTAATAAAGCGCATTATGCAATTACACTGTAGAACAAAGAGCAATTAGCTTAAGGAGAATGAACTGTGTCGTTCAAATAGGATATGAATAATAGCACAAAATAAAATGCTTGTCGCTGTTCGGCTTTTTCTCTGATTAATAGATCTGTTTATCGCGTTTTATAGCCCGCATCTCCCGAATATATCTAAGTCTTGGTATTTTCTATCTATTCATGGTCCCGGTCTATCTGAGCCTTGGTCTCAGCTTGGGTCTTTTGCCACAAAACTTTTATTTCAGACGCAGCTTTCAGAGGAGGTTATTCGTAATTTCGTTGATCTGATTTAAAACTGAAAGTCAGCCCTAAGCCATTGTTTTTAAAAGGCAGGCATTGTAATGAAACTTTCATGTCACCGGCAGAATTTAATATAGCTGGAAACGAAGTATGTTACCATCTGAGGATGAGAAAATTGCCAGTGAGTTAGAGTTATTATTAGATTAAATTACATTCTACTGTCGTAATGCACCCCATATAGTTCTGCTATTCCGGTTCATCGATATAACAGGGAGAAAATTATGTATTGGATAAAAGGGGTGATGTGAAAAAAAAACACCCAAATTTAACAATTTGAAGCTATGCATTAGGGCATTAATTCTAGGATCATGAGCAGTTTTCTTTTTCTTACTTTTTTATAGCGATTTGTCCGAAATTTTCTAATACACTTCTCGTAATTTATATAGTTTACGCTGATTTTCTTGTAGACAATAATTGTCCACAATTTGTCTTGACTTTTTTCATTTACTCCATTGATTTCCATATTTTCGTAGTTTTCCGTGCCTTTCCCGAGTCAGTTTTTAATTTTATTTCATAAACTTTATTTTATAAGAAAACCACGCATTCAACTACAATCTTTTGAATAATATTTCTTGAAAAACCGACCATAGACAGTTCCAACTAATACTTAAGTATCGCCTAACAAGTAAGTAATATTTGAGTTTTAATGAACAACTTGGGGGCGTTATCCCGAAACACTGCCCTTTACTTAGCGCCGAGAAAGGGAAGATACAAACAAAATCGCCAAAACAACTCATTGCATAATAAAATTACAAATTGTTTGAACTATAAATTATAAGAAAGGTTAGAAAAAGGTCCACATTTTCAAATTATTAAAGTTTTATTTAAAATCTTTTGAGTAATGCGCTGATAAATATCGATAGAAAAATGTTTTTCAACGGAAAATAATCGGCAAAAAAACGGAAAGATTGAAATAAATAAATTTTGCTGATAAATTCATGAAAAATTTGTGCGCATCGTAAGGATTACAATTAATTTAAAACATTCTTCGAAGTATTGATTTTAGGGTGAATGGGTTACGTTTCGCGACAAATGTTTTAAATGGGTGAGAATGGGATACCACTAAATGCATTTTTGATGGTTATCACCGCCATTCACCACGTAATTCTCATAGTATTTAAAAAATTTACAAAATGAGACATTAATCGAAATGTGCGTTCTATATATGTACCTAATTAGCAGTAATAATATATATTAACCAGTGTTGTTGAATAAATTAGGTACGTAGTTATTTTATTTGTTATTATTATTATTTCTTTAAAATTTTACGTATATTAATATATCTCTTATGTATATTCTACCTAATCAAATTAAAGTTTTTGGGAAATATTCTTACTTATAATGTTTATCCTATAAACACTTATGTAATGGCCCAATATTGCAGAAATTTTCTATATAAACCCGACACATGAACACTGCACATTACCTCCATCTGGGGCTCAGATGGAGGTAAGCCGCACTCTTTAGTAAATTACTATGGCTCTAAAATCTGTATGTACGAGTAACTCATTTATTTATTATATTTATTCATTTATTTATTTATTTATTTTATTTATATATATACATTGAAATGTATGAGAACAACAGAAATTAAATTTACAATTAAAAAATGCCGTTGTATGCTTCTAAAGTTATATAAAAGGTAAAAAAAGGTAAAAGGTATTTATTTCCAATACAACCATACAATTGTGTAGGAATGACAGTAATTAATCTTAAACTAGTTACTCAATTTAGACAAGAGATGATATACAATATATAGCTTTAAACTTACCAATTTACAAAAACATAGACTATATGATAACAGTTTACAACAAAACAATTAACGGTAAATAATATGTATTAGATTACATGGGTAGATACGATGCTATGTATTTTCAAAATATTTTAAGAAGTCGTTATGGGCATACATGTTGATTTTAAGCAGATAGACTCGGATGGATCTCTTGAAAATATCGATGTTTTTAATTGCTTTTAATCTGTCCGAGCTTAGGTTTCATGGAGCATACATTAAACGCAAATGTTTATCTTTCATTATGCTAAGCAAAGTGCAACCGATCCCGCCTTGCTAGACACTCCTGTGTTAAGGTGAGCTCACTTCAGAAGTTCCACTAGAGTGCAACGGTTATGTCAACGAAAAATTTAGGATAACATTTTTTAGGATATATATTTTTTTACTATTTTAACCAATTATCTAAACCGCAGACTAAAATCTACAAGCACGAATCCCTTCTTTTGCCGTATAGAGGTGACTATCGCATCGCATTCATACGTTTCACTGTAAAAATTGCTATTCATAATGCAGGTAGACAGATAGCTTCGTATTGAACGAATTGAAATGATCGTGATTAACGACTTTCAGGGGTTCGTAACGAGCGCTTTTCTAACAAAGTATAGAAAAATTTGTTATCTATACTAATAGTATAAAGAGGTAAAGTTTGTGAGGATGTAGGAAGTAATCTCTGGATCTACTGAACCGAATTTGTAAATTCATTTATCAATAGAAAGCCACGTTACTTGTGATCGTCATAGGCTATATATTAATCGAAAAAATGAAAAGATTTTTTCGTGGTAGTCGGATTTGCAAAGTAAGTCGGAGAAAAAACGGTCGAACGAAAACGTTTATAACTAACGCTGCCTTAACAATGAAAGATATATGATTAAGTTCTAGAGAAGAGTTGATAATGCCTACAAAAAAGTATATGTCTAACTTTTATATTTAAGTCACAAAAAGTAGTATTTTATATTTAAAAAATTATTTAAATCGTTAGGTCATGTTTATTGGTCATATTATCGACAATTATAAATTATTATCAAAATAAGTAAATTTGTGGTCTCAAGTGATTAAAATAAAAAACCTTTTCCCTTTTACTGCATAAAAGGTTAAAGAGATAAGACACTCACAAATAGGACACTCACAAAAATACACTCACAAATAACGGTAATATAGTCAAATTGGCATGCAAATACATACATACATAGCTACGCAATAAAAATATTACCCTCCTTTTGGCAATCAGGAAATAAATCATAGCACTCAGTACTAACCGAATCACACTCATAATTTCATCACAAGTAAAAAGTTTTACCGCCCAACGAAGTGGGCACGGGTCAGCTAGTATAAAATAAAATAATTAAAATAAAAAAATAAATAATATAATATTCGTAATGTTGCTACAAAGTGTGCGATTACGAAGTGGTTTTTCGAGTTTACACGGTGCCGACCCTTTATCTGCGTCTTTGTCTGCGGCCGGGCGTAATTGCAGCACCCCCGCGGGCGCTCGCGTCCCGCTCTGGGCTCAAAAAAACAATTATTTACCCGTTTAAATTACAAACTCGGTGCGGTTTCATTGCGAATTGCAACGGCGCAAAGTGCAAACTGCGTCTCTTTATAGCACTTTTGTGAAATAGCTAATCCGGCTGGCCTGGAATTATATTATTATTAAGTCACGATTCGACGCGGGGGTTTTAAACCCGCACGTAATTTGCTAGACGGGCGAGAAAAATAATTGGGAGAGGCCGCTCGGGAAATTGTCATTTTGCTCTGATGCTATATTGCTCTTGTCATCATCTCTTTCGTACATCATAACAATGTCCATATACGAGGGCCACACAGAAAGTTTCCGCAATGAATGAGAAAAAAAAACGGTTGCGTCACCCCAAGACTAATCCGGCAAGTAGCCATCTGAATATTAATTTCATAAACAAAATCGATGAGCACCCTCTCTCAGTCGGCGGACAATCCCAACAGATGGCGTTAATATTTGATTAAAATATATAGCAGAATTTGCCCGAGCATGCTCCCTACCCCAGATTGTATGTCATTATAGATTGACAAACAGCGTAGTATACCATAATTATTTGCTCTAGTTCACGAATGTATATAGGTATGTTTCCTAACTCTTTTGACAAAGCGATTTATGTGAGATTCCTATGGTAGATCTATTATTACTCCTAGGCATTTCAAACTATTCATTGATTCTATTGGCTCGCAAATGCAATCTATACCCTTATTGTCACAGTCGTATCGTCGAATCTTCCTACGTAATTGTAATATTTTATCTATTAAAATCCAAACTCAGAAGCGGTGGTCTATAAATCAGTGGTCTGTAATCGAGTATCGGAGGCTCTGCCTAATATTTATTATAATATTGAATGGCATTCTTTAATTAGCAGCTTTAACTCAACTTCAAAACTAATCTTCACTCTGAACTAAGCATTTTAGGCAATGTAAAAAGTATTATGTTGGCAACACCTCGAGAAAAAAAAAGTGAAATTTGACAAATGGCGATTATTATTGGCAGCACTGCATTTTTTTTAATTTGCATTTTATTTATTAATTCGTACGTGCTGCTTTTCAATCGTTTTAGCACTCTTAGAAATATTTTGCAAAAAGCAGTATAAAATTTACAAAATCATAACAACAATCCAATTGTTTTTTTACTTATTTATTTAAGCTAAAAAAGTGTATACGTTTATGTTTAAAAAGTATAAAATTAAAGTATTTTATTATAAAAAGTTAATGGTAATTTTATTACCTAACATAACTTGGCTACTACCTATTCCAACGTAGAAACAATTACATATTATTTCAATGTTTATGTAGTTGTTTGGCAATATCAGGCAGAGAAATGCCATATAAAATAAAACAGGGATAATTCTGACTTTATTTATTTTTTAAGGAAAGGAGGTAAAATAAACATAATTTTTCATATAATATAAAACTATTTGAAACTCGATAAAACTAGCAGGAGAAATATTCTAAAATTATATTACGAATGCCATAAATTGATATAAAAATGCAGATTGTAACATAATAATATTCTTATCATACAAAATGGTTAAGAATACTAATAACGAAATAAATTATGAATGATTATATAAACAAGACATATGCAAACTTATTCGCACAACTTACACGCATAAACACACACAAACATATCCAAATCAGCGCATAGCCGCCCTAACTTATAATATTTCCAACAAAAAACAATTGCTTCTTGAAGAAAAAATCCTCCAAATAAACAATAATCGATTGGGTATTGAAAAAAATATACGTCTCTTAAATTAAGAGAAATTAAAACTTCAAATGTAAATCATAAGTAACGGAACTACAAAATATAACTAAAAACTTATTGCCGGTTTAAAACACATCTTAAAAATATATACAGCAGGAAATAATATGCTTAATCCGAACTAAGACTATTTCCGACACAAGTTCAAAAAGTCAAATAAATATCCATCAATAGAAGCTTTAACGGTCATTTTACAAGATTCCTCATCAAATCACACCGGCCAAGCAGGTAGATTATACTTAATACTCCGTATTATTGAATAAATATGGTGATTTTGAAATAAAATGCATTTATGTTACGTGTGATTTCGGTTGAATAAATTGGCTATCATATTCTAGGAACGCCTAATTTTGATGACTTAGATTTTAAAAAGACCTAGATTTTTATTATCATCCATTTCTATACAAATAAACGGATACAAGTATTACAATCGGAAACTATAGAATAGCATACATTATAGGTCAAATCAAATCAAATCAAATCGCATTTATTGTCTTCAAAAACTTATACATAGTTGTTTAGACACTTTATATAGTCGCTTAATGTTAAAATAACTTTAAAATGTATACTAAATATTTCATTAGAGACTCACCACACAATTGAGTTATATTAGATATTTATAACTACAGTTAGTCATGAAATTATAATATTAAAATTAAATAGTCCTATAAATAAGAAATATAATTGATTATGGGAGACAATTAGAAACAATAGTAATAATATAATAATCAGTAAAATGGTACAAATGTCAAGTTAAATAAATAAAATCGGGATGGAAATTGTCAGTCATCTAATTATAATTCGTTTATATTATATAATTCTCTCGCAATAAGGTAGCCTTTTAATTTCGATTTAAATTGGGCTATTTTTCCGTTTCTACATATAATTTTAATATTCTCAGGCAGTTTATTGTAAAACGCCATTCCAACGTAATTTGGATCCCTTTTGAATAATTCCAGAGATGGACGGGGTAAAGGATGATTCATGCTACACCGGGCCGGGGCCGGGCCGGGCCCCGGCCGAGTCGTTTCCAACGTGCTCCGGCCGGGCCAGTCATTCATGCTACACCGGGCGTGACCGGGCTGTTTCCGAGTTTATTTATCCCACGGCCGTGTCCGCGATAACTAGTGTTGTGTCCATCTATTTTGGCGATAATAATATTTTTTAATTTCTATTTTCGCTTGATTGATAAGTGTGTTATTAATGCAATTTTCACAACTTGAGTTGGCAGCTATTGCAATTGCCATTGAAGACGAAGTATTTGAATCTAATAAAAGAAGATGGAGTGTACATCCAGCCTGGAGAAAACGACAATCGGAGGGAGAATTCGCCACGCTATACAAGGAATTAATAGATGATGAGAGCAAATTCTACGGTTATTTTAGGATGTCTAAAGAATGCTTTAGTTTATTTCTTGGAAAAATAAAACGTGATTTAACCAAACAAAATTCAATATTTCTGAAGCCTATCTCTCCCATTGAACGATTAGCAGACCGGAGCCGGGAAAACAATATCCACCGCCATTTCGACGCCGTGCTCCGGTCGTGGCACGGCCGGTCACGGCCGGAGCACGGCCAAGCATGAATTGCTTCATACAAAAGTATACTATAGATATCTGACCGTGTCCCGGCCGGGGCCCGGCCCGGCCCCGGCCCGGTGTAGCATGAATCATCCTTAATGCTAAGTTGTGCCTACATCTGGTGAAATGCGAGTGAATTTCTCTTTGGGTCTTCATCTTTCCTATGTTTTTTAATATTAATTTTATGCATTCAAATATGTATAGTGATGGTAGCGTTAGAATACTGAGTGACCACGACATGATTCATTATGGTTAAGGTTTATCAATATTCTTGGTCACTAGGAACTAGGAAGTCACTAGGAAATAAATGAGACACGTCTGATACCATAAACATCACTCATTTATTATGTAATAGTGATAGGCGAATTTCTTCGCCTATTATTAGTACGAGAGTACATTGAAAAGTTTTAATAAAAGGTATAAAAAATCATCAATATATTTTATGTATCTCACTTATTTTCTAGTGACTTCCTATTACGTCGACTTCCTATTTAGTCTGTGTTCAAAAATCTTGAGTTGTAAAAAAATCCATTTCGGGATGTCAGTAAAGATTTCAACTCGCACTCTTTCGCCGTAGATTGTAGATGGAGCCCGTCTCTGGAATGCCCACACATGTAAGGACATCATTGATTTTGTATTGCTTTAAACGCAGGCTCCAAGGACACATTAACATGCACTCATAAATTTCACTCGTCCCCTCCCCTCCCCTCCCTTTTCCGGCGTCATTACAGGTTTATTGCTTTTCAAAAAATATTTTATGTTTATTTTTCTGCTGTATTTTAACGTTAGCATTTGATATTAGGCTGCTTTTATGTGATTTTATGTAACAGTTTTATCTTATATTTACCCCAAAAGATGTTCGTCAAAAGGTTAAGGTTAGCTGTAAGATGTTGCCTCAACGCAATAAGCTCACCCATTTGTTTCATAAAATAAAACGTTTTCTTATTATTATTATTATAACACGACTGCCCAACAAAAAAGGAGTGTAATGTGTTCGGGGTCCATTTATGTAAATTTTCCGTTTCTTAATTAGACCATAACTTTTAAACGCTTAAACCGATTTAGAAGTGTGTAGTACTGTTAGAATCATTATATCATTCCGTTAAAGGGTACCTTAACTGTCCAAATATCAAATAGGCAGTTGTTTAAATGTCCAAATGTCAATAGAGTAACATAAATATATCGTGTTTAGTGTTAAATGAAAGGTCTGATTCAGTCAATTCTGGAAATATACATATATCTATATGAATAAATAGATAAACCACAAATATTTAATTGAAAAACCGTTATTTTAAATTCAAAAGTTCACTTTCTGTAACGGCAGTCGTGTTTTATATTCTTTTTAATATATTTATTTGTTAATAATAATTTCATTTCCTACTATGCAATATTAGCTCATTCACAGAACTGAGCTCCCGCATTTTTTTAAATTTTAAAATCATTATTATAATATGCGCGCATAACCTCCAAATATAAAATTAGCAAGAAACCGCAAAAAACAAACATTACACCGCGCTCACGCTGTCTAAACAGAGCTCCATTGTGAATATTTATATCAATGCGTTGTTTCCGACTCTTTCTCTCGTATCGAATTCCGATGAGGCTGTCTCACTCCTTTGCTGAGGTTTCTTGAAGCGCGCGTTGGTTTGTCGCAACCGGTTCGCGAAACAAACGCATGCTTGAGGTGGCAGAACTCGATTCGTACCGGGCAGTGAGCGAAACCGCTCCGAGCGGTGTGTAGTCGCAGTCGGAGCCAGGTTCGATATTGATAGTTTATGTTCCGACCGAAAACACCGGAAGGCTGCTACTGAGCAAAATGTTGATAATAGAAGCATGTGTACAATTTCTAAAAATCAGTTGTGTCACCCCAAAACTTTCCCGGCAAGTAGCCAAGACTGATTTAAGCTGAATAATAGGTAATTATTAAAATAAAATCGATGAGCGCCCTCTCTCGGCCGGCGGTCGAACCCAGCTGGGTCCCTAGCCGTGGCTATGCCTCGTTCGGCTCGGAGTAATATTTGTTTAAAATTTATCGCGGAATTGAATTATTATTAGTATATTATTCATATGAGATATTCCAGCCGAAATTTCACAATGTAATTGCGGCCGAACAAGGCATATGTGTACCAAATTTCAAGTCTCTATGTCTAATAACTCGAGATCGATATATGACTAGTGCGCACCCTGGCGGACCGATTACAACCAAATGATGCCTGGATGGGAAATTTCAGCTCAATCGGATGAAGCGTTTGGGCGCTATAGTGGAGGAATGCACAAAGACACATAAAAGTGCGTTCACAATACTTTCCTCCGTCAGAAAAGTAAAAAAAAAGTTCGAATTTGAAACACATGGGAGTTACGTACAAAACGGCTTTACATGGATACAATTTCTCACCATTGCTATCGTAATATTCTTAAATATTCGTTCAAAAAGTACCGCTAGACGTGCGCTAACCTTCCACCGAGATATTCAAAAAATATTTTAATAAAATAAAATAATAAAATATCAATTTAACAGATTATAATCAGAGTTAATAATGGTAGTAAATAAAATCAGTACAACATAATCATTAATTATAACAAATAGGGCAAAACTCATAAATATTCCTATGAGTTTTGCCCTATTTAAATTAAAGAAATAATCTAACGTTTGAATTTACAGGAATCTTTACATGGACTAAATTTCACATTATTGCTATCATGAAAGCAGCATATTTGTTCAAAAAATTGCCGCTAGACGCGCGCTTACCTTTCACCGATTGTAATTAAAAAATAATTAAAATAAAATAATAATTAAACGAATTATAATCAGGGTTAATAAAGTTAGTAAAATCAGTAATAAAATAGTCAATAATAAAATAACAAACAATAAAATAGTCAGCAATAAAATAATAATTAATTATAACAAATGGGGAAAATCTTCTAAATAATCCGGTGCTTGATTACTATATTTAGTACTGGTATTAAAATTAAAAATGTAATCAAACGTTTTAATTTACATGAAGCTTTACATAATGAGAGCAGCTTAAATATTCGTTCAAAAAAGTGCTGATAGACATGCGCCAAACTTCCACCGAGATAATCAACAAATAGTTAGAATAAAATAACAAACAAATTATAATCAGAGTTAATAATGTTAGTAAAATCAATAATAAAATAGTCAGTAATAAAATAACAATCAATAAAATAGTTAGTAATAAACAAATGAGGCAGAACTTATAAATAATCCTGTGCTTGGTTACTAATATTTAGTAATGCTAATACAATTAAAGAAATAATTAAACGTTAGACTTTACACGAAGTTTTTCGCCAGATTATCAAAGTTAGTCACTTCATAAAGGCCATGTTTGGTGAGATTTCGCTTCAAGTTTTTAAAATTTTCTTCAGCTCGTTTCGTTTTATTTCAGAGGGTAACAAATTGTACATTTTAAGGCTAAGAACAACGAAACTGATAGATAATAAGGTCGAAGATGACGATGAATGAAGATGATATGAACGCTGGTATTTACTAGGCCTCACTTTTTACATTACAATGTGTTGTTGTGTCTTATATTATGGCTGAAGCGGCTTAAGTAAAGTTTACAGTTAGTCACAATGCGCTTCACACGTATTGGCACTGGTGGACATATTCCACTAATGCCGCAAAAAAGCGCTAAAGATGTCAATTTCGGGCAGTAGAATATTCAATAATTTAAACTTTCTACCACCGGATTGATTAATGAAGCTGTGCTGGTTCTCTAACCAAGAGATGAAATCGTATTGCTGTATAGTTAACCCGCGCGTACATACGCATTTTTTAAAAAGCTGTGGGTAGATGAATCTATCTTTTAATAATATTATAGGTAATATGATGAAAGTCATCTATGGATCTTTCATTAGGATTAAACGCTAGTAACAGTTTAACGACAGTTTATTGAAATCGATCCTGTATCATCGCGGATCACTCTCCCCGTCTATACAGGCGTTGCCGCATCGCACGAATCTGCTGCCTGCGGTTTTATAATGGGCAATCGACCTTGCGATTCCTACGCGTTGATACGATTCAAGAACACTACCGAACTATTAATATTCTAACCGCAAAGTGGAGAGTGGAGACTGGTGAGGAGGGAAAGGTAACCCGTGGAAAACTACAGACAATGCAACTGGATGTAATCCGCGTAAGTCGAAGCTCCTATCGTAAGTCATTGGCTTTAACTATTACGGCCAGCCGGCCAGCCGGCCAGCGTACCAGGGCCATTTGTGAGATGATTATTGAAAGTGTTCAGTCTATGAGTTCCGTATTTTTAGGTAGTCCGTTGACCGAGCGGTATATTCTTGCTCGCTATTAATTTAACGTTAGGAATGTTTGGTGAGTCATCTTGCGCATCTACTCCGTGCCTCGTGAAGTCCGTGACTCTTCTTACGCTTAGTGAGTTGTACCTATCCATCCCAAGTATGAATGCCGTAGAGTACAGGAAAGGATGATATCCACACTGTTTACAGTAAGGGAGGAAGCTAATGGGCCCTGTTACAGTTTAGCCACTAAGAGCCAGTTGTATAGGGTCAGCCAAACACACGGGTCAACACCTAACCTCCCCTAGGGCAATCCTTCAGGCAATCCTGGGCGGTTTGCGCACCGTGCGACGTCAGCCAATCGACTGAGAATTCCGACTGATAACCGGGGAAGTCTGGAAAAGGCTTTGTTTCCTATAGAAGCAGGGGTGGTTGTTAACCTAACGGCAACTGCTCTCGGGCAAATGATGCCGTGATTTGCGATGGATTCGGTAGACACTGAATCACAGCTAGGAAAGGGAGCGTACCGCGCAAGCGACCTCGAACCCGTAATCAGTCGAGAGACCGGGGAAACCTGTCCAAGACTGGAAATAAGGGCGCGAGTGTCGACCCGCTGTTTGCATACCCGGCTTCTCGCCGTAAGGCGTTGGTCTCTTACGGGCGAGTGGCGTAACTAGACAGTGTACTGTTTCGTCCCAAGTCTTCTACGCTCACCTCACGGGAGACAGAAAGATCAAATATCGTTAAAACTTCATGAGGTGACGGGTTCGCCCGTTGTAGTTGACAACTTCAAGTGTTGCATGGAATGCATTTTTGTACACTCTTCTAATATGCTCCGAATTTGGGAGTTGAATAGAGTATAGTGTTAGTGTTGTTATAGGGTTACAGCTGTAGAGAAGTTTCGTCACCTTGACGATATTAGCGCGAGCACTTTTGATTCGATTGTTACTTCCTGACTGTAGTTGCTTTCAATAAGCAACAGAAACGACCAGGTTTGTCCAGCCGTGATATAATTGATATCTGTCGCTTGTGAATATCTTGTAACGGCTATTCATAATTCCTTTAAGACCTCATCGTAATGCCATTGCCGCCGCAACCACTTTCAACAATCATTTTAAGCTCGTCCGCAGGCGACGCAATTGTTTCTGTTTAAATTAAAAATTGTCTAAAGTTTGCCGGCATTAAAGGCTGCCCCGTTGTCTGCGCCCAAGACCATCCCTTTCAGCCGGAACGCCGCTCAGACGAACTTTCTTCCTGTCTACCTTTCAAGTATGAATCCGCGGATGTTTTGCGCAATTTATCTCCAGCACTGCCTCCACAGCGGAGATGCAGACAGCATGGGGGAAGGGAGACAGGAGTAAGGGGAGGGGTGGCTGCTGCATTCGTCCGCAATCCAAACCGCATCCTCCTTTTTTATCACTTGAAAAGCGTAAGGGTGATGTATTTCGTAGAGTCTTCGAAAGAGAAACAGCGTAATCTACATCATCGTCATTCAACGGTATTCTACTGCTTGCTGCTGTAGACCTCTCCCAATTTTTTACAAGCTTTTATATTACCTTGCAATGTTTGTTAGTTTGTTAGTTTCTTAGTTTGTTAGTTTGTTAGTTTGTTTAGGTCAACTCTTGCATGCTGAATTAGAACCACTTCCTCTTATCCTATTTGAAATTTGACTTTTCGGTCAGCTCCGATGACAATGCAATTTTATGGTGAGCGTAACCTCATTCTACAAATAGAGTTGTCAACTACAACGGGCGAACCCGCCACCTCAGGATCTTTCAACGATTACCTAGTTGTTCTATCTCCCGTGAAGTGAACGCAGAAGACTTGGACAAAACAGTCCACTGTCAAGCTCCGCCACATGCCCGTAAGAGGCCAACGCCTTAACCGCGAGATAACCAGGTGTGTTACCCAGCGGGCTTACACTCACGCCCTTCCAATTGCGACCAGATTACTCCGGTCACTCGATTGGTTACGATTTCGAGGTTGCTTGCGCGGTCCTCTCACTTACGAAGCGGTGAAACGGTGTATACCGAATCTATCGCGGACCACGGCATCCTTTGTCCGGCTGTTCACCCAGGATCGGGTAGCCGATGGTCATTTCAAGAGCAGTCGCCGTAAGGTCCGCAACCACCCTCGCTCTATAGGAAACAGTACAGCTTCCAGACTCCCCCGACTGTTAGTCAGGGAGCTAACGGGCCCATGATGAGGTGGCCACGATGACCCATGTGTTCAGGGTCGGTCACACTTACGGGTCAACACCCATCCGACGGCCTCCACGCACGGGGTGCGAACCTGGGTAGGACACTGGGTCAACCAGTCTCCCCTGGGAATCAAACCTCTGGCGCTCCTGGACGGTCTGCGCACCGAGCGGCGCAAGCCAATCGATTGTGCTCTCCGACTAACAGTCGGGGAAGTCCGGGAACTGTATTGTTTCCTATAGAGCGGGGGTGGTTGCATACCTTACGGCGACTGCTCTTGAAATGACCATTGGCCATCCGATCCCGGTTCAGAGCCGGGCAAAGGACGCCTTGGTCCGCGATAGAATCGGTGTACTCCGTTTCACCGCTTCGTAAAGGAGAGGACCGCGCAAGCGACCTCGAACTCGGAACCAATCGAGAGACCGGAGAAATCTGGTCACAAATGGTAGTTAGGGCGCGAGTGCCGCCCGCCAGGTAACATACCTGGCTACTCGCGGTAAGGCGTTGGTCTCTAACGGGTTGTGGCGTAGCTAGACGTCGGATTTGTTATGTCCAAAGTCTTCTACGCTCACTGCAGGTCGATAGAACGAACAATCGTTAAAACGTCCTGTGGTGACGGGCTCGCCCGTTGTGGTTGACATATCAATATGTTAGTCAGAAAATTCCTCCCCCCCGTGGCTGCTCCGAGACCTGCCCACGGACAGTGCGCCTTCACCTTCATTGTTCTAGAGCGTCCTCTAACCCGCTTACCGGCTCCTAAATTTAGGCTATTGTTGTTTTTTTTCCTTTTATAAATACGGTAAATTTTGTAATATTTTTGTAAATTTTTATTTTTTGTAAATACCTTTTATTACGAATAATTGGGTTCTCGGGGCGGTACGGAGGGGGGGTGGTTTACCCTATTTCACCCCCTGCGCGTTTTACCCTTCTGGTACAAGCAGGGTTGTCGTAGCACGACATCCCGGGCAGACAAGACGACCCTCGTCGTTATAACTGCCCGGGCGGTAGGCGGGGTTTGCTGCCCTCACCTATCGCCTTGAAACTCTTAACAGTTAGTCAGAGTGCTCATTTGCAGATGAGTCATTTGCTTACGCCGCACGGTGCGCACACCGTCCAGGAGCGCCAGAAGGTTGATTCCTAGGGGAAACTAGCCCTAAGGCCAGAGTCCTGCCGGGATCGAACTTCATGCGTGGAGGCCGCCGGATGGGTGTTGACCCGTGAGTGTGACCAACCCTGATCAGAATGGGTCTTCTCGACCAACTCAGTAAGGGCCCATTAGCTCCCAAGCTGATTCTACAACCAGTCTGCTAGATTAGCGAACCACCAGCGCGGGTACTGCAGCACAGCAGTCATCGCCTCAGAAGATGCCGTGTACACACTCCCGTATCATCCTATCACCATAAAACGACTGATTCGTCAGGCGTCCCATTACGATACCTATGCTTTGGACTGTTTAGTAACTTAGCAAATAATTTTCAGAATATTTTCTGTTTATTTAAAAAACCTTAATAATTTCACTTTAAAAAATGCTGGTATATTTTAAACTTTTCTTTTATATAGAATAACGTACTATATGACCGTCTAATTGGTGGAAACATATAAATGGTTTATGTTTGATATATTTTGATTTAGTAAATATGTTTTTGTACTGTCTGTTTCCCGAATAAAATAAAATGAAAATACATAAATATGTATGCCGATAGCATTATCATTAAAATCGAAGACTATCGCGGTTGTTTGACATTATAAATAGGATAGAAAACGAATTTACCGCGTGAAATGTGTAGCACCCGGTACAAATTTCACGCGGTAAATTCGTTTTCTATCTATCCTATTTATAGCATTATCATTAATATATTCTTTACACGAAGTTCTACTGTGTAACCGATTATAATCTTCGGAGTGCTCTCTTTCGCAAAATAAATATTCATTTGCTAGTTGCAGCATTCCCCTAAAATAGAGCCGTAAAAGAAAACCAGGAAGTTAAACAATCTGATCAATATGGAAATAAAAATGAATTTGACATTTAGGGAATTCAAAAACAAATTAAAGAAATGGTTATCGAATCATGACAGACTAACCATACATCAAATGTTAGAAATAATAGTATAGTAAAACGTAGGTGCACAAATTATTACCATATTTTTAAGTATATTTTAACATTGAACTAACTACCAAAAATTATTTGACTTTGACAATGAATTATACTTTTAGACTAGGTATTTTTATATTAAATCCTATATTACTTAACATATATTAAATATTAATGACTGTTTCTTTCTTTTCTCACATATAACTTTATTTATATTATTTAATCGAACTTTATATTATATTTATTGCCGATTAAATAATGGAATTGCATTTTATTTATTATATTTTTTAATATTTTTTAATTATTATTTTTTTTATTTTAGTCTGAAGACCACATTTTAGGGCAATTTAATGTCATTAGCTTTTTACTAAAAATTGTACATTTGTAAGCAACCAAGAAATCAAGCAAACTTGATTGTAATATTGGAGTACTGCCCACCCTAGAACGGGCTAGTCCCAGTTGGGTGACAGAAACAAATAAGCAAAAGGTTAAGGTTTTGCAATTCGGTTCCTGTTATTTTTGTAAGCCAATTAATGTTTTATAGTAATTAATTCTTAAATAAATAGATAAATAAATAAATAAAAGTAAGTAAAATATACACACGCCACTGTTGCTAAGCCGCAAAATTTTCCTTTTTTTTTGATCAAGCAAATAGAGGTACACAATTTACTAGCTAATTGGTCAATTTGAATTGTCCACTGCAATTTACTACAATTACCTACTATATAAAAAAAAATAACACTGATTTCAATTTCAAAATGAAAATGGTCCTGTTATTTATTTAAAAAGTCGGTTTTTATTATATAATGAACGCTACTCAATTTACAGCATTTACAGGATTACAGGAATCCGGTCTGGATATCCTGTCACATGCGAAACGTATAGACAGTGCAGTCGCTATTTAAATAGGTGGAAGAGGCGGGGAAGGGGTTTACCACAGTATTTTAAGACGACAATATAACGCAATCTAAATTAAAATTATCCGAAAGATCATACATTAACTACTTTAGACTATTTTCTCTGGAGATAGATTTAAAATCAGGTTTAATATTTAATTATACATAGGAGTATACATGCATAGGAGCAACATCTGTCGGGCTGTTAAAGAAATACAGCCTCATTGTGCGATAAAGTGCTGGAAAATTGGGTTCTCGTACTCCGACGAACCCGGTGGATATTTTAGGAGTTTTCTAAGTTAACGTGCTCATCGGGTTTTTAATGTCCTGTAAAAACTATTTGTTTCCGCCAAAAGACAATAAATCGTATTTTATTTCGTAAAAAATTGTCTATATATTCCAAATTAATATATTCCAAACGTACGGGAAAAAACATACAACTTTTACGAGGTTTTACATACAGCCTTTAACCTTTCGGAAGCCAGACTTCGCGCGCAAAAACGGCGCAGCACATTTCTGGTCCATTTTATATATAAATACTAACAACGTCATTTTTTATGCATTATGTCATGTTACTTAAATACATAATCTTATTATACATGTATATCATATATTCAGATAATATATATGGAAGCTGGCCGAAATGACTAAAAGCGGATCTGACACCGCAACCACCGATTGGCGTTTTTGGTCTACCAGGAGTTAAAACGATCGCCGAATACAGGTTCTGTTAAGGTGCCATATACTTGGGAAGGACCATATCTGCAGAATTTTAGTTTATGATTTTTTTGAAAAATATAAGCATTAATTTTAAAAAGTTTCTAAGCGAATCCCTCGATAAGGAAACACTTTACAATTTGGATTCAAAAAAGTTGCTCATTGCCTTTGTCACTGAGGCTTTAAACTGATTTTGAAAACTTTCAGGCGCGATTACTCCTACATTGTAAGCGGTGACTGTTTTTAATTTAATTTCATTATATTGACCGGTTAATTTTCTAGCGTCGCGCTTAGCCACATTTTTATTTAGCACTAAATTAATTACAATTAATTAAAACTTGAAAGCGCTCTGAGAGTATTGCTAAATATGCGATGCTTTTGACTTCGTTATACCACCACTGCGCAAATATAGCTATTCTGAGCTAGTGCTGCGATAGAAAGTTTAGTATGCGCCCGGTTGCTGGCGCGAACGGACGTCGAATCTGTGCCTGATGCTTCGTCAACGCTGGATTTTTATTGGTCAAACCCTACAAAAGCCTATTTGTTCGCGTGTCCGCCGATTTCGGATTTTTTTTCTGAGGTCTCAATGTCGCCTTAAAATAAACAAATTTACATTCATATTTTATTTTTTTACATCTGAAACAATCTGTTTTATTATAATGTAACAATCTATTGCGCTTATTGATAAATCCTGTAAATTGAATACCAAGTGAAACGAATTTCACGACTAATGGTCACCTAGGCAACATTTATTTGCTTACAAATCTTTCTGGAATCGCCTTCGTCGCATAAATTCTAGCTAGACTAAAATGTAACCAATTTGGAAAACTTTCCGCTCGACTTACGAGCCCACCCTGCAAGAAGGTAAGCCGTGTCACGGTCTGTCTTTCCGGGTCGGTCACGACATTATGAGATTACAAGACGGCAGCGGTGTGCGGTTGTGCAGCGGGAATATTTTCCGAGCCGTTTTTATTGCACCCTCTACATTTTTATGCACTCTTTGTATTCATTATTCGATACGCAGCACATCGCCTTCTGCCTCTGTTAAACCGGGATCTTAGTATTCAAGCGAGGCGGCGAACGGAACGAAAATCGGAGCGACAGCGACAACGTTGTCGCTTTTAAGTACGTTTACATCTACCGACACAGTGCTTGCCAGACAAATACTGTGGCAGACACCGACAGATACCGTTTATTTCCATCTATCGTGCCAGAAGACATCGACAGACACCGTCATCGGCGTCGGACGCAGCCGCTCACCGGCAGTTACTGAATAGCTTTAGTAGAAAAAGCACGTTATATTTTTAATGAAAATGTAATGTATTTAAAATTTTAATGAAATTTTGATGAAAATGTAGGTAATAATCACTATATTTTTTAACGCTTAAATCATAAAGGAATTTATATTACCTTAAAATTTCTATTAGTTTTCCGTTACTAATTGCGTAAAAAGAAAACAAAAGATGTCTGCACGGTTCCGATTCACACTGTCCGGCAGGTACCCACAGACACATACAGACACGACCCACGCAGACAAAATATTCTTTCCGCGAATACTTGCCGGGCACGGCCCGTGTCTGTTAGCGTCTGCGCGGCTGCGTTGCCCAGGCAACACGGGGCTACTCCTGCTATCTCATTTTTTTAATATCAGCATTAGTTTTTTATGTGAGTCAGTCATTATGGACTTGTACACTCTTGATTTAATATTCAAGTGCGAATTGGATCCTTCTGTAATGCTGCTGAATAATATTTGAAATAAATAAATAAACAAAATCACATCGCGCATGCAATATGACACAACTGCGTACTGTCGCAATAACGTAGATAATGGTGCAAGGATTGCAAGGGGAGCGGTCAATCGTTCATGTCGCATGCCAAATTGATATCGCATGAAATAGACTCTCTTAGTCAGTGTTTAAATGATTGGATACGAAATAAGGATGGGGCAAGGATTCCTTTGTGACAGCTGTTACAGATATATCGCATTGGAGCAATTTGGGTATATTCAATATGATATTTTGAAGTAAGAGACTACATTTTTAAACAAATTAATTTGAAAAAGTATCATGATTATGTAGTGAGTAAGTAATTATATTGGTCAAACCCTACAAAATTCGAGCCGTTCATTTCTTCGCGTGTCCGTCCTTTTCGGATAATTTTCTGAGGTCTCATGTCGCCTTAACTACCAATGTTTAAATTATAATGAGGAAAAACCACCATTGCTTTATCTGAACACATATATAATTTGTTTTAAAAATAAATCGATTATAAATACTTACTTTTGACAGTTAAAAAGTAACTTAGGCCTCTGCTAGCATTAATGGCGCGCGATTACTGACACAATACAGTGAAACAGATGCAGACGGGCACGCTGCTCCTCTCTCCCCTTACAACCTTCCAGATATTCCTTATAGTCTCGCTAATATGACGACTGTAATAACTGTACCCTGGCACAACCGTACCCAGTCTACCCTACTTCAGGTTTCGTCTTTTGAATAGAATTACGAATTGTGTACGATTATCGACGCGTGCACCAATCTACAATATATACAGACATGCAATGTGTGTGCAACGTCCAACTTATTTGTTTATTTCTCACGGCCCCGCAGCGAAATGTGACCCTATCGCCGGATTCGTACAGCCGCAAGGTGTCTGTATAATTTTAGCCCGGATTTCTCGAGCGCGCGTCGGTCCTACGGTCTAGAAAATGCATTATGGAAATTGGCAGTAAAAACCAACGGATTTTCAATATTGCAGAAACCGCGCTACTTCTATTTGGACTACAGCATGCGCCAGTCGTAAAATGAAAGACCAGAGTAGTTTCTGAAGTGATGGAGGAAACAAGATAACGTTTAAACAGGCACTCAACTCGAAACTGCTTAAACAATGACAGGACGACGTTTTATGTGAATAACACGTATCAGAGTACGTTACTTTGAAGCAGATTGTTGCTTCGTCATACAAAATATCTGTGGCTTGGTGGCTATTTACAGTATATCTGAATTTTCGTTTGGCATTTCCTGATGTAGATTATTTATTTTTTATCTATTAAGATATAGTTAGGTATATATACAAACTAGAACACAGTCAAAAACACCTTAACCTTAGGGGCCTTCCACATATTATGTAATCACCGAGGAGGAAGGGGGGGGGGGGTTGGAGCTGAGGCTTACGCTTGATTAAGTGGGGGGGGGGGGGGGGAATAGGGGTGCCCGTCCTGATTACGTGATCAACTTTGGTCACCGTATCGCATTTTTTTTTGGTCTAAACCTGCACATTAAATGTGCATTTTTAAATGCATTCTTAAATATTTTTTTAATTATTACTTAATACCGTCTTTACAACCACTGCGGTCTGAAGATTGGGATCTGTAAAGTAAACCAAAGAGTATGAGATTTTGTAATTACTTTGAATTAATAAAGTACATTTTTAAAAGCATTCAAAAATGTTTTTTCCACTTACCGTCTTCAAACACTTTACAAATGCTGGTATTACGATTCTTAACATTTTCAGCGAATTCGGTTGATTAAGTAATCTTGGGGGGGGGAGGGGAGAGGGGAGGTTCAGGCCGTTTATTACGTCTGTTGACATATGGGAGGGGGGAGGTCGAAAATCTCAAAAACGTGATTACGTAATATGTGGACGGCCCCTTATTCAAATCTTACGAAGCTGAGTATATCAGAAACTAAACTATAATTAAGTAAGTATAACATGTAAATAACTTATTAATTTAGTACTGACCTTTAGTTAAAGTACGCAGACTTTGCAGAGGATTATGAATGAGCCTGCAATAAAGAAAGTTAAATTTAGTAAATGCACGCTATGTTTCATGGTCCATCGTTAATTTTATAAGGAAAGTTGCAGGACGTTTTATTAGCCAACTCAACTACCATCCATGCTTGGGACTAAAAACATACGAGGACATACTGAATCACTTCAACATTACTTCATTGGAGAACCGCTGTACCACGGCAGATATGGTACTATTACATAAAGTTATCCACAACAACGTGAACAACCCGTATTTCACACAGAACCTATCTTTTTACGTACCTCCACGCGTGGTTCGCTCTCCCCGTACGTTTGAAGTCCTTCGCGTCCCAATTCCAAAATATAGACTTGTTCAACATCCAGAGTAAATTTAAGAACAACACATTCATAAAATTAATCGAAAATGCGCCATAGACGTTTCACATCAGATACTATTTGGTTTTCATTTTCAGGAGACTATTTGGTTTTCATTTTTTATTATGATTGTTGACCTTTTCTTCTTCTTAAGGTGCCATCTCCTATCGGAGGTCGGCGGTCATTATGCCCACTTGAGCCCGTGATGTTGCGGCGCGGAACAACTCGGTAGTGCTCGAGTTGAACCATACAATATGCTTTGAGCATTCAATGTCGCAATCTTAATGGCTAATCCCTCGGGGATTCTCCGTACCCTTTGACCATCTAAGGTCTGCCGGGGATTGAGAGCCATGGTTTCTATGTAATCAGCCATAATGGTTTTCCTGGGTTATGCGGTGGTTTCCCTGAGTTATGCGGTGGTTTTCCCTTTGCCTTCGGCATCGCTGTTTGTTACCGAGGTAACAATTGTGACCCTAGACTGTACTGCTCTCCTTGACCTTGGGTCTCTTGGGTCTACTGCATGCGCAGCTGCCCACTGCAGGAATGAATGTGCTTATTTATTGGCGGCACATATTCGCCATGACACAGGGTACTCATTGGACTTTTTAGAAAAGTCCTTTACAGCAGCCTTCTCACTACGTTCTCGTAACCTTGCTGCTATATGGTTGGGGGCTGTTTATTTAGTATATTCACAGCTAACCATCATATCTGATGGTCGATCACTATCTGCCACCTGTAACCCCGATGGTAGCCTACAGGTCAGACCGATAAGAACCTTCGGGACGCGTCCGTGTTAACCGCGAATGAATCCAGACTGTAGAAATGCACTATATTCACTAAATTTATTATTTAATTACTATTTATTGTTGAGAAAATTTCAAAATATTTTGACACTTACAATTTAAATTTGGATTTTTATTATTTAAATTTTTTGGACCTTTTAATTGACATTTGATATTGTTTTTTTTACCATTGTTATTTTAATGACCATTTATAAAATAATCTTGTTATATGATTTAGTAACCTTGCTTTTAATAGTTTTTTTCTTACTTTTTTGTCTTTCTAAAACAAAAGAAAAAGATTTTTTTAATCTATTGTAAGCTCATTGGTCATTCGTATTCTACACATGTATATTTATACAATGTAGTATATTTTCTTATTTTCGTACTGCAAATTAACCATAAGTCATGATAAAGGTTACCAAATATTTTTGTCATAAATATAACGTGTATACGTAAGAAATGCTAAAAAATACAAACACATTTTTTTTTTAAAAACCAAAAAAATACAAAGAGATAAATTAAACCCATAAAAGAAAAGTCATACCACGAGTAATATTCCTAAAGTGAGTAAGACGACTTATCTGTGAGATACTTCTTAAGGCGGCTATTAGGCACGCCAAGTGATTGCGATTGTCGAATGTGATCGCTGAGTTAATTGTAAATTGCTGGGTCGGCGACTTATGCTAGCCTTTCCGACATGACACCGAACGTACTGTTGGGGGCTGAACTAAATGTAAGCGGTACCTGAGGTGCGGGGACCAGCGTTCGTAGAACAAGCGTTCTTTCGTTAGCTTACATACCTTTACCTATTACTGTCGAGTAGCACCGGGCGAGTAATGTCACAGCACTAATTTCTGTGGTGGGAAGACCGAACGCCGGTTCCCGCACCTAAACCACCGTTAATGTTTAGCTCAGTTCCCAACTGTAGCTTGCTTCGGGATCTTGTTGAATAGTGGTGATGCAGACCATTCACTTCGAATTCGGCGAGATTTTTGCGAACGTACACCACTACTTACATTAGCTATATAATCCAAATGGACAGCAGCGTCATTATGCGCAGATCTCAAAACACGAGGCCTGGCAGTCGCATCAAGCGCCACACGCGCTATTGTACGGAAGGAACGCTTCTGCATAATAAAGGCTCTCTGGCTGTCGGGTGCACGCCCCCATAAATTCACCTTAATTCAGCGAATGAACATATGCAAAATAGCACATGCATAGCGCAGGTAAATTGATAAATGCGGTTATGCGATAGAGTGCGTAGCACGCTCTTTCCAATTTATCGTATAAAGCATCGATCTACTCGTGCAGGCGCAATCGCAACACGTTACGAATCCCAAGAACTTCGTTGAAGATTTCTGAGTAAGTTCATCGTTTTCCATGACCTCGTGTATTTCGATTTTATGGGGTCTACGGCTGAAACACATAACATTAATTATGTTAATGTTAAGTATCAGGCCATTAGCGTCAAGCCATGCGCCTAACTCATCTGACGCAAGCTGTAATACGACACCTTTCTGCAACACAATCAAGTGTTACAGCTCGCATCGGTGATAAAAAAGCACAACGTGGCAGAAAATGGTCGTACATAACACAGGCAAATAAGAAACGCTTATAGGTAATGGGTGGAGGGGTAGAGCAACCCCTATGCGAGTTACTGCCAGTCCGTGTCCCTGGACGGGCTTATTGCTGGCGAGGACACCGCTTAGTATTCTGGAGGAGTTGCGGGATACCACGCCGGTCGCGACGCTACCCTCCAGCGACCGCCTACAAGAATGTAAAAATGTTGACTGCTTTTAAACGCAAACACGTAAATCGTTGCTCGTAGACCCATTCTGGAATGTTTATGTTAATGCTTGGAAATACACTGTTTGAGCGCAATCCTTAGGAGTTGAGATACAAGGATATGCACCAAAAAATGTCTATTTGTTTGACATATGAACTAGGTTCTATGAACTAGGTTCTATAAACTAGGTTCAATAATAAACTTTCAAAGTGTAACAAAAAATACTTTTCTGTGCATTGTGCGGGGTATTCGCACATGTTTTATGTTTTTGATGATTATCCCTATGGTTTTCTGTCCTAGACTAGTAATGACATTTTTCTTTAAAACAGTAATTGCTAACCTATAAATCGATTTGACAGATCACTGTTGTTGTTGTTCCGAAAACTTAGATACCTAAGTTAGTTTTGCAATTAAAAAATAAAACAAACACGAATTCATTAGTAAATTTTAAATAAACAAAAAACAATGCATAAAATCGTTAAATTTTATTTGGTTTTGTAGTATTATTTATTTATTTATTTCCTTAGTAAAAAATATTCTTTTACTTGCTGTTTGATTGCTGTCTTCAGTGACAGTTTTCAGTTTAAGAACCTTTTTTAGCTAAAAGTCCGTCGGCATTCGGTCGTCAATATGGCGAGGAACGAGGACGTAGTTCTCTCGCCTGACGGTCTAACAAAGGTCGTCTAAGGAATCAGTCCCTGAGAAAGTGTCTAACAGTCAAACAAAAAATGTAATGCAGTAGATTCCTTGTGATTAGCCATAATTCGAGCCACTATGGCATAGTCCTTTTAACTAAATAACGCCAAGTTCCTCGCAATCGCAACAGGCCGGAAGGTAACATCGTAATCACTGCAATTTAATGTTCTTCTTTACGTGTGTACATTTTACTAAACCCAGGATTTCGACGCAGTGGCACGAGCAGGTAAATCTTTGGAGAAAGAACGAGAGGAAGGATTGCTGGACGAATGGAGAATACAAGGATTTACTGAACTAATTATGTGTAATTTATTTATAGAAACTAACGCTTTGTAAAAATGAGTAGCAATTATTTTTTTTGGCAAACTAACCCTGTTTTTTTTTAATATCCTAATTCTGTAAGTAAAGTTTTTGTAGTTTCTTATTTTTATTCAATTTAGGCGTTTTGGCTTCAAAACGCGGTAGCGCTCATTAAAGATTTTTGAGTTCTTCTTTTGGCAATTATCTCCATTATAAAAGGGAAACAATAACCTAACCGTTGCTTGACAGTTTATTTATGAAAATGCATGTCCGTTAAAATCTGAAGTTGCCTAATGAACTCAATGGTCATCTTAATACAATACCAAAAAAAAAAAATCTTTTAATTCTCAAGTTCCTATTAAACAAGGTCTAAGCTGCTTTTATGAGACAATGTATATATTTCTAGGCGAGAATTCATCAGAGAATGTTAGGGTTATCAGTAAAATTATTTAGGCCTCATATTAAAGATTTGCTTTGTAAAAAAATCATACTATAATATTATTGATTAATTAAATGATAAAAATGTCTGATGTCTGGTATCTGAAACCTATTTTTTTGATTCACTTCGCTACATATATAATTCCACTAAAACTAAACAATTTTATTTATTACCTTACCTATTTATCTGTTTTTTTAGGTATTTACTTTTACTTGGGTATTTTGCAGCTTAAATATTTTTAGAAGATTTTAAATATTTTTTGTGAAATTAATTATTAATTGTGTTGCAATGTACCTACCAGTGACAGATTTTTTTTTGCCAACTTTACCAATATTAATGTTAACTTTATCATATCCTTACTGTAATTAACACGATTTAAAAATATCCTCCCTGAATACGAGGTCGGTACAAAAAAAAAACAACTTTATTTTATTTAAGTTTAATAATATTGTTACAGATTATTGGTTCTTGTCCCCTTTAAAGTACTCTACTCCCCTATTCACACACTTTTTCCAGCGGTATTTCTATTTCGAGAGGCAATCCAGGATGGCTTTATTTGAGATGGCCATTCAGGTCATTGAGATGGCCATGACGAATTTGCTTTGATGTCATTAATACTATGAAAACTCTGAATACTCCCTTCAGCACTGATTTTAATTTCGGAAATAGGAAAAAATCGCGATGAGCCAGGTCTGACGAGTAAGGAGGCTGCGGGAGGACAGTAATCAAATTGTTGGCACAAAACTGACGAATTGACAAAGCTGAGTGTGCGGTCGCTTTGTTGTGGTACGAGAACCACTAGTTGTCTCGCCACAGCTCTGGTCTCATTTTGTGGATTTTTTAACGGAACCGTTGCAAAATGCTTTGATAGTACACATGGTTCACTGTTTCATTTTGAGGCGAGAATTTAAAATGCAAAATGCCATTAAAGTCGAAAAACCAGTGAGCATCACCGTGACATTAGATCGAGACCGACGTGCTTTCTTGGGGCGTGGGGATACTTTGCTAATCCATTCTGATGATTGAACTATTGTCCCAATATCGTAGCCGTAAACTCAGCTTTCGTCTCCCTTTATGATCCTTTGCATGCATGTTTTATCGTCAGCAAAAGTTTACGTTGCATCGTTGCTCCAGAAAATCGCACATTTCAAAAATCGCCACTGACACTTAAACACGTTGCACTCATCAACAATCCATGAAAATGTGGTTATAAAAGAGGGTATGCGTAAGGCAGTGTTGCCAATCGCATATCACTAAATAGAACCGTTGGCGTGTAATTCAAATTGAACGGCTAATTTCTGAACAGACCTTGTATATCGGATATATGTTTAGAAATAATATCCAAATTCTGCAAGTGTATAATAGGTACGAGAAGGATCTGGGTATTTTTATCATGTTTTAAAATATTTTTTAATGAAAGCGGTCGTTTTAATGTCTATGTCTCAGAAACGACTAAAACACACTTTATGAGGTCCCTTTGTTTCACTATCGATACATTAGAACGTTAAATAGACAGGTGGGAATGATTGAAAGTATATCAGGAGTAGTATGGTTTTTTTAATGGCTTGCTATCGATCCTGGCTCTTAAAGAAGCAAAACATACTAATTAATGGCTACAATAATTTTTCAAAAAAGAAGTAGGTAGCTTACTACCCCCTTTCCTGGAATTGTATTTTATTATCTATACTTTTTAATATCAATGTACTGGTAATTGAAGAATATAATGTGTTTCATTTCAATTTATTTTAAGTGTTGGGATTTTCGTTAATAACCCTCATTAGTTGTTTTGAGCCCTCATTAGTGGATTAACAATATAATTGCCGGCGTCGGTACGAACCAATCATTACATAGGAACGTAATTATTACTGTCTCTGTGCAATTGGAGTAATTGCGAATAGGTATACAGTAAAGTATACGCTAGCATGATTGATTGTCAAAATCCCATAACAAAATGTATAATTATATTTTTTTATAATATAGCCATCTTCTTTATGCCATCGGTTTATGATACCCATCATATGCGATGCGTAAACTACTTTCTCACGAAATCCGGAAGATTGGATAAGGTATACAAGTAATTTTTTAGAAGAATCGGCTAGCAGTAGTATGTTTAGGGTGCACTTGAGAGCATTTCTTCATTGAGAAGACCTTTTATGCCTTCATTTATCCCAGGTGCTGTCTGAAAAGACTGTGGGTGGGTGTTACAAAATTCCGTGCCAATCTCGTTCGCTGGGCTACACAGAGAACCCAATATGCAACTGTGGAGCGCTGTAGGATGAAGGCGACCTCCGATCCTGCTCGAAGCTGCCAACCCCCATTACTCACAAGGACCTACAAGACGAGAACGACAAGCCTGGCTCCATTCAAAATGCCTATTCTTAGAGAGACGTGTTCTAACTGGCCCGTACACGTTAACAATCGAACGACCGCCTTCGAAATATGTTTTCATGGACTGATAGATATCGTCGCGTTATTAAAATTTATGCAATTTTATAACTTACTAGCTGCGCCCCGCGGTTTCACCTGCGTGGTGATGGAAAATTGTGATAATGATGATAGAAAACTATATATCTTTATAAATTATAGTCTATGTGTTATTCTGATGTGTAAGCTATATTTTTGTTAAGTTTCATCAAAATCAATTCAGTAGTTTTTGCGTGAAAGAGTAACAAACATCCATACATACATTCTTACACACTTTCGCCTTTATAATAGTAGGTAGTAGGATTGAATTACCTTCTAGATTTTATCAGTCTACGTTTTCAAGAGAGTGCATAATTTGTTAATATTAACCTGAGGGCTGGAAACTGATTTTAAAAACGTGTAATATGTCTGACCTGTATAAATATTTTATACGAAATAAATGATGAAACGTCTCAGAATTAGGAGAAACTAGCCGAAGATTTTGTCAATTGACGTAATATTTTTTATTTTAATGAAATCGTTACTAATTGTAATGAAAAGGTTAGTTGTAAGATATTGCCATGTAGCAATAAACTCAGCTGATTGTATTCTAATTTTAAGGTGCAAATCAAGAGTATATTATTATTATTATTACTAATTCAGAAAAAAAACTTTATTAAAATGTATCGAAATCTTCATCTATTCATCAATATAAGAGAATGCTGTCATTCAAACGTAGCATTAAAAATCAGTCAACTGACTTCATATGAGAAAAGACCCGCTGTTTTAAACGTGTAACACTAGTAGTCCAGTCATATTAGGAGTTTCACCTTGGAATGAGAGATAATGAGCTGGAAATTCGTATACGCCTACATTTTAGCGTTCTAAAAGTCGTCTTAAAAAAGTCTCATAAAATCCCGTGTCTGCGTCGTAAGTTATTCAAGGTCAAAGGTCACAACAATCGGTTTTTCGCGATTATCTAGGTTTCTATAGCTCCAATGATGTTAACATCTAATATAAAAATTGTAAAGCATAAAATTTGCGACCCAATTTTGTCCCAAACATTTTTTCATGCGCTTAATCGTTTTTGAGATAGAGGGCGAAGAGCGCACAGCGCTCAGCCATATATACTGTAAAGCAAGATCAGCTGTGAGAACTAAAGTCGATGCAAGGTCAACTGTGGAATAAAATTTGTCGCAAATTGTATGCTCTACAATTTTTATAATAGATGTTAACAGGAGCTATAGAAACCTAGATAAACGCGAAAAACTGAAATTTGTGACCTTTGACCTTGCGTAACTTACGACGCAGACACGAGATTTTATGAGATATTTGAGACAACTTTTAAAAAGCCAAAATAAAGGCGTATGCTAGCTTCCAGCTTCCGCGGCTGACCCCTTTTGTTGGTAAGACCTCTTTTTAAGCATTTTTTTATTATTAAAATTAGTGTCTGATAGGTATATTATATTAGAGCGATATTTTTATAGGTTAGATAACACAGCGAAGTCGTTAAATTTTTGCAATTCCTTTTATACAAATTTAAAACGACTTGATAAGGTTGGCAAAGCTACTGAAATATGACAGTAATAATAAACTCTTTATTTGCACTTAAAAATTACAACACAAGGAGCTTATTGCCACATGGCAATATCTTACAACTAACCTAATCACAGTGCAGTGGTGCATGCGTGCGTTGTGGAAATAAAGATTATTAAGTTTGTCTACATAAAGTACAAACTACTATATTTAAAACTAAAAATGACCGAAGAGAGGAAATTGGGAGACGAAGAAGAAAGAAAGGGAACAACTGGTTAATTCTTAGAAAACTATTGTAAAGACGGTGAGTTTTGTATATTTTCTGGGAGATCATTCCAGAGTCTATAGAAGCGGTTCCCAATTTTTTTGAGGCTATTACCCATAAAGCGGGTTAAATATCAGAAAAAGTATATATTTTAAAACAAGTAGGTAAGCTATTGCATTTGTGCTTCGGTTCCTTGTTTTTGTTTTCATTGTCAGCATTGTCAAAAATCCATTTTCCCACCGGTAAGTTGTGGTAAATGGGATCAGTATTTTCATGTTTTTCCGATAATAATGGATACTTGACACCAATCTTTCGCCAAAATGTTGATGGTTGTGTGTTTTCGAAATCTATTTGCTGTGTGTTGTCTTCGTGAAGTTCAAGAAATTTTGCTTTGGCTTTAATTTCATAATGAGGAAATATTCGTTCATCCACTGAAATGCGTCTTAGCACCCAAGCATTTACTTGGCGATTTTCCAAACAAGGAAAATATTTGCTTACGGAATGTATTACTAATGACAAGTGGAGAGGTTTTACATCTGTTACACCATTGTTAGATCTGGGAACATCGAAACGTACTCAATTTCGGCTCTGCGATGGTAAAACTACAAGAAGACTTGGCTAAGATGCCACCCTGCCACTATACGGTCAATTAAGATCCAATCCTTGACTTTACCTTTACCCCTCATAAAATCCTATTTTAGCCCTTTAGGGTTACTTACCTCCAGGTTCGGAATCGCTGGTTTTGAATGTAGAGCAATTTGCCATTCTATCTAACGCTGGTTCTCTGTTTCACGTTATTACACAGAACGACAATACGCGTTCTCAAGAGCGAGCATGCGTGATCCAGATTTTCCATTCAGTCAAACTCGTCATATTTGCCGAACCCTTTGACAACACACGAAACGCCACATTACTGGAGGGCGAATTAATTCAGAGAAGCGTTAATAATGTACAGTGGCTTCAGATGGTACAGGCTCGAAGGTGGTAAATGGGCAAACACCGCCAGTCACAGGCATTGCCAAATCAGATATTTACGATCCTGTGGTTGCTTTTGTGTAGGCGAGACGTCGGAGTCGCTTGAGTCGCATCGAATATTCGCGCCTTTTACGTCACGGTATTGCCAGTCACAGCCTGTTGAAATAGTTGATTGTCACTTGACGAATACAGAAATATAAAGTCCGTACCTATGAAACTGCCATTCTATAAATGAAATTAAGACCAGCAATTTGATATGAAAAATATAAAATTAATTAGTTGAAATATTGACCCCAATTGTCTATGAGGTTTTGCCATTTTATGGTAGTTGGGTAACTATATTTTTTTTAAAACATGTTTTAAATTGTAATAATGAGGTAGACAAACATAATAATAATGATAAAAATTAACACTAAAACAAGTAAATATATTAAAAATAATAAAAAACACGATTGCCGTTACAAAAAGTGAACTATTGTATTTATAATTATTTTTATTACGGTTTTTGATGAAATACTTGTAGTTTATGTATTTATCTATATAGATCCTACTAATATTATAAACGCGAAAGTTTGTATGTATGTATGGATGTTTGTTACTCTTTCACGCAAAAACTACTGAATGGATTTTGATGAAACTTTACAATAATATAGCTTACACATCAGAATAACACATAGGCTATAATTTATAAAGATATACTGTGAATTATCTAAAATATAACGATAACTGTCAAGTAAGTAGGAAAAAAATCTATCCTACTATTATGGTATAATTCTATAAAATAAGTTTATTGTCTTCAAAACCGTATACGTAGCTATTTAGACATTAGTAACACAATACTTTTAAAAGCCGCTTAAAAATATTATAATTCAAACAATCGATACTAAAGGTTTCTTACGAGTCTCACCACCTAATCCTACTAATATTATAAACGCGAAAGTTTGTATGTATGTATGGATGTTTGTTACTCTTTAACGCAAAAACTACTGAATGGTTTTTGATGAAACTTTACAATAATATAGGTTACATATCAGAATAACACATAGGCTATTTATAACGATATATGGTTTTCTATCATTATTATCACAATTTTCCATCACCACGCGGGTGAAACGGCTGGGCGCAGCTAGTACATCTATATTTCTGGAATGTACCCAATCGGACCATTCATTTTACACTAAACACGATATATTTATGTTAATTTATTGACATTTGGACATTCAGATATTTAGACAACTCCTTACTTAATATTTGGACAGTTAATGTACCCTATAACACTTGGGATGACAAAGCGATTCTAACAATACTATACACTTCTAAATCGGTTCAAGAGTTTAGAAGCTATGGTGGAATAAAGAAACAGAAAACATACATAGATGAACCCTGAACACATTACACTCCTTTTTTGTCGGGCAGTCGTGTAATAAGAAATAATCATGTAGTTTCAACCGCTAGGATTCAGTTTTTCAGCATAGCCGCTATTTAATTACCGCATAGCCGCTTAATTAATTATACCATAGTTAATTAAGCACTGAGTAAGAGCATAGTATGTTGTTTTAAGTGTTTCGGGACAAAAATATTCAAAAGGGTCGATAAACTTATAGCAGCCGCACCAGTTTAAGCTATAGATTTATATAACAGCATTCCCTGAAAGCAATTTTTCAATTATAGTTTCGCCAGACCTAACAAATTTTGGCTACTTAGAATTAGCTTGTTTTATATAGCATGTAACCACACATATTCGAAAATATCATGCTGCATTCGAAATTTTACAGAATTATTTTCTGTAGGTATATTAATGCTATTTAAATTAATTCATTTATTTATTCAAGAAAATACACAAGAATTATTTAACCACAATGATTCTAAGTCACTGCTAACTAGTCAGCGCCTTTTCCATGGAAGACACCATTTTTTACGATATTTAATGTAATTTTATGAAGAGATGTCTACTAGTCTATAGGTTTTTTAATTCCTTATAATAATTTAACACTTTAAGCCTTGTGGGAATAAAATATAAAATCACCAGTCTTGCCTGGGCGATAGGAAGTTGTAAAATTAAAATATTTTATTACAACGCCGGTCGGTTAAAAAGCTCGCGCGCCCATCATAGTTAAAATAATCTCCCCACTTCCCATTAAAACTGCAATAACCCAAATGACTGGTGACCGACAACGTTCAATAAACTATTAATACCTAATCTGCTAAAAGTATTTAGCAGAATATATTTTACTGGACTTAGGTATTGCATTATAAAATTTATTTATTAGTTCACAAAAAAATACAACGTTGGTACTTAAACATAGTTTATGTCGGTCCTAACTAGGCAAAGTATATTCTGAGGAGAACACAAAGACAAATAATCATAAAATCTATAACTTCCAAAAAAAATATTGAAGTAAATTAGGTAAGGAATGAAATTTTTACTTTCAAAAACCAAAACAAAAACAATCGATATTAATAATAAAAATCATACACTAATTTTAACGACATTATGGCAACTCTACCAAAATCGTGAATATGCATAATAATGAATAAACCTTTAGATGCAGGTTTAAACTACACAAATAAAGTATGTCACATTGCCACATTCCAGGCAAAATCAAATAATAAAAACAAATGGGCAATTCAGAGCTAGGAGAGTATAGAGAATTGGCAACATCGTCGTGTAAAAATGGAAGCGACACTCGGTGCCGTTCGCGGTTAGATAAAACAATACGACTATACTGATAAACTCGAGCGCTCTTGTACAAGTAACACGTACCTACACGTTATACATCCTTTGACAAAGCGAACATTTATCGCAGACTATTTTTTGCATAAGTAATTTTCAATCGTTCGTATTTATATTTTCTCTATACGTTTACAAAGTATAAAATTAGTTATTTGGTTCATAGATAGACAGGATACAAAAATCTTCATATGTTGATATATCAAATGGGCAGTATCAGGAAAACATCGTTAGTTAAAAATGAGCTAATGTGTATTTTAATCAAAAAACAAAATAGACAAAGAAAGTTAATGCTTTTCAAAGAGGGAAAAACTCAGTAGGAAAAAAATATTGTAAATATTTATTTATTTATTTATTAGGTATCCACACATTTAAATATAAGAGCACAAAAAAAGGTTTTTAAGATTCATAAAAATCCAGTTATATGCTTCAAAATGTTTAGTATACATCTGTCTGAGCCCTGACTCAATAGCTCATAAATGAAATAAGATTTTTGTTTGTTTTTCTACTTCTTCACTTAAACACAGTATACCAGCCAGTAACTTTATTCTCGAGCTACAGGGCATTGTGGGAAGAGGGTGCGAGTCATGTGGGCAAAGGGGTACGTCCCGACGAACGCCTTTGGATAGCATTACACGCAAGTAAAGGCTGACGAACTTTTCGAACGTTGGGATATCCGGGTTCCACGAGGGAAGGTGTCTATGAGTCAACCACGTCAATGTTAAGGTAGGTCTCTGGTAAACGGCCACCTCAGAATAATTTACAGCTTCATAGTGTTTCCTAGACAACACGTCAGTTAAATTGTTTTATTACTTACGGTTTATTGTTTATGTTTCAAATAGCTCATTCAAATAAAAACCAAGCTCATCGTACTTCTAAAAGACTGTCGCCTGGGACTTTTAAAAGTCAGGAACAGCTAATAGAGCAGTAGTTAGAAGAAGAAACGAGCATGAGTTCAGCGATTTTGGTGATGAAGGTGATGACCCAAATTTTGAACCAGAAACGGAATACTTGGAGGCCGACGAAGTGCTCGTCGTTGGCCTATGGCAATTTTTCAACGAATACTTGATATGGCAGGCTTAAACAGCTTTGTATTATATAAAATGTGTGCTGACAGTGACGATAAGCTGAGAAGAGGAGGTTTCCTGTTGAATATGGTCAGAGAATTGGCGCTAGATCACATGAAAGCCCGCGTATACAACGAAATATTTCCAAGAGAACTGCGAATGACGATCAATAGAGTTTTGAGTAAAGATCTTCTTCCTCCACCCCAAGTACTCAATCTCTTCCACCAAGTGGTAGAAAATTATGCTAGAAAGAGTGACAAAGTATTGTTGCTGTGATTGTTTGAGGCCGATTTGCCTCCAAAAATCGATTTTTGAGGATATATTACGTATTATTGAACCATTTAATGTTACCAATTATTACAGTCGGATTAGTATATATCGTAGTATAGTATATATCGAAGTTAAACTTCGATAAATATATATCGTCCGTTAGGAAAAGTTAAAAAGTTTTTTTAATTGTTTAGCTATAAGGTTTTAAAGACTAATTATAAGCGCTGTTAATAAATACTGTAAAAGTTTAGATTGCTTTTTATGTCGATAAAACTAACAATTTTATACAAACCCTAAACAAGACAAATTAATCAGTTTGATAGGTATATTAAATTAAAGTAATAAGATATAGGCTGTCAAAATGGTGTCTAAAATTGTGAAAATTAGGGCACGTCAGTAGCAGAGGGTTAAGAAAAAATGTGGCAACTCACCCAGACCACTAAAGTAAGAGGATGTTCGCACCCAAGTGATCGGGGAATTCGCGGTAAATTGATATTTATCTGTATGCGAGCTGCCCTTAATCTTTATTACACAGCAAGAAGCGGGAGAGTATCTTCTTCCCTTGCTCTAGCAAAGTGCCAAGCTAATATACAAAAGCCATAGTATAGCCAAAGCGAATGGATCGTTCTTATTTTCCTGAAGACCCTTTTTAGGATACAGGAGTATTTCAGTATTCCGTCAGAGTCATAATCCATCTCTTGAACCTTAATAGGATGTAATCATCAAAAAAGTACTTGCGCGAATAAACATTAGATTTTTTTAAAATTTTGTATCCAATTATTTCAATCAAAATCAAATAAAATAATGTATTGTCCTACAAACTAATACATAGTTGTATAGACATAGTTGTATTACATTTACATTTGGCCGTGATATGATTGAATTCTTCATTAATGATCAAATTCTTCTATTAATAATCAAAACATAAAAGGTTTTACGTAAGAATAAAGAAGGTATTATTGTAGAATTAAATCGAGTCCCACCATTTAGTTTACCAGATAAAAAATACAGAGTAAGATATGTAGAAAGTAAGATATAGAGATGTAAGATATAGAGAAGATATGTAAAAATTAACTCAACAAGTAGTGATTCTATTACATTGAAAAAAATAGAAGGTTATAATAAACATAATTAACTCTTTAAAATACGATAAAAATGAGTTTTTTTTTGTATAAAATTAATAAAGGTAATGAAAGTATATCAGGAAAATAAAAAAGTCGACATAATTATTAATTTATTTACGTTGTCTATATTTGAGTAGTGATATATCGGTGCGATCGTACAGATATAACCTTTAATTACACGGCCCAGTGGCATAGTGGTCAGGTCGCCTGATCTTACATTGTAAGGTTCTGGGTTCGATTCCCGGCTGGGTCACTATTTGCCGTTGGGATAAAATTAACGGAATTGTATTTTAATCCTGTCGAGCGAATGCAATAACAAGACACACGCGTACACACATGCTACACGCACACATACATATACACACTTCATAATAGCGTTGGTTGTAAGAGATTGTCGTATGACAATAAACCCGCCCATTGTGATATTTCGCAATAAAGAGCAGAAACAAACAAACATAGTTACAAAAGCAAATAAAGAAAACATGAACGCTATATTCCATTTCGGTCTCAAAATGACCTACGTCCTCAAGAAGCCATTGTTTTATCTTAGTCTTAAATCGGTGTACATTTCTGATATTTGAAGGGTTACGGGGAAAAACGATGAAAATCATTTTTTTGTAAAAATAAGATAGTAATGTTATCTTGTGGCCTGTTCCCAAACGATTTCAAGCATGAGTCGATTCATACTAATATTCATTAAATAATGTTTTTATAGCACAATAAAGTTATTGTATTCGATTCTATTCTATTCTTTTTGAGTGAGTAAATTTAAAAATGGAATTATCAATAAAGTTGACATTGATCAATATTCCCCGTAAACCTTAATTTTTTATTGACCCTTCCGAGGTTTTTTTTATTACTAATCGATTTAACTAAACAGTTCATGATATCAATTCATCTTTTTTAAAAATCTGAAAAACATCGGCACAGAAATAACGATTAATGACACCTTTCAGACATGCTACTAATAACTCTTCGAGATTACTAGAGATGTTATCCAAATCAATTTGTCTAAATCTAAAGATAAACGAATGGTCAAAAGTCACGCTACTATAATTTAGTATTCAGGTCAATATAATGTGGCGTTTGAGTGATTAATATTCTGAGGAACTAATTAAACGAAAGATAGTGTGAAATGGAGCACCCGGTATCGATGCTTAATTTTAAAATTTAAACGTAGAAGTACAAAAAATGGAAAAAAACAAATGTTTAGTTTCAAATTAATAGACCAGGTATCATCGACGAACGAGTAGCCAATAAATATGCTGCATATAAAATTTTATAGACCATAAAATATGAAGAATGGGCACTTACTCTACATGGTATTGGTCCATGGCAGTCACGCCGTGAACACTTCCGAAAACTAAGGATATCGACCGCATATGCAATTTTTGCTCAAGAAGCTTTTTGTGAATTCTATTGCAATAAAAGCTCGGCAATATCCCACGAGCAAATACATCGGCATGACATTAGGAATAAAAACCCAATACCGCCAACCAATCATACCACGTACGACCAAGTTCCATGCGACTAATCATTACATAGGACTATAACTTTTTAACAAATTGCTTGATTATTAAAACGTTGATATTTTTAACAGCGTTGAACAACATAATACGCTGTGGGAAGAGTTGATAATCCTAGCATGTTAGCGAAGGTTTATCTCTTTGTTCCGGACAATTATAATCGTGCTCGCACTTATAATCTATTTGCGGAGCTGTCCTCCACCAACCTAAGGCGATGGAGTCTGCTTACCCGTGCTTTGCGTCACATAAATGCGCTATGTTCGATAGCGTCACACTTTGATATTTTTATAGCGAGCCCGCATCTCTTCAAGGTGTGGGCATGGCGCTACTTGTTTATGTCAGAATAAAATAAATTGTTTTCACCCTTTATGTACCGTAAGTTTGTAAGTTTTTTTAAAATTATTAATGCCTATATTTGTATTTAATGCTTATTTAAACATGTTGTGTATGTACTTGTAAGACCTCTATTATTTTTTATATTTATGTGTATATTGCATATCAACGGATTGGTATAAACTGTTAAGTTGATTTGCTAATGAAATAAATAAATTAAATAAAATAAATAAATATAATCAACGATATCAGGAAAGGGTAGCTGCAGCGAGCTCTTAGTCTAAGTAGATCGTAAATAGTCAGCGGATTGTTTTTGGTACGGTTTAGTCACGGAGCAGCGGCTTTAGTTCATGTTGCTTCACTTGGTTTGTTCGTGTCAGTTCGTTAATGACGTTCTTAAAGGATCTGTCATCGTGAGGTCGGTTGATTGAGGACGCGGCGGAACGCATTAAAAAGGCGGAACTGTCACGTCAAAAGCAGGCAGCTCCTGCAGACGTCGCGTTCAATTATATTTATAGCTCTTCCAATTAGGGGAATTATCCTCTCACGGCGATTCGTTTTCGAGTGCCTGCAGCAGCTCCTGCCTTCCCGTGACGGTGAGCACCCGGCAGATGGTTCCTACTGCGCCACGTGTTCAATGTCTATCCCAGCACGGCAAAAAACACACACAAAAAGTCTATTTAAGGAGCTTCTTCGGCAGCCCTCGCCGAGTTAAAACGAGACACTTCGAGATGTTTTAGTGGTTTCAATACAGTGGCAGGCAGAAATCACCCTTTCAGTTCATTGACCCTTCAATCTCAGACTTTTAAGCGGCTACGTTTCAAAATAAATAAAGCGTAGATCTGTTAACCCTTTATAGCTTCAAGTGACATTTCTGTAACAAACTACTAATCCCCCTAAATAAGGCACTAAATTCATTTAGTTCATTTGAATCCGTCTAGCACTACTGTACCCTACCACTTAGTATCGAGTAAAAATCATAGATAGCGTAACTAAGCGACTTATGTGAGTTTAAATGTTGCGCGTTGATGAAAGTGATAAATTAGAACTAAGGCAGGTGTTGAATGACTGATAAAAAAATATAAAAAGTGTATACAATTGTGTGGTTTTCGTGGAAACCTGTAGGTAAGAATATAATTTTATCCATTCAAAATTTCGAAGCAAAAGATAGCAAGTTAGGAAGTTCTTACATTTACTGGAACTGACTATGGCAAATTCTTGGTTATTATACCGAAGAGTAAGGAAGGGAAAATATCTCAACAGCAAACAAATGTCTTCAGCAGGATTTAGACTTGAGATAGGCGAGACCTTATGCGAGCTTGGCCTGAAGCCTAACATCAGGAGTCGAAGGTCTTTAGAAGACGAAATTCAAGCCAAAAAACAAAAGGACCCTGCTCAACATGTTCCTCTATTGGCAGTAAGGCAGGACCAGGTCCGTCATTGGCCGATATGGGTTAAAAAAAGGATACGTTGCAAGATTCCCAAGTGCACTGGCGTTTCACAAACAATTTGCGAAAAATGCAGTGTAGCATTATGCTATAATTAACAAAATAATTGTTTCAAATTTTTCCATACAACATAAATGTTTTTTTATACGTTCAACTCAATGTTACAGTAATGTCACATTCCCTTACATGTCAAATAAATGATTAATAATAAATATTTTTGAATTTCTGAGAAAAACGTGTTTTTTTATTTGCCTAAACCTATCTCATTATCAACATTATTTTTTGTTTGAAGATCTTGGGCTACAAAGGGCTATAACAGTTGCAAAAAATATTGCTTTCGGTGACTTATAATGTAGGTACTATGAAATCAGAGATTATCGCGGATGTTTAATATTATAAATAAGATAAAAAACGAATTTATCGCGTGAAGTTTGTAGCACCCGGCGTTTCAGCGATGTTGAAGCCGCCGTTGACAATGTCGATAAAATCGTTTTTATGTTATTTATAATTATAAGGAAGGGTTGTCAGACTCCGGTTTTCGATCGGACAGTCCGGTGTTCTTGATGTCTTTCCGGTCAAGAAAATCTCGATAAAGAAGACAATAAAAAATCTGAAATCGAAGACTATCGCGGTTGTTTGACATTATAAATAGGATAGAAAACGAATTTACCGCGTGAAATTTGTAGGACCCGACGTTTCGGTGACAGTTTACCCTAGACAACGGCGGCTGCAACGTCACCGAAACGTCGGGTCCTACAAATTTCACGCGGTAAATTCGTTTTCTATCCTATTTATAATAAAAAATCTGGGCCTGGGTCGACAACCGACAAGTAGGAACTATGATTCTTTATATGTGGTGCAATTTTTTTAACAATGAATGCAAATTTAGAAGCAAATAACGATAATTTCTGGACTGTATATTATATTTCTTTTTTGCTCTTCCATTTGAATGTATATGTAGCTAATGAATCATATAAATAAATATATTCGATTGACCTCCACATGGTACTTTAATAGGCTGAAGTCTCATCTCAGATACAGGTACTTAGATACATATAGCTATGTCTAGCGAGCTTTTTAACTCCTATTGTATCGCAGCTGTGGGAACTGGAAATTCCGCTGTCGTGTCTTATCGCGCTGCTCCGCGACCTATACGTAACATTTTTATATTATTCTCCGCGAAGCCGACTCCGCTGTTAATTAATGCGCCAGTTTGAAAATGCATCGCAATGAACTTTCTGCTAGCGTTTTTTCTTCGTCCCCTTTGTCGCAGTGCGAATTGCGAATGGCGAACAGCGAATGCCAAAGCGGCGCGGCGCTGGCGCGAGGGCAACTGTCAAAATGTCAACGGAGAGCGGCCCGATGCCACGTCTCTCAGCAAAACGAAAGTGTGATGTACAAACAATGGAAGCAATGGCACGAAGGAATCTTGGTATTTCATAAGACTACGAGATGTATCCATATGTGTAGCGACCTTAGTTGAATTGGAATAGCGACTGGACGAACCTTTAAATGAATTACATGTAGAAACGGGAAAATACCCTAATTTAAGTCCAAATTAAAAGACTACCTTTTAGAGAGATAATTCTATATCAACGAATTCTAATTAAGTTATTGACAAATTCCATTTTGAATTCCATTATTTAGCTTCACGTATTGACCACGTTATTGATTTTTATATTATCACTATTTAATTTTCTCTCCGACAATCTATTGTATTTTGTATTTGTATGACCATATAATTGTATATCATGACAACTCAATCGACAATTTTCACGTCAAAATGTTTTAAAGTCAGTTACTATTTTAATACTTTTTTTTACTATATCATGTCAAATAATTAACTGATTGTAGTTTTAAGCATATAATACGATTATTATAAACTAGCTGCGCCCAGCGGTTTCACCCGCATGGTGATGGAAAATTGTGATAATGATGATAGAAAACCAGATATCTTTATAAATTATAGCCTATGTATTATTCTGATGTGTAAGCTATATTATTGTAAAGTTTCATCAAAATCCATTCAGTAGTTTTTGCGTGAAAGAGTAACAAACATCCATACATACATACAAACTTTCGCGTTTATAATATTAGTAGGATAGCCTATGTGTTATTCTGATATGTAACCTATATTATTGTAAAGTTTCATCAAAAACCATTCAGTAGTTTTTGCGTTAAAGAGTAACAAACATCCATACATACATACAAACTTTCGCGTTTATAATATTAGTAGGATTAAGGCGACGTACTACTTAAAAAATAAACCGTATCTGAGTTTTTAAGCCCCGCCTACTTACCCCCTCCCGTCGCGACGGGGCAGGTGTTTATTATGTTGACTCATCTCGCAGCGATATTCACTCGCTATCGATGTCTGGACTAAACACACTAGGTATACACTATTGCAATGGGATTTATATTTTGGGATTATGCAAGTGTCATGTACCTACGCTGGTGAAGAAGGCTACGCTTTATCATCATCTAAACTTGAACATTATATTACTTTCCCGGCTGCCACTGGTAGGGAAGGTGTTGTGATCGTGCGGAAAAAAATGTTTAGATAACGATAGAGATGTCCATTTTGAGGTCCACCAAGATGATTAAGACCATTTTCAGAGAAATGTATGTCTGTTTGCCTGTATGTAATCTCTCACGATAACTGCCGAGCCGTTGAACCGATTGAGTTGAAATTTGGAACATAGGGATAGTATCACCCTGGAATGCGCCCATTAGATTTTGGCTGTCAACTGTTAAACCAAACTATCACTGTCAAAAATTGACAGAAGCCATATCTTACAGAATTTCATTTGCGATATGAAATCCCCTGAAAAACTGTATTAAGAAGAGTCACCTGTCACTAATTAATTTTCGACATTTTAAAATTATTTTAAATGGTAATAGATGACAATTGGAGAAATGCCGTTAACTGTTTTGGATACAGTTTTCCAAGGGCTTTTAAATGACATAAATCGCAATTCATGTTCCGTGAGATACAGCTTTAGTATTTTTTTGATAGTTGTAGTGACAGTTTTTGATAGTATTTTTTGGCAGAAAAAACATTTAGAATCGAATTAAAAAACAACATTGTGTATCGAACTATTTATTCGCGGTATAATAGTTTTTTGAGGAGGACATAACGACACCCATCGCCTTGTACATTATCATTAAAAAATTATTTAATTAAAAAGTAATATAATTTATTTTTAGATACTGTAAGCACATCATTGTAAACTTTAAAGAAATACACATCATTAAAAATAAATAATTATTAATTAAAATATAAAATCATTAAGACAAAAAATCATGAAGACATTTCTGGTTGGCAAAGTAGTCTGTTATTTCTGAGTAGATACATACATATTAAATGTAAAGAGACGAATAAATACATTTAAAATTGCGCAGTACATTTGAGACTTCCTTTTTGTAGCCTTGACAGTGTCGCTTTGTAGTGGTGCGCCGACTTTGGTAATTAAAATTCATCAAATGATAATACATTTTCAAAAGCCTGTTCATCATTATTAATTAGATCTGTACTCAGCACAGATTTGGAATATCGTGTACTTTTCGGTGGCTCTATATTGCTTGTGCTTTGCTTTGGAGTGTTATTGGCAAGTACATTCTCTGTGAGTTCTTTGCTCACTTTGTGATGGAATCACTGAAAACTAACTACCGCTTAAGCGTTGGACAAGGGAGAGGAACCGATTTCTTTCGTTTTATCGTGTCGTTTCTTTTATTTGCTTCTTTCAAAGTGTATTCAGGCTCCCTTAAATCCATATTCCTTCATACTCCTGGATCGATAATTTCAGGTAATACACAGTCCATATAAAAACAAACAAGTTTTTTCCATGACATTTGTCCAAATCAAATCATTCGTCTGTATATATTCGGTTTTGAGGAGATCGTTTTTACCAGACCAAAATGTAAATAGGCACACTTCCTTTCCAGTTATATGTATCGTTCCAGTTACAGTTTCTTTCCAGCACACTTTCTTTAAAGTTATCCACAATACCACAGATAGTTCATACCTTGTTGAAAACTTACGTTTTTTCGTTCCTCAGCGATTAATTCGCAATTCACGCACGTTTGAGGTATCTCGTGCCAATACCAACTACGGGAAACATTCCATCGCTTATGGGCTGATATGCACGTACGACTCTTGTTTCTCCACCATCGACATTTTCAACCTCAACCAACCGACGTTCGTTAAAGAATTATTCAAATCAATTGCACCTAACGAGCTTGTTAATACCTATAGTAATTAGTTATATACTTTCTATACAACAAAATAAAATTCGAAATTTAAATTCTAAGTGTCAACATATTTTAAAATTTTCTCCCCTCTAAATAATAATTAAATAATAAATTTTAGTTATTATAGTGCAATTCTATAGTCTGGATTAACTCGCGGTTAACACGGGACGCGTCCCGAAGGATCTGATCGGTCTGAGCTGTTCACTTTAAATATTCGACCAGCGTGTCTATGGAAAAGTCGACCATCGAAAACAAGCGAGCTGTAGTTACTGGCTGAAGGCAGATCGACTTTGCTGAAGATACATCGGAGGACTTACTGAAGGTGGTGGTGGATTTGATTGACCAGCCACCTTTCGAAGACTATATGCAAAGACTCTCAGAAGGAGGTTACCGCAAGGTATAAGGACGATCAATTGTGCGCTGGCAGCTTAGAAGGATTACGAGACTCTTGTGGAGGCGATAGTGGTGGACCTCTGCAAGTGGCGATAGCTGACAACCAATGCCTTTTCAACATAATCACCGTTACCAGTATTGGAAAGAGCCCTTGCGGAAGTGCCAAGGGACCTGGCATATACAATGCCGTGAAGAGTCATGTGAAATAAATGGCGTTTTAGGAGTATGTCTACCGGCGAAAAATTGTCCAAAAACTGAGGGGGATTTGCCAAAAGGGAAACTATCACAATTTTGTATAATGTCGGAACAAGAGACTGTATGCTGTATTCAACACAGCCCCATGAGCAACAACACGAGATCATCAGAAAACCAGGATAAATCCAATAATGCATCTTCTATATCACCGCCTACTACAACAACTACCAATAAGTCACCGGTCATCTCTACAATAGCTCCAGAAAAAACTCAAACATCACCACAAGCCATAACTACCAATTTCATAAATGACAGTGTGAAAAACGAACTAAATCCGAAAAAATAGCTCTGCAATATTGAGTAAAAATTTAACAATGGCAGTCATTGCTGCGTTAGCGATTAATTGATTTATTTTATTTTATCTGCATCCAAACTTTTCTCTGGTCGTAACGGTCTCCGTTCCATCGGGTTCAGAAGAGGGAGGAAGAGAGAGTGCACCCGTGGTCGCGCGCCCACCTGTGCACTATAATATAGCCTGCGCACTTGACTGCTTCCGAACAGTGGACTCTGAGAAGACTAAAGAAGTCACTAGAATCTACAATGCAGTCGCTGTGGCCGAACACGGCTAGAAGGATATATATACAACATATCAGTAGCTACCACAAATATTTATAAACATCTATAAATATTTATTATATATCTATAAATACCTATAAACATCAATAAATATCTGTATTTATATATCCACTATACGACCTATCTATATCTTTATTTATATCTATATACATATACACATACCATCGTCTAACTCCTTCTTCCTAATCACTTCCAATTCCCTACCTCTCCCATCGGTTTTCTATATATTTTTTATATTTAATATGAACTTTGTTTATTTTATAATTAATTTTTAAGTGTAATATGCTGAAATCCAAATGTGTAATAAACGATTATAGGCGTAATGTTTTTCTTTTTTTTCTACATTTATGCACACGTATGTATATTGTATGCGCTGTATTTTTCCAGAAATAAAATAAAAAATAAATAAATAAAAAGAAATTATATATGGACCTGTCCTTGAACTTGAACGTACCAGTGATGTTTGATGCTGATTTCAAGTTTTCCATCTTTCTGTTTCCAAAATGTCACTTTTCTTTTTCTTGTCGCTTCCGTTAACCAGATTCTATGCGCTGTAATGGGAAATTTGACTTCAAAAATATAATCATCAGATATTCCATCTGGAGAAGCTCCCAAAAATGGAAATTTAGGGTCAATGAATAATCCACATTGCTGAATTTCCACTTTTTCTAGACATATTTTTCATTCTAGTGCAGTTGTTTCATTTTCTTTTCCATGGCAAATTGATGCTACGTTGCTCAAATCCCATTTTCAGTCATGGATTTAACTAAATTGGCGCATTTTGTGTGTTGTTAACTATTGACAATTTTGCCAAAGTTAGACGCAGTTACCATTTTTCTTCGTAATTCCAACCACTCGCTGCTTTCACCTTGAATAACCGTAAGTTTTTCAATTCGCAATCGATCATTTTTCTATTTTCCAATTCTTGAAATAACAGAGCTTTGCTTTTTTCGAATATTTCTGATGGAACATCGGGTTGGTTGCAATGTTCTCCATAATGCGAATTATTGTTTTTTTTTTCAAAAAAACTTTCTGCTTTTATTTCTTTTATAAAGAATGGATTTACTTAAATGCCTCTGTCTTATTTATTCCACTTTTGATATCCTGCCAGAGGGACTTTTGCCTATATATTTTTTATGTAATCTTGAGAGTGGCTGTTTTGTATTAAATGATATAACTGCCGCATTACATCGCGCTTGGTAAGACTGCTTTTGGATGTAATTTGTCCTCTTACCACCAATAAATTTTGCAATGATGCCGTTAAACCTTTCGAGAACATTACTATCTACATCATGAATTAGGCTTCTTGCATGTATTGCTACCTACGTTTTAAGTTATGTAACGTATTCTTTCCCAAATAATGTCACCCATCAAACAACTCATTGCATCCAGTGTTTCATTTTCCGACAAACAATTTTAAAAACTTCTACATTTATCATGGTTTCCAAATGCATCTATCGGGGCGTTCAAAATGTCATTATACAGGCAATCAATTTTCTCATCAATTGAAAAGTTTTGACATTTATTATAAGCTACTGCTGATGTAATATTTCTTCGCATTTTTAGTTTTTTTTTTCACAGACATTACAAGTTGAATAAAAGCTTTTAAAAAGTAGATACCTACGTTTTGTTTTTTAAATTACAATTCTGCCTATCTGACGGTTTTCTATATTAGAACGGTCAGAATCGTAGCCTAATAGTATATTATATTTATACATGGTGTATAGCTCTGTCGTATGGCTCTAACGCAAATGTATTGGCATTATTTACTGTCCCCTTATATATGACACATTTTGACTCGCGGGAAGCAAGCTGAAGTGGCGCACTTGTTTTAAACTCGCATAAGATCACACCGGTCGTAGGTTCAAAACCTACCGATATGTATATTTTTTTTTTGTTTTTATACATAAAGAAACATTGTTATCAAATAAATGAACACTTTTTATTAAAAAAAAGTAATATTGTAAATTTAAAAAAAATTTAAATAAATATTAAATATTATTTTACTTATTATTGTTTCTATTTTTCAACATATGATTTATCATGTTTTTAAACCTCTTTCATTTACACGGTGAAATAGCCATCTAAAACCGATATTTTTTTACTTCACATCTCCGATCCATCGAAATGTCAATTTGGTAATAATAAGTCATGAAACAGAGCGTCGCGAACGCAACCGCATATGTCGGCCTTCGAAGCCGAAATGAACCACGTTTCTAAGAGCCAATAACATTTCATTATAAAAGGTTGGCTGTTATGCCATTTGAATCAGTAATTGATCCCCACATAAGAACCATATTGACCCAATGTCGCTTGCGGCATTTTGAATGCCAGCGCGTCGTCGCGAGAAGAGCGCGCTCATCTCATTGTATGACAAAAATAATATAAACGGGCTCTGCAAAATATTATTTTTAAAATATACTGATATTTTATTTGAAAAAAATAATCGTCAGTACTACAAGTTTATTGTACATAGTTTATGTAAAAAAAAAACAAACTTGAAAAAAACACACAGTAATAAGTAATATTTAACAGTGAATATGGATGAAAGTTACACTTTTTATATAATTTTTTTTAACAAGAAAAACTTATTTTTTTAAATTTATGCGAAAGCATTCCTCTTTACAACTATTGTTAAAATGCCGTAGTATTTTTTTTGAGTTTCTTGATCGTGCAGTTTAGTGTGAGGCACGTTTCAAAAAATGCTCTAAAATGAAAATTTCCTGTATAGCTCCCAGATTTAATTATTTTCCTCAATTTTCCAATACTTAAAAAAAAAACTGAAATAGCTATCTACTTAAGAAAGGTACTGTGAGTTACTATAATTTTTTTTTGTTGGCTAACATCATCAGTTATTTCAGTATGACTGTTCAAAAATTGCCAAAAAATGTAATTTTCGAAATTTACCTACATCGTCGCCTTAAGTGGTGAGACTCGTAAGAAACCTTTAGTATCGATTGTTTGAATTATAATATTTTTAAGCGGCTTCTAAAAGTATTTTGTTACTAATGTCTAAATAGCTACGTATACGGTTTTGAGACAATAAACTTATTTTATAGAATTATACCATTTTTCTAGAATTACAGTTTTCTAACAATCTGATTGAATTTACTAATCTAAATTAGCACAAACATTGCAAAGACAATTTTAGGCACTCCCAAGAGTGCCTAAAATTCACAAGGGATTGTGGTCATTATTTTTATAATGTATTAAATACGTTGGAATAAATTATAAATATATTTTTTTACTATTTTTTTAAATTATTTGATTGAAAAATCGATTGTGTTCAAAACGTGATACAAAACGTTCCGGGCAAGTAGCCAACGACTTATGGAAGGAATTTGAGCGCGATGTCCCTTCGGGAATGAGGGACCTGATTGAAAGGGATAGTCGGCGACGAGCGCGGATAAAGAGAATGCAACGCATTAAACACGTTCGAATCAATCCTTTACGCAAAAATACTGATCGGCGAAAATTTCATATGATTTCGGCCCAAAATGGCTTCTCTGTACCAAAATTCAAGTCTATAAACCCAATATTTCTTGATTGAAATGTTACTAGTGCGCCCCCTGGTAAACCAACTTCAACCACAACCTTTTCAACTCTTGTCATGACCAAATGATGCCTGCATGCCAAATTTCAACTCAATCGGATTAAGCGTTTGGGCGCTATCGCCGAGGAAACACACTGCTAGACTTCCATCTTGAAATAGTATTAATCGTCTCAGGGGAGGGGGGGGGGGGGGCTCAACATTGATATTTCCGTCTTCATCCCACACAAAACCTTTTCTTAAAATACATATAACAAGACTGGATCAGATTTTTAAAAAACTACGACAGTCTCAGAGTACTTTTGAAGAAGAAAAATAAACCATAACCCGCGACTTTTGTCAGATGATTAAATCTTTCACCTTGATATTATCCATTATCCATCCTTTTTGGATACAGACACGGGTGCAGAACTATTCCTTACGTACTTTATAACCATACAAAAAAGTCCAATCGAATAATCAAAGCAGGCGCGAAACGAAAGCAGTTGATCTCTAACAATGGAATATCAACAAAAACAAATATTTTACGGCAAAAGAAGATAAAATAGTCACAATCGAGCGAGCAGTTTAAAATAATTAAATGATACGTTTCTGCGACTGCATATTACGAGCAAAAACGTATCACTTGTGAATGGTATGGCGATCTGGGAGCCATTGTTTGACTGGGTTGTGGTCGGTGACTCGGATGATAAGTCATCATAATAATAATAATTAGTACCTGTTATTGAGGTCACGCACGATTCCAAAGGCGTGCGCTCGCAAACCAAATTGCGGTCTGATATTTAGCGTTGGTCTAAACATCGACGATTAAGAGGCATTTTGAGGATCTTTTCCTCTAAATTAGCGACCGTTTCGTAAAAAAAAAATACATTAATATCAAATCAAATCAAATAATCAAATAATTTTATTCATTCAAAAAAAATAATTTATATTATATTAATTGCAGATTCTTAGTAACTAGACCATAGCGCGTACTAAGAAAGACTTTATGTATGGCGATGATTTATTCATATGCGCCACAGTATAATAACACCCAGTAAGTTCATTCAAGAGCTACAAGGCAATGCGGGAAGAGGGTGCGACGGAAGTGGGAATCTTTCAGTAGAAGCGGGAAGTGGGAAGTGGATTATTCTACAAAAACGGGCGGTTAGAGCCATATACAACTTGCGCAGACGTGATTCCCTAAGAGAATTATTCAAAGAAATTAACCCTTTCTATTTGAGCTAACCATTCTTGGTTAGACGCTTACAAATGCCTAAAATGGTATCTAATCAATATTGGTTAGGGCGCTCCGCGCTGTGCTAACTTTGTAATATTTATTCATTATTATCTTAATTGTTTTACGAGATAATGTTATAAATGTTTTATATTTCAAATTTCAACGCGATCATTTTACAGTTATTCTTTTTACGATCCGTATAGTAGTTTAAAAGTTATGGTCGTTTTTTCTCAAGGCCATCGACTTTACGCGCAAAACTGTCCCGGGCAGAAGTGACACTAAATTTTTACCCCGCGATATCAAGGGACTGTATCAAGGGACATTCTTACTGTACCTAGTCAATACATATTTGAAAACATTATGCATGCACGAAAAAATATATCTCATTATTCAAAAAACTGTGGCAATCACAAATGCAATACTAGAAATAAAAAATACGTGTGGCACTCGGGGACTGCCGCGGTAAAGCTATTGCATAGCATTTTTAACAACTTATGCAATTATAATTATTTATTTATTTTATTTTTTCTGATATCAAATAACTGCGCTCTATCGGAAAACGTTGAAATTATTCCGAATCATTTGCAGCTGCGAAAGCAAATGATTCGGAATAATTTAAACGCCGCGCACGAATTTTTTATTCAATAAAGCAAAAAAAACGGATTCTTCAAAAGAATCGTAGATAAAAAGATAGATAATTAAATTATCTTTAAAATGGTGCAGGTTTCATAATAATACGCCAGATAGTATTTGCGTAGTAGTCGTTTTTGTGTTTGGTTAGACCTAATTTCACAAATTAATTACACTATGTAATATAAACAAAATCTAAAATATTCAATGCTAGAAATATTAGGAAAATGTTCTTGTTTAACATATATTTTTTTCGAATCGTAAGCAGTACTCGTTTAGACGTAATTATCAGTTTAAAATCATTAATTTTCGTTAAGAAATTTCTTCATTCGGTCGCCGCGCTGGCATAGGCCCCCGATAAAAAGCTATGCAATAGCTTAAAAATAATTTATAGTGACAAAATTTAGACTAAGTAAGCTAAGCAAATGTTTCATGGGAAACTGTATACGGTTTTATATTAAAACTCCAGAGGGCATACAGGGTCTATCAGACACTCAGTTTAGAAGTAAAATTAAAGATATTCTATGTAAGAAGGCTTACTACAAAGTAGTAGATTTTATATATGATATTGATTTTTTTTTGGAATGATTATAAAATCGAGATTTAATATTCTTTTCTTATTTTATTGAAAATTGTTAACTATGTAGGTATATTGTTTTTTTTTCTCTTTTTGACTATTGTTTTTAAGAGGCCGTACACGAAATTTTGCGCATTTCGTGAATTTACGTAATTTTTCAGACGTGAATTTAAGGTTAAAATACTGTATTTCTATAAGTTTTATTGCACAATATAAAAGATCATTTATAATATTGTCTAATGAGTGAGCTACTTTTTTGAAAATTATTATAGAATTTTGATTAATTGACCTTTAACCGGCGACTGTTTGTGAATTTTTGCTGTAAAAGGTTTAAAATATAACATAGTTACGAATCGTTTTGACATCTAAACGGTATGAAAAAAATACAATGTATTGTTGTGAAAGTACTCTATATAATAAGTGAATCACTTTTTACTACTTTCATATAAAATTGTTGATAAAAAAAATATTTCACTTTGTCAAATTTTTTAGAAAATGGGCGAAGAATTGGTTTTGATTTTGGCCTTTTAGAATTCTCGTTCATAAAATAAAAACAACAGAAATAAACTTTAGTTCAATATCAATCCACTTCCTCAAAAAAAATGCAAAACAATAATTAAAATTGGCAATAAAGTCTTTTAAAACAATCTAATTCTCGCGTGATACTCGCCTATGATACGATTCACGCCTCAAGTCAGCTAGTCCCCGCCGAGCGCTTCCAAAGGGTGGACGTATCTCTTTGACTCCGAAAATCCTACCTACCTATATTTATATTATACCATTGATTATAGAGGTATCACGGCCCACATCGATTTCGTACACGGCCTCTTAATTATGACTATTTTTTATGACTATTTTAAATTCTAACTGTACCTATATTATAAATTGTTTTAAAATATTTCTGTTGTTAAATATTACATTATATCATAATTACCAGTATCTATAAAGTATCTATAAAGTATTTGAAATGTAAGCTAAATGACAAATTATCTATAATATAAACCATAAATTGTATTTCATATTTTGACGTCACAATACATTTTTTTACAAATTCTATTGTGAATGAAAAAACATTTTGATTTTGATTTTGTGGGGCCAGGGGTAAGTCATGTCGCGTCTTTAGGCCCATAGTTACGGCGCTGTGGGCTGTGACGCGCTGTGGGTGCAGTTTGTGTCCGCTCTTACTATTACTTTTTTTGTGGAGATTTACGAGTCGACGCTATATGGTATTCTCAGAACAAATCGGTAACATAATAGGCCGGGACGATGCTTCAAGAAGACGAGTAATCATGTTACGATTTGTGGTAACCCTTAAGATTCCTGAAGTCACTTGCTTCGATTTCAATTTTGTTCTAAGAGAAGCTACTGTCAGGTATACTGTGTATGCGCGGACACATCGTATCAAATAAAACATATAAAGTGTATTATGTGATAACATATTAAACATATAAGTGCATTAAAATTAAATTTATAATAATATTTTTAAAAATATCGATATGGCATGATCATGAAATAAAAATGTATATAAAATGTCGTAATATGAAGTTTATAGAACAAATACATAAATAATATAAAACTATAAATGTATTAGAATGTATTAATAATAATAATGCAAATCACTTTACTGTAAAATATAACTTACATTACGCAATTTATTACACAATCTTCAATATTTCATTAAGAAAACATTTAATTGCTATAAAACTGGTATCTTCCTTGAAACAGTCGCTGCGTAGTTAGGAGTGATAGAACCAATGTGTAGAAGGAATTATTTTATATTTTTGCTAATAAAAAAAATTAATATGTAAATACAATAGACGAAACGTACGTTTACTTCTTTTCTGGCTACTATTCTATTTGGTTTCTGAAAATCAATCACAAAAAAATATTTATTTATTTATTTATTTTTCGGAAAACTTACAGCTTATACTTAATGCTAACAAATATTATACGAATCTAAGGCGAATTTAAAGTTTTCACAGTTAAACTAAATATTTTGTTCAAGTGCAAGGAGTTATGGAAAAAATACAGTTTTAAGAAAGGGGAATGGGATAGGGAAGCCACATTATAAGTTTTATAGATGTATTTAAGATATATGATGATATATAACATATATACATATATACATACATACACGTACACAAATAATAACATAATGATAATAATACGGTGAGATAATAATAAAATGTAAAAGGTAGGTATATATAATACATTTTATAGAAAATAACATACTGGCTAGATTAGCTCCTCCCCACCCGCCAAATACTGCAAAGCCTTGTTATAGTTACCATGTATTAACCGTTACCACAGCCTACAGTACCTAACGGACATTAATATTACTTTAATATTATTTAATATTACTTATATCACTTATTAATATATAAACAACCTACAGTACCTAATGGAATTAATAATTCTACGATGTGTCGTGATTTTCTAGTGTTTTTGAAGGTCATAAAAAACTAGCTGTAATATTTTGGCTGTTTATGCCAACATGCTAAATATCAATTCATCTCTTTTAATAATATAATTAATAATATAATTATAATTAATTATAATTATAAATAGGATAGAAACGAATTTACTGCGTGAAATTTGTAGCTTTACCGCTTGGTATCCAAGGAACAATTCTACTTTCCTCGCATAATCCCTGAAGCCATTGAAATAAGAAGAACCCCGAACTTCAATAGACACGACGGTTACAAACTCCCTTCTACGTGGAACCCTCTTCTTAAAATGTTCCCATCGCCGAACGCCAAACACAAGGACGTAATACAGGATACATTGAGTGTTGTGTGCGTGATGGATTTTCGAAATTCGCGCGCTCGGAGATTTGCCCCCACCATCGTTATAACCTACGCAGTGGCGGCAGCGGTATGCGGCCTACCCGCGAAACAACGGATTGACAGCTCTTTCAGTCTACCCTAAACAACGGCGGCTGCAAATTCGTTTCTATCATATTTATAATGTCAAACAACCGCGATAGTCTTCGATTTCAAGTTTTGTCATTTTTTTGCTGCGTAAACGTATAATAATATAATATCGTATAATAGATATATCATCATAACAGCTATAATTAATCATGAAGTAACTTTTCATCAGTATGCTGATTATTTTTCCAGAAGTTTGAAATACGTATTTTTCTGTGTGAACAAAGTTTTCCTCATTGGTCCCCAGTAATTTTTCTCTAATGGTAAACTGCGTTGATCTCGCCGTACTATACTATCCAATACCTATACTATCATTGAATATGTACTGTATTAGATTGCTCAGTGCTCACTTCTATAGGACATTTTGGTAACCATTTTTTTCCGTCGAAATGCAGGTGACGTTGGTAGAATTGACGTCGAAAGCAATAACAATTTCTTTGGCCATCTTTAATAACACTGAAAATTAATGTTTTCTTATAACGGACCGATTAATTATAAATACCTAATAATTTAACCAGTGATAACAATAATAACATTCAATTATTAGCACCATATATCACATATTTTATATAGGTTAGAATGCCATCAATACATGGCATTATATAAAATCGAAGACTATCGCGGTTGTTTGACATTATAAATAGGATAGAAAACGAATTTACCGCGTGAAATTTGTAGCACCCGACGTTTCGGTGACGTTGCAGCCGCCGTTGTCCAGGGTAGACTGTCTACCATGGACAACGGCGGCTGCAACGTCACCGAAACGTCGGGTGCTACAAATTTTACGCGGTAAATTCGTTTTCTATCCTATTTATAACATGGCATTATATCTAGATAGAAAAATAGGTCTATTTAACTAATAAAGTGGAAAACCAACCAAATACCAGTATACCAACTCAAAAACTGACATCCGTAATAACAACGTAATTCCGTAAATAATATTAAAATAATAAGTTATTATTACAAGCTTTTATTTATCTTGCAATGTCTGTTTAGTCAAATCTTGCAAGCGGAATTAGAGCCAATTCCTCTTGAATCCTATGAAGATGAAATTTTTTCACGTAGGTTCAGTTCCGATGACAATGCATTTTTATGGTGAGCATGACCTGATTCTACAGCCAGGATCGGCTCCCGACAAGGCTACTCTTACACGGTCAATAGCACAGACACACAATATTGTAGGTATACGCATTCAATTTCACCGCGACAGGGCTGCTGCACCCAGGGTTGGCTTCCAACGAGGGGAATCCTCAACGGTCAACAGCACAAACACGAAATTCTGTATAGCATTCAATTATGCTAGCCCGTTTTAAGTTTCACTATGACATGGCTGCTTCCAGAAATGGATTGAAACAGAGAATTTTAATAAATGCTTGTTTTTAAAACGCCATATACAATGCGAATCTATACCTAATACCACGACAGTTGCGAAATTAAACATAATTATCTATTTTAGAAACATGAGCGCTCATCTCCATTTTGCGTTTCGTAGCAAAATACTGGTTTCCATATCGTAGTATCGTTGGTCAATCTAATATACTTAATAATCAATGAAACTATGTACTGTAGGCACGATACACATACAACTCACAGTCCCCTATAAACGATTGATTGATTGAACAGTAGGGAGTTAATGGGCCCTTGCTGAGTTGCCCACGAAGACCCATTCTGTTCAGGGTTGGTCACACTCACGGGTCAACACCTACCCGACGGCCTCGACGCATGAAGTGCGAGCCTGGATAGGACTCTGGCCTTATGGTTAGTTTCCCCTGGGAATAAACCTTCTGGCGCTCCTGGACGGTCTGCGCACCGTGCGGCGTAAGCCAATCGATTGCGCACTCTGACTAACAGTCGGGGGAGTCTGGAAGCAGTACTGTTTCCTATAGAGCGGGGGTGGTTGCAGACCTTACGGCGACTACTCTTGAAACGACCATCGACTACCCGATCCTGGGTGAACAGCCGGGCAAAGGATGCCGTGGTCCGCGATAGATTCGGTATACACCGTTTCACCGCTTCGTAAGGGAGAGGACCGCGCAAGCGACCTCGAACTCGTAACCAATCGAGAGACTGGAGTAATCTGGTCGCAATTGGAAGTAAGGACGTGAGTGTAAGCCCGCTGGGTAACACTCCTGGCTATCTCGCGGTAAGGCGTTGGCCTCTTACATGTTGGTGGCGGAGCTAGACGGTGGACTGTTTTTGTCCTATGTCTTCTGCGCTCACTCCAGGGAGATAGAACGACTAATCGTTAAAACTTCCTGAGGTGACGGGCTCGCCCGCTGTAGTCGACAACCCTAGTTGATTGATCAGTATAGTGAAGGATAAAAGTACAAAGAGGGAGAGACTGTGTGTGTGTGAGAGAGAATTGTAAATTATTACACACATTGGTAATTATATTCGTTTAAGTGAAGTGTCTATCCACGCTCTAAACGTGCTACTATTGGCGTACAGTTTGGCAGTTCAGAAGTACTAAGTTAAAACTTTATGTTCCCGCTGGGAGCAATTCTGAATCGCACGTTGTGTCGTTTTATGAATTTAGTTCCAGTCGATTTGTAACCCTTCGTTGGCTCAATCGCCCGCTCTCGGTCGATAACTTCATTTATTTCCATTTTCCCGAGGGAGACTTTTATTTGTTAAATGTGCAGTCGTCGGTCTGCATTGTGGGTACCGCCGTTAAAACAATTGTCGAGGGGTAGTCAGAAGTGCTGATAGTCAAAAATCGGCTTTCAGTAAAACTGGCAATTGTTACGTAATGAAGTGAGTTATTCTTTTGTAGCAATAGTGGTAAAATACCTGTTGTAGCGAATGAAGCACTGTGGTTTTACGGGAATATCGAATACGCTTGTAGAACGCTTTATTTTTTTAGGTTAGCGCGCGTATTACAATAATGTTTTTAAAATTAAAAAAAGATGCGAGGGTTCAGTTCTGTGAATGAGCTAAAATTGCAGATTTTATTGTATTGTATTAAATCTTAATACACCTCTAGTTTCACCAAGAAAGGACTCAGGCACCTTCAGTTTCACCAAGAAAGGACTGCGGCACCCAGGGTTGGCTTTCAACGAGGGAACTCCTCAACAGTCAACAGCACAGACACGAAATTCTGTATATGCATTCAATTACGACAGCCCGTATTTTTCACCAAGACAGGTCTGCGGACCCCAGGGTTGGCTTCCAACGAGAGACCTCCTCAACGGTCAACAGCACAGACACAACATTTTGAATACGCAATCAATTATGATAGCCCGTTCTAATTACCACCATGACATGAATTCTGCAATTACAAAAAAAAAGGATTATATCAGTATTTATTATAAAGCATAACGTATAAAAATATTTCTGGGAACAAATCACGTAACGCACCGTTACTGCAACAAAATATAAGCTATCTCCAAGCCAATGTACCTATCTAGAATGCGAAGGCTAATAATTACATCGCTATAATTTGAGGCTGGATAGGACGCTGACGACAATAAACAAGTACTTTCTCCATGCCGCATTCGGCCTGGCGACAGGTAATTAGGTAAATTACAGTGGTTTAGACCCCGTCCCAAGATTTATTAGACATTATAGACATGCGACCTATAATACCGGTAACCGACCTACTGGAGGATATTTAACTTCTACAACGTACAATGTCACTGTGAGATGATGACTTATTCGTGACATTTCTTCGAACGTACCTACAGAGAGTGCATAGGTGGCTAACGACACCTGTATATTACGGTGTCATATGAAAACAGATATACAGGTAGCGCAATTTTAATTAGGCATTGGAAACATCTGGTTTTATTTAATGAAAATTGTGTTGCATAAATTAACTAAATACAATAAAGGCAGCAGAAAACATTTCAAAACACAGTAATTATTCTCATTTAAAAGTGTTTTTTTTGTTATTCTCTACTAAATAATGCCTAATTCGCCTGTAATGTAACATTTTAGATTCGACTTTGAGCAATACGTTACAATACTGCCTCCCTGACTGATGATCATTCGCCTGTAATGTAACATGGGAGCTGATGGGAGCTAATGGGCCCTTGCTGAGTTGGCCACGAAGACCCATTCTGGTCAGGGTTGGTCACACTCACGGGTCAACACCCATCCGGCGGCCTTCACGCATAAAGTTCGAGCCCGGGCAGGACTCTGGCCTTAGGGCTAGTTTTCCCTAGGAATCAATCTTCTGGCGCTCCTGGACGGTCTGCGCACCGTGCGACGTAAGCCAATCGACTGTGCACTCTGACTAACAACTTGCGGTGTCAACTACAACGGGCGAGCCCGTCACCACAGGACGTTTCAACGATTTTCTCGTTCTGTCGCCCTGCAGTGAACGTAGAAGACTTTGGACGAAACAAATCCAACGTCCAGCTACGTCACAGCCCGCAAGAAGCCAACGCCTTACCGCGAGATAGCCAGTAATGTTACCTGGCGGACCGACCCTCGCGCCCTTGCTTCCAATTGTGACCAGATTTCTCCGGTCTCTCGATTGGTTCCGAGTTCGAGGTCGCTTGCGCGGTCCTCTCCCTTACGAAGGAGAGACGAAGGTTTGTAGATCTTATTATTATTATCTAAGGTATTAAGTATATACAGCTGTAAGTATATTGAAAAATGAATAAATAAAAAACAATTAATAAACACCGCTCTATTACTCAAACGCCCGCAATGATTGAAGTTATATTTTGTTTCATTGCGATGTCTTATTCCAGTGTCGTTGTGTCGACTTTACATATAAAAAATATATGGAAAACACATTTAATGATTTAGGTAAGGTGAAAAAACCAACGATGCGGCAGAAAATCCAATCAAAATCCCACCTAGATAAGCATAATTGATGTGGAGTAAAAGTGTGTTATGTCGCTTCAGATAAAAATGATCCGGTCGAACGACGGGTTTTGCAGAACATAATTTAAAAACCCGTTTGGCATGCGACGGTACCGAACGACGACGTGTTGTGAGCAACAGGTCGACCAGTCCGACAACAGCGGGTTTTTTGCCCTGACGACATGTACGACACTATCACAATCTGGCGAATGTATTGTTGTCTCTTTGACTAATTATATGCAGTGTTAACTGATGACAAGTTTGGGAAAATATGCGGGCTATGATGGTCGGGTGTATTGGAATATTTATTACTACAATCGGAAGTAGGTATCTGAAGAGTGAAATGATTACAAACATGGGAATATTGACAGAAACAAACCAATGCCCACCATCGCGATAAATGCTGCGTTAAATATTAACGCGGTAATTGAGTGGCCACACTTGAACGTTCAACGTCAACGCCGTTTTTTCTTGACAGTAACATTGGCGTTAATTCGTCGGACGTCGCGTCGGAGGCATTTTGCGTCGTTTGACAGATCTGCGCGTAACCGTTTCGGCCGGCTCGCATACATATCATATAAATATATATTACACACGACTAACAAGATTGATTACTATATAACAAGAGGTCATTAATGAAAAAACGATATTGTCAGTATTTATTTACAAAATCGACCAAAAATTTTCGGCGCAGTTTTTTGCGCGCGAAGGCGGTTTCGTGCAAACATAGTATGGCCGTTCCAACGCAATAATTCACGCGTTAAACTCTTTGATGTACCGCGCGTAAACTCTTTGATTAAACGACAATTTTAATGCCGTTGTAAAATTATTGCGATAACGGGTGGCCCCACTAACGATAAACGCGCATCATCGCGATAATTAACCCTATTCGTGTTATTCCTATTCGAGTTTTACTAATGTTATTTGTGAAATACATTAGTACAGTACAACATTGCCAGACACCATTCCATCTTTTAGTGACACCATTTCATCATTTAGTGACTCTTCTTCTTAGTGACTCTTAGGGCCCAAAATCGAACGTAGGCAAACCATAGCAAACCACAGCGATGGAGTAATTATACGCTCTTATATAATCAGTAAGATCACTTTATCGCCGGTGATATTATATGCATGCTTCTTCTTCATCTATCATTGGCCACGCGTATCATCTTGGTATTTCCTGAGACCATTCTGAAATTATTATAGGCATAAAATGCCCACTATGCGCAAGTGCTAGCGTATATCTAAAATATTTTGTAACTAACATATTTTGAAGGTGGCATTGATATAAATAAACATAATTTAAACTAACGGAGATAGATTTTTCCCTTTTGAAGTTTAGATGTCCGCGAGATGCGTTCTTAAGGCGACATGATACCTGGGAATGACCATATCTGAAGAATTTTAGTTTTATTAGTTTTTTGACAAATATAAGCATTAATTTAAAAAAGTATCTACGCTAATCCCTCGATACGGAACCAATTTAAAATTTGGACTCATCGCAGTTTCTTATTGCCTTGGACATTAAGCCTTAAAACTGATTTCGAAAGCCTTAAAACTTTCAGGCGCAATTACTCCTACATTGTAAGCGGTGAGTGTGTTTTATTTTAATTTCCTAACATTGACTCGTTAATTTTCTAGCGTCGCGCTTAGCCACATTTTTTAATTATGCTTTAAATTAATTACAATTAACTAAAACGTGACAGCGCTCTGAGAGTTACGCTAAAAATGCTTTGCCATTAACACCCTTATACCAGCACTGCGTAAAGATAGTAATTCAGTGCTAGCGCTGGGATAGAAAATTTAGTATGCGCCTGGTCGCCGGCGCGAGCGGACGTAGAATCTGTGCTTGACGCTTCGTCAACGCTGGATTTTTATTAGTCAAACCCTACAAAATAGACCCCACTTATTTTTTCGCGTGTCCGCCCATTTCGGATATTTTTCTCAGGTCTCATGTCGCCTAAAGTGAAAATCCAACCATCACAATAATTAATTAATTAGGTAACTTTTTTATTAGGTTATTCTGTAGTTTGTCAATGCCACTAAACTAACATTAATATGCCAAATATGTAACACTTGATTATAACTCAAAATTTATTATTTAATAAAAGATTTTTCGTATGTATACGTGCTTTATATTTGTCGACAAATGGCGACATCCCCGATAAAACGCGACCCCGAGGCTGAGAATAGATGTTTTCAGAGGCGGGCCGTAACTTTGTGGGGCCCTGGGCTAATAATATACTTAGGGTGCTCCCTAATTAATCAACTAATTGCCATTTTGTCAAAAAACTGTTTTCGATCATTATGTCTAAGTACGCGGTATAGGGAAAAAAGAGGACAATAACATACTTTATTTTTTTTAATATGACAGATACACAACCAGCAACTGTAAGACATTCTACTTTTCACTAAAAATAGACAAATCGATTAGCAAAAACGTACTTAAGAAAACGTTGAAACTTAACCTATCAATCTTAACTTGAATAACGATTTATCCAGGCAAACTAAATAAAACAATATAATAATATTATAATATAAATAATGTAATTAAGTATTATTAATAATTGTAAAGCTAGTTATTGTAATTAAAATTTATACAATCATTCATTACTAGTTACCCATTGACAAGGCACTAGCCTTAGTGGGGAACTGAACTGCTATATAATATATAGATGTTATTTTTATGATTAAATAAATTTTAAAAATACTGCGAATGACTTCGTTTGCGAGAAAATTCACTGAAAACAAGCGACGGGTAGTCTCCCGGAATAGACGCGAGAAATTGATCTCAGAGCTACCATCCTTATGATAGCAATTTTTAAGATTTTGATTTTGTTTGTAATTCACAATATTGTTCATTGTTTTCAATGGGGACTGAGGCTCTTTATATCCAAGGTGCCCTGGGCTGCAGTCCAAAAAGCCCTGATATAGATCCGCGGCTGGATGTATTAAAGTGTACTTTTACACATTTTTAACAAGTGCGTACTAAGCGAATCTCTCTCTCCCCTCCCCCCCCCCCCCCTCCCAGCTCCACGCCATACCTGGCCAATATTCAAAGTTGTCCAAAGCACATCCAAATCAGTGGTGCATTGGGCAATGGTGGGATAGTTGTTAGGTCGCCTGATCTTACTCTGTGAGGTTCCTGGTTCGATTTCCAGCTGAGTCACCATTTTACGATGAGATAATATTAACGGAATTGCATTTCAATTCTGTCGATCGAATGCAATAACAAGACACACAGTTCCACACATGTTGCACGCCCACATACATATAAACACTTCATAGTAGGGTCGGTTGTAAGAGATTGTCATATGACAATAAACCCGTCCATTGTGAAATTTCACAATAAAGAGTAGAACATGCCCAAGGTACAAAACCTTCCCCTAATACCATAAATCTAGAGCTGTGATATCATATTGATTCTGTGGTTTCGATCATTCGTCTCGCGCGCCTAAATACCTACTTACACTGGATTTGGGTACTACCGATGTGTGTTTTTATTGCATTAATCTGTATTTCTATACACAGATACAAAGTTGAATACAGAAATAATTCGAAGGTCGCGCGCGTTAAATGAAATACGGAGTATTGAAGTGATTGTAAGCTAATTAATACTGAACCGGTTGACGGGGGTTATCAGAACAAGTCTCGGTTGTTATAGTAAACATAACATAGATTCTATAGAATCTGTATAAATCATCCGCCAATTTTAGAGTGCCTCTTTATAGAGGTAGCGAATGGTTTCGTGCAGATTCATTTTGTTCTCGGATCGGCTCAACTCACGATTCAGCTGCTGTTCAGAAATCTCCTCGTGCGGAAGGTACCCCTTTATACTCTAAGGCTACCCCGGATAAGACTCTCGCGTCTCAGACCTCACAGCTGGTGGACCGGTTTCTCCTGGCGGGATTGCATCCCGGCGCTACTGAACGGTTTGCGCACAGTTCGGCTGACTAATTGCTGAAGGAGTCTATATCATATCTCTTATTTATTGAGTACGGCAAAAGATAATTGCAGTTTCGGAATCAGCGTGGTGAATATAGTCGGGTTATTTAAAAAAATCTAAAATGTAGAACTGGTAGCAATACCTAATAAATACCAAATGTAGGTGTTTGACGCTTCTTTTAATGCATAAACCTCGCTTATTTATTGAGGCTTATTTAGTTTCGTAATTAGTGTGGTGAATATAGTTGGACATCAACAATTTAGAATAGGTCCTAATTAGATATGCATTAATGCCAAAAGTTTTCTTTGTTTCATTTTGAGGAAAATAACGGTCCTCAATATTTGTCCTGGAATTTATGATAATTGTATTTTGACATATAACACCAAACCTGGCGTTTAGATTTTGACAGGTAGGTACGTTACTAAACACATTCTACACGAAAAATTGCAATATAAAAAGATGATTTCGAATTACCATAGTTAGAATACTAGCCATGCTAAGTTGTTGTATTCAAATTCCTACCTTTTCGAAATCAGTAACGCCGGTGTTCAACTCCGGTCAGTTCTTTCACCACTCAGTATCTACTCAAGCACTCACTTTTACTCAAAATAATGATCGTCACTATCGAGCAAACGCAAAAACAAAAGCGGAAAAGTGACCTCACAACACTGGCATATTTTAAACACTCACATCGTAATTAAAACTTATGATCAATGCTGCGTATCGATATTGCCACCTATTTCATCGATAGGTGTATACAAACTCTACCGGGATACGGGAGTTTTCGCGAAGTTTTCGGGTCCGGGCGACGGAGCGCGAGACACACACCCTACCACCGGCGCGGATCGCGAGAAACTGGCGGCAGGGACGTGGAGGAGGGGCTCGGAGGGGATCGCTCGTCCGTCGCGGCAAAGAAGACGGGGGGGAGGGGGGCGATCACTGACCGCGGAGGATGGGTGGGGGAGATTGGGATTACCTACATACAATAATACAGTTTTATTTAATTAGATGCAAAAATAAAACTTGGGAATTATTTAGATTACTTATAACAACAATGAATCGCATACATGTTCTTCACTTTAACATTATTATGACATATTCAATTCAATTCAATTCAATTTATTTTTCTAAAATCTTTGCAGATTTTTGAGACTTACTCTATATATGAAAATATTTCAAAGTTAACAAATTACACTGATACCTGTTAAACCTATTAAACAACAATAATAGCAATACCTAACAACAATAATGATAATAACAATATTGTAGCATAAAATATAGCATTCGGTTTTACAGATTTCCAGTTTCCTACTTCATAGTTTTAGGTTCCGTTTCTATAGTGTAGGTACTTATTATTATTGTTTTTTATAAATGTATATTGTGAAACCAAAGTTAACATTTAATTATTTCCATTATGAATATTTGTATAATACTATATATCAACCAGGACAAACTGGTTTTTATATCTTTTAGACATATACGTTCAATAAAAAGTGATAATGAGTATGACGAAGTTACCGTTTATTGGATATTATTATATTTTTCGACATTTCATTTTTTAAATTTATTTTAGTAATGCAAATATAGTGTATGAGTAAACAGTTTCAGAACTTAAAAAATATGCATTTTTTAAAAATATTGAATCAATACTAGCAAATGAATACATCGCATAGTCCAGTGGCAATGTCCACTGAGTAGACAGGGACCTGTTCTAAGGTAAGCATTTAATTTTGAAAAATTCCTTTAATCAATCAATTTACTATTATCGTATTAAAAAATAAAATAATCATTTCACTATCTATAAACAAAAGATTAAACATGCAAAATCTATAATAAAAAATAATAAATACCTAAAATGAGGAAAGGAAAATAATCTATATTAAAAATTACTAAATACTTAAAAGAAGAAGACGAAAATTTAAATATAAATATCAAATATAATTTAAATAGTAAATACAGAATAGGAAATACAATGGCACATTTTAGGTTTATACACTTTATATATCTTTTACTAAACATAAAATACCCTTCCTAAAAACTCTTCATCCCGATCACCTAAAAATTTCTGGACTGCTACCGCGTCATCATCTTTAAATTTTCGACCTCTCAAATAATACTTTGATATCGGAAATAGATAGAAATCACTAGGACACAGGTTCTCTGAAACTCCATACAAAAATTTCGATTGATGAGGAAAAAGAAATTGACGAAAGAATTTTCGAAATCGGACAACGCATTATTGAGATAATAATGTGCGAGAGAGACAGACAAAGACTTGGAGGTGTCATTTGTCAATTACAACTGGCAAATCCGTCACCTCGTGAAGTTTTAACGATATTGATCGTTCTATCTCCCGTGAGGTGGGCGTAGAAGACTTGGGACGAAAACAGTCCACTGTCTAGTTACGCCACTCGCCCGTAAGAAGCCAACGCCTTATTACCGCGAGACACCGAGATGTAGCAGCGGGCTGACCTAGCGCCCTTACTTCCATTTTCTGCCAGATTTCTTCGGCCTACCGACTGGTTACGGGTTCGAGGTTGCGTACGCGGTCCTGTTCCTTACGTAGCCGTGATTTGAAGTCTACCGAATCTAACGCGGACCACGGCGTCCTTCGCACTGCTTTTCACCTGGTGTTGGGTAGCCGATTGGTCGTTTCAAAAGCGGATGCCGTAAAGTTAACAACCACCCCCGCTATAAAGGAAACAAAGCCGTTTCCAGACTCCCCCGGGTATCGGCAGGAATGCACAGTCGATTGGCTGACGCCGCACGATGCGCAAACTGTCTAGGAGCGCCCAAAGAACGATTCCCAAGGGGACTGCCTCGAAGACACAGAGTTCTACCCGGGCTCCCACTTCTGCTTGGAGGCTACCGGATGAGTGCCGACCTGTCAGTTGGGCCGACCCTAACACACGGGTCATAAAGGTCCAACTGCACTTGACTGACAGAAGGATGTTTTATTTGACATAAGAGAAGAAGACTTCTTCTTCGCAAAGCTTCAGACAATTTAAGCAAGAGATTTTCGAGGAATGACCACACAAAATAAAACATTTCTATATTGCTTTTCTACGTAATCTCACCGGCAGATTTACTGCATTGTCGTATGAACGCCCTCTGAGATATGAAGATAACCAACTATCCCTGGTGACAGCAGTGACTTCTTTTCGTTATCTTTCAACGTTCATAGAGACCCTCATAGAAATGTTTTGCCGAAATATGTGAGAACCGCGCCCAGCATAACATGTATTAAAAACAGACTTTGGTAACATTTTAAATATTCCACAAAAGTTATCTTTCCCTATCCATTCTCCTTCTTTTAAAACCTTTGCGTCCTTATAGGCTTTAGTTTATGTTGGTGTGGCAAAATTCTGCGCCCACAAATAGTTAAATATTTTTTTGCATTTTTCAAACACATTACATAAGTTAATTTAGTAAATATTCGCTAACAATGTTCGCAAAGCAGTACATGCTAGCTCTAGAACAGAGGTTCTCAAACTTATTTCGTCTACCGCCCACTTTGGAAATCAATCGTTTTTCAGCGCCCCCCATTTTTTTTTTACTTTACAACATTTTAAAAACCACAATGACATTCATTACTTTAATTCAAAACGAGACTGTTTTACCAGTGGGAGCAATTAAAATGCAACTTTATAATATTAAGAGTATCATTTATTCAAATTAAAACAAATATTATCCATTTTAATTTTAAAACTAACCTAATATGAAGGATGCATCTGATGATTTTTAACAAGTTTGTTGATATCAGGTTCGAATTTACTCAAAAACAGCAGCAAGTCGATGCAAACGATTTCTCTTTTTAGTAAGCAGCGTTGCCACAACACTAAATCCACGTTCACACAAATATGACGATGGGAATGCTATCAAAAATCGTTGAACGATCGACCACAATCCAGGTTATAATTGCAGGATTTGCTTCTTGGTAGCCATTTTTGAATTGGTTTTTATTTCCTTGATCGTTGTCAGTTCTATAAGTTCTTTTTCCAGATGGTTTGATATTGCTGTGTTTACGTTTGAACATGGCAGAAATATGAACTAAATTTTGTGTAGTAGGTACCTAGGTTTTAATTTCAGTGAATTATAAATATTAAGTAGATGAAATTACAATTCAGCCATTGCACCCCTAAACCACTTCAACACCCCCCATTTTTTCTAGGCCCCTTACCGCCCCCCTCTAGGCCACCAACGCCCACAAGGGGGCATTATCGCCCACTTTGAGAACCACTGCTCTAGAATATTTCCTGTAGGAAATAATCTCAAATTATCTTATAACTAAAGCCTTACTTATAATTATGATTATGAAACTGGAAACTACAATATTAGTAACGCCGCAGGGGACTACCAAGGATTCAAACAATCAGTAACTATTTCTTTGTAATATTTTGTCTAATGTTTATACACAGAGTATGTACTTTATTAATAATATTATGAAAATCGACAAGATTAACACATATGGCATAGTGGTTAGTTCGCCTGATCTTACGAGTAGATTGTAAGGTCCCGGGTTCGATTCCCAGCTGGGGCACCATTTTCCGTTGGGATCAAATTAACGGAATTGCATTTTCAATTCTGTCGATCGAATGCAATAACAAAACACACACTTACACACATGCTACACGCATACACACATATAAACACTTCATAGTAGGGTTGGTTGCAAGAATTTGTCATATAACAATAAACCCGCCGATTGTATAATTTTCACAATAAAGAGTAGAAACAAATAATTTATAATCAAACAAACAACTTCTCGAGGATAAAAGCGAAATACTTGATCATTTCATCGATTCCAGAACGTCCGGTCCAAGTAAATGTGTCTATTACACTAATTAAATTCGCCTGTTTAGGAAGAGAGGAAACTGAAAAAAAAACCTGGGCTCGAAAAATATAATGTGTACAAAGATAACAGATATGTCCAACTACATATTTAATGGTCCGAGAGCCGGCCATATAGACACCCTACGTCATAAGATACAAAAAAAAATCGATTATGCATTAAAAGCCGGATACAAGATATCATTTAAAAACTATAAATCATTAAATTTCTCTTGTCCTGTAAAAAAAAGTTGATACGTCCGGTGTACTTTTTGTTTTGTGGTCGAACCTACTGTATGAGGAGCGTATTTTATTTTCTTTCCAATTTCGAAAAAAAAAAATTTTACATAGAGCCTGACAATTTCTTCAAAATTGGAACGAAAATTAAAATACGCTTCCCATGCAATAGGCAGGACTTCAAAAAGAACACCGGAAGTAGCAACTTTTGTTTAAACAGCCCGAGAGAAATTTTATGATTTTTAGTTTTTCTCGGATATATTTTATCCGGCTTTTTCATGCCTAATCGATTTGTCTTTTTATCTTATGTCGTAGGATGTCCGCTATGATATAATCAAAATCATTTATATTTACCTGTTATATATAAATATATATATATTTATATATATATATATATATATATATATATATATATATATATATATATATATATATATATATATATATATATATATATATATATATATATATATATATATATATATATATATATATATATATATATATATATATATATATATATATATATATATATATTCTTTTTAGAATTGATCAATAAGATGATTATAAAGTAAATAATTATAAAAGCCACTTACATCGTGACGAAGGATTCCCTTGATTGGATTCGGGAATGCTTTAGGTGTTAACGAGAATGATGAATGCCTCTCACTTGCGGAAAGAGGAGTAGGTTTAAGTTGGGCCCATTTTTCAACTAGTAAACGCTCACCCTTCATCCAATTATCTCAAAAATTAAGCTACAATCCTTCTTTATACGTAAACTCACTCAATTTCCTATTATTTCAGGGGAAATAACAAGACAAGACGAGCTACTTGACAGATGGAAGAATTTAAAATTTCGAATTTCGTTTTTTTATTTTCTAAAGGTGCGATATAAAGAAGCTGCGATCAATATTCAGCTGAAAACTTAAAACTAAAAGCGTGACATGCCCTCATATCAATGAAAGGAAGCAGTCAGCTCTTTCCTATTAGTTGGAAAGATTACCTTTAACCTAAATGGATTATTTACAATGAACGAAACATAAAATATGTAAAAATTCAATATTTTGAAATATTTGATAGTTTTGTGTATATATTCTTTTTAGAATTGATCAATAAGATGATTATAAAGTAAATAATTATAAAAGCCACTTACATCGTGACGAAGGATTCCCTTGATTGGATTCGGGAATGCTTTAGGTGTTAACGAGAATGATGAATGCCTCTCACTTGCGGAAAGAGGAGTAGGTTTAAGTTGGGCCCATTTTTCAACTAGTAAACGCTCACCCTTCATCCAATTATCTCAAAAATTAAGCTACAATCCTTCTTTATACGTAAACTCACTCAATTTCCTATTATTTCAGGGGAAATAACAAGACAAGACGAGCTACTTGACAGATGGAAGAATTTAAAATTTCGAATTTCGTTTTTTTATTTTCTAAAGGTGCGATATAAAGAAGCTGCGATCAATATTCAGCTGAAAACTTAAAACTAAAAGCGTGACATGCCCTCATATCAATGAAAGGAAGCAGTCAGCTCTTTCCTATTAGTTGGAAAGATTACCTTTAACCTAAATGGATTATTTACAATGAACGAAACATAAAATATGTAAAAATTCAATATTTTGAAATATTTGATAGTTTTGTGTATATATTCTTTTTAGAATTGATCAATAAGATGATTATAAAGTAAATAATTATAAAAGCCACTTACATCGTGACGAAGGATTCCCTTGATTGGATTCGGGAATGCTTTAGGTGTTAACGAGAATGATGAATGCCTCTCACTTGCGGAAAGAGGAGTAGGTTTAAGTTGGGCCCATTTTTCAACTAGTAAACGCTCACCCTTCATCCAATTATCTCAAAAATTAAGCTACAATCCTTCTTTATACGTAAACTCACTCAATTTCCTATTATTTCAGGGGAAATAACAAGACAAGACGAGCTACTTGACAGATGGAAGAATTTAAAATTTCGAATTTCGTTTTTTTATTTTCTAAAGGTGCGATATAAAGAAGCTGCGATCAATATTCAGCTGAAAACTTAAAACTAAAAGCGTGACATGCCCTCATATCAATGAAAGGAAGCAGTCAGCTCTTTCCTATTAGTTGGAAAGATTACCTTTAACCTAAATGGATTATTTACAATGAACGAAACATAAAATATGTAAAAATTCAATATTTTGAAATATTTGATAGTTTTGTGTATATATTCTTTTTAGAATTGATCAATAAGATGATTATAAAGTAAATAATTATAAAAGCCACTTACATCGTGACGAAGGATTCCCTTGATTGGATTCGGGAATGCTTTAGGTGTTAACGAGAATGATGAATGCCTCTCACTTGCGGAAAGAGGAGTAGGTTTAAGTTGGGCCCATTTTTCAACTAGTAAACGCTCACCCTTCATCCAATTATCTCAAAAATTAAGCTACAATCCTTCTTTATACGTAAACTCACTCAATTTCCTATTATTTCAGGGGAAATAACAAGACAAGACGAGCTACTTGACAGATGGAAGAATTTAAAATTTCGAATTTCGTTTTTTTATTTTCTAAAGGTGCGATATAAAGAAGCTGCGATCAATATTCAGCTGAAAACTTAAAACTAAAAGCGTGACATGCCCTCATATCAATGAAAGGAAGCAGTCAGCTCTTTCCTATTAGTTGGAAAGATTACCTTTAACCTAAATGGATTATTTACAATGAACGAAACATAAAATATGTAAAAATTCAATATTTTGAAATATTTGATAGTTTTGTGTATATATTCTTTTTAGAATTGATCAATAAGATGATTATAAAGTAAATAATTATAAAAGCCACTTACATCGTGACGAAGGATTCCCTTGATTGGATTCGGGAATGCTTTAGGTGTTAACGAGAATGATGAATGCCTCTCACTTGCGGAAAGAGGAGTAGGTTTAAGTTGGGCCCATTTTTCAACTAGTAAACGCTCACCCTTCATCCAATTATCTCAAAAATTAAGCTACAATCCTTCTTTATACGTAAACTCACTCAATTTCCTATTATTTCAGGGGAAATAACAAGACAAGACGAGCTACTTGACAGATGGAAGAATTTAAAATTTCGAATTTCGTTTTTTTATTTTCTAAAGGTGCGATATAAAGAAGCTGCGATCAATATTCAGCTGAAAACTTAAAACTAAAAGCGTGACATGCCCTCATATCAATGAAAGGAAGCAGTCAGCTCTTTCCTATTAGTTGGAAAGATTACCTTTAACCTAAATGGATTATTTACAATGAACGAAACATAAAATATGTAAAAATTCAATATTTTGAAATATTTGATAGTTTTGTGTATATATTCTTTTTAGA